>JAGFMF010011846.1:167179-214857 GCA_019455555.1 Galemys pyrenaicus | reverse complement strand
CGAGGGACTGAGGTGATGGTGCACTGGTGAGATGGTGATGGGGAATACATGGGGATTACAATTAATGTCAAGTAGATGTAAATTTTAAAATATTTTAATTTAAAAAAAAATAAATAATAATAAAAAAAAAGAAAGGGCCTCACAAACAAATATTCAGACAGACATTTTTGGATCTGTCCCTGTTGATGCTTTCTGCTTTATGTTCTACCCTTGATTCAAAGTCCTTTCCATCTCAACCCCTGCCAGCTTCACCATATTGAATCTCTGCAATCTGATTAGAAAGAAATTTGTACCAGTGATTCAAAGCTTTTACATATTTTAAGCTCCAGTGTCAAAAATCTGAGGTCTAGCTGGATGATCAGATGGGCAATTGACAAAGTCAGCCTTTGAGTAACCCCAAGCCTGATTAATCTTCTCTCCTCTTCCCTTTATATTCATTTCTCCTCATCCCCCTGACAGAATTCCTTTATATTTTTTCTCAAGATTCTCCAATAAAACACTCTGTGGATTGTTCCAAGAAATTGTCCTAATCTCCTCTAACCTGACCTATTAAATAAAATTGGTCCCCAGTCTTCATCAGCAGCAGCCATACTCCACAAACTGCTATGACATTTCACATCCTATTAAATCCTTTTCTCCCCTAATAGACTGGAATCTGTAAAGACAGCACTCCTGTCCTATTAATTTTCACAAATTCCACCAACTCGTAGCACAGTCTCCTATATGACAAGGTACTCATTTCATTAAACACAGGATCAAAGAAGTCAATGAATTAACAAATAACTCTTTAGAGATAAAGGGGTTTTTCCACTTTAAAGGGTTACAGAATGCCAACTGACTGGTAATGATCTCCCAGGTGTATTTGTATTCTAAATGCAGCAGGTCAAGAAAACTTTAAGCTAAAGCAATGTTATTTTAATTTTAATCATGGTATGTCAGACACTGTGAGTCTGGAGATGAGTCAAGTGATCAGGTGTTTGAATATATTCTCAAATGGGGCATCAGGGTCTTTCATGGAAACTTCCAGGTAGCTTTTTTATGACCATGAATCTACTCTGGGACATAGAAAGGTCAGTGAACACTCATTTAATTTAAGCTGGGCTCCATTCTACCTCCAATTAAACCTTAATATTATTTCTATTTAGGTCATTTCTAGCCTATATCAGGGACTCCTATGGTCAGCCTGGAGCTCTGCCAGCAAGTAGTTACATGACCATGGGACACGTTGATGGGTGGAGCCCTTCATTTCCCTCTATGTAAAATAAAAAGTTGGATTCTATAATCTCTGGCATGCTCTTGAACTAAATATCTTATGTGACCATGAGTAAACAGTCATCTAAATATAACACAAAGACAAGTGCGGTGTAAAATCAGCTCAATCACTGTCATGGCAAATGGAAGGAAGGAGTAGTGACCTGGAGGATTAATAAGTGACCTTTGAATTGGAAAAATAAAAGGTGATTTCAACAGACTTTTCAATATTGCCGTATTGCTTCTTTCTGTACTATCCTTCACAAATATTTCTGATATTCAGCTGTCTGATTGCCCTTATAGCTAGGAAAGTGAACACATGGCTAGCCAATAGCCATTGTTAAGTCTAAGAAGTAGGAAGTGAGCATTTGTTTTCATCTCTGCAGAGGACAGAAACAAAAACCTCTTTGTCAATAAGATAAATGTTTGATGATTAGTTGATGTTTGAAAGTTAAGTCCATGGACTTGAAACTTCATGAGAGGGAACTGAATGGTTGCCAAAAGACCTTAGAAAAATATTAACTTTGGACAATTCGAGGCCAGGATCTAGCTAGGTTTTCAAGTACAGGATTTTGGTGTCAAGGGTAATTGAATGGATGGGTTCTGACTTAAGTCAAAGAACGTCACAAGGAAATGATACTTCAAAACCCCTAAAGGCTCACAAGAGGGTAATTCATAGAAGGGGAGTGTCAGCTTATGCTTTATCATTAGATATTTAGTTTCTATAGGCAGTTGACACTCACGGAGTCCTCATTTACTCTTTTCTTAGAAAACTGCCTGTGTGTATGTGGCGTCCCGTATGCTAGTTTGAAACTTACTTGGTGGATCTGGAAACCAGTAAAGGAGTTTTGGATAAAATTTGAATTAGTGAGAACTACCTGGATAAACCATCACATCAGAAGAATGACACCCCACCTCTTCTTACTCCATGTAGTACATTTTGATAGGAATGTTCATTTTTAGCTTCTGTTTTAGAGATTTCTTGTTGATTTTTTTTGTAGTTCCATTATTAGCTAAAACCTTTTATAATGTATGGATTCTATCTTTAGATTAAGCAATAATTTAATCTTAACTATGTCTACTGTAGCAGGACAGATCTTTCCAAAGGGACTTTGTGTGTGTGTGTGTGTGTGTGTATTTTTCAATTTTTTCACTCACCTATAGTTCTAATTTCAGAATTGGACAATCCTAATTTCCTTTTATTTCAATTTTTTTTTTTTTGGTAAAGGAGATGAAGGTGTAAGATATCTTAATGTTATTCCATGAGCTACCTTTACGTAAAGTAATATTTTTTAGGTGATACACACTGCAGTTGTTTTATGGGTAAATCTTAGAGTCTATGTCTCTTCTTAAGTTTTTAAAAGGTTATTTTGGTTTAGTAAATCAATTAACAATACACTTTTCAGGAGTTAACTGGTGAGAAATTCTGTTCTGAGTTGGTAGCAGAATTCATAATTAAAGGTATCTGATGCTTACCAGAGAAAAGGAGGTACTGTGGTGTTTCAGGATTTTGAGGCTGAGTTTTAGATTTTCAGTGGTGATTTTGAGTAGGGAGAGAAAAGGAATTGGAAGATTGGAAAACAATGGCGTTGACTTCTTTGTATGTGGATATACTGCCACCTGTTGGTCTTTCCTTGTCATTAGCCAAGTTACTTCAGTGATTTCATGGTTCCATCTGGAATCAATCCAGTTATGACTTCGTGTCTTGAGGTCTTAGGCTTTTGGCTATCTGTCTATTTGTCTATTTGTCTGTCTATCTGTCTATTTGTCTATTTGTCTGTCTATCTGTCTATTTGTCTATTTGTCTGTCTATTTGTCTATTTGTCTGTCTATCTATCTATCTATCTATCTATCTATCTATCTATCTATCTATCTATCTATCTATCTATCTATCTATCTATCTATCTGTCTGTCTGTCTGTCTGTCTGTCTGTCTGTCTGTCTGTCTGTCTGTCTGTCTGTCTGTCTGTCTGTCTGTCTGTCTGTCTGTCTGTCTGGCAAGCTATCTTTATTTTTGCATAGACATGGAAGTCAGAAGACATGGATTCTAGTTCCAGCAATGATATTGACTTTATCTGTGACCTTGGACATATCCCAATAGCTTTGGTTTTCTTGATTACAAAATAGCTCCTACACTGAACACGTTAACTAGATACTTTTGTGCTGACAGGATGACATTTATTAACACTTAAATGTATTATGTCACTGAGACAAAACAATCATATCCATTTACAAATGAGGAAACTGGCAAAGAGAACAAGTCATCTTCTTGATGAATGGTGGAGCCAGGGTTCAATTTCAGAAAGTTCTGCCCCTAGAATGCATGTACTTCAGATGACTCAGAGTCCGTGTCTGTTAAAGTTCAGCTTCCTGACTCCTTTGACATGAAGCCCCGGACTCCTTTGACACGAAGCACTGGACTTCGTGCAGTTGGAGACACCAGCTCCAAGGACTTCCTCTAAGCCACCTGAGGCTCACCTGCTGTAGCGAAGCAGCTTCATTGTATCTGTAATCACACAATTTCTGCTTTCTCTACACCAGTTAGACTGGGGTACTAACGTTTTCTCAGGCTGCAGGGAGTTGGGAAACTTTTCCTATTGTGATGAGACTGAATCTCTTTTCTGACTGAAAAAAAAAAAAGTTGATTCTTTTCTTTTTCTTTTCTTTAACCGCAGCCTTTTAAGCAGTTAAGGCAGGAGGGCGATGCCTAAAGAAAATTAATGTCAAGGGCCTCCCTGGTGGCGCAGTGGGTTAAGCAATGCACTCTGAAGCAAACCACAGTCACTGCAGCATGAGTTCGATCCCTGCCGCTGGCCAGGGAGGGACCCACATGGTGCGGCAGACCCCTCCTACTTTGCCCGCTGCTCCCCTCAGCAGTGTACTTCAGTTGATCTGCCTGTTCTGCTCCCTGCTCTCTGTGGTGAATCCTCTCACCCCCGCCCCACCTCTGGCCTATACCCCAGTACTTTTACCCCAGTACTTGTATGCATAAATAAATAAATCTTAAAAAAAAAAGAAAATTAATGTCAAGTATATTCAGGACCCCAGGAAGACTTGCCAGAGCTGATAAAGCCCAAGGAATGCAAGAAGCACTTAGCAGGAGGAAGGTGGACCCCTGCCTCTCCTGCTACCAGGGCTATTAAAAGGACACTCCAGGAGCACAGCAGAAGCAGGAGTGATTTTGAAATTTCTCCCTGGACCAATAAGCCAACACCTGGGAGCACCTTCCAAAAAGCCCTAAAAGGGACAGAGAGAGCCCTCCCTGCACCCCAAATCCTCCACCACTTGGTGCAATTGCTCTTCCATGGACTGCTCGCCCAGAACCCTTCCTAAGTGTACTGTTGCTAAGTAAATTTTTATCTTCTCCTAGATGTGGCTTTGGATTCTTTCATGGCCTTAGTGAGGAACTGAGTAACCCCAAACCTGGTAACACGCTCTCTGACATCCACGAGAAACCTGGGCTCCCCTCCTGCACCCCGCTCCCCTACACAGACCTAGAACAGCATTGTTTGCTTTTAGGTTAATGATTCCTATGCTGATTCACCCTCTTCAGCAGTGATTGGGTCATTTTTTTCTCTTGAAACACCAAGCAAGAAATACTTTTCCTCTGAGATTGTCAAGCAAAATTATATAATATTTTAATTTCTACATAGTAATCATTATAAATCTGAGAATTTATTTTACACTAACACAGCAAATTAGCTATTTACACAATATTGATTGTTGACAACCTGCTGAATGATGGATGCTTAATAGGACTTAAAAATGAGGTAAGACCAAACTAAAAAACTAACCCTTGAAAGCTAACTGTGAAATGGGGTAACCAGAGGGGGAGGGGGAAATGGGAGGAAGAGGGACAGAAGAAAGAAGGGAGGGAACACAAAGGTCTGTTGGGGGAACTATAGGTTCTATGGTGGTGGATACCCCACCACAACAATGCCTGAAAGGGGGGGTCCTTTCTTTTCTCTAATGCACATGATGATGTAAATCAATATTAACTAAATAAAAATATCAAAAATGAATTTAAAAAATAAAATAATAAGGTCTTATTTCCATCAGAAGGAGAGAGCTACCAGTGAAATGTCTGTCATGGAGATTGAAGAGAATGAGATCTCAGTTTTTCTTGAAGGGAGAGCAATAAATATTTTAGGAGATTGTGACTGAGCTAGTTCAAACTATGCCATCACATCAAACTTTACGCTTTCTTCTCTCATGTGTGAACTTTCCATCCCAAACAACTTCCTTGCTTCTGTTACGACTTTTTTGCTTTTGTTTCTTTTATTAGCACTGCTTAGAATATCTTTCCTCTGTACTTTAGTTTATCTGGATTTTATTTGTCTTTCCAGACCAATTCCATCCTTGAAAATTTTTTCATCTATTCTAATTTACAGTGATCTGTCCTTCTTTGGAGTTCAGTAACTGTTTTATTTTTGCCTAGAGATAAGTTAATATTACTTTGAACTGCTGTTTTGTTTTTATGTGTAGGTGTTATTTCTCCCTACTATGCTGTAGCCCCTAATAACAATTAATGATATTAATAAGCACTGATTCCTTGCTGGATACTCTTTCAAATACTGTAAATGTATCATTTCCTTAAATCCCTCCAATCTCTTATTGAAAACTGTTTAATTTAGAGGTTGAGAGAATGATACACAGATAGATTAGAAACTTGCTCACAATGACACAGCTTGGAACCTGAGAACTGAGATTTATACTCAGGTTCTGTTGAACCTAAATTCAGGCTACAAACTGCTTCAGACCAGCTGATGCTGCTGGCTCAGTAACTTGCTCCCCATTGATGGAGAAAGGAGCTCTCTTTTGCAAGAAGGGTCCCAAGGGCCAAAAACAATAAAAAAAAAAAAAAAAAAAACCCTATATTGCTTTCTTAGGAGTCTTTTCTTTGGAAAAAGAATANCAAAAACAAAAAAAAAAAAAAAAAAAAAAACCCTATATTGCTTTCTTAGGAGTCTTTTCTTTGGAAAAAGAATACTTGGTCCAAATGCCACCGAGATCATTTAAATTTTGTCCCTTCAGGTGTAAGCTCATGAGGTTTTAGTTCTTTGGGGACCTGGCTCTAATTTATTGAATCTCCCCAAGAAAATGTCCTTTATTTTGTGTAGTGTGTGAATCAATATGCAGGTCCAAGAGTATCTCTTTATTCTGAGGCTATTCAAGATGGGAAATTGCCTACTTCACTAAGTGCCTGGAAAGTCAGGTCTCTAGAGAAAGGTTTCTACCATGAAGGAAGTTGGACATGCCATTCTTATTCTAGAAGCAGCCATTTCCTTTGAAGCAGTGAAAGGAGCTGCAGAAAGGATATCCTTACAGATGTGAGTACATTGCAGTTTGGACAACATAACATTTTCTGAAATATGGGGAATTTCAAGAATATAAAACTTTTCATCCCAGGCTCTCTAAAGAAAGCAGACTTGGAAATTTTGTTTACATCTTTATAAGAGTGAACAAGTGATTTTTGTGACTTTTTCCAAAATTAATATCGTTTATTTCTTAATAATATAGAGATACTATAATGTCCATGAGGAATTCATTCCATGGTCATAGAATGTTGGATAAGAAAGGGACATAGAGACCATCCTTGTGTTATAGATGACTCATTGAGTTATATTCTAAGAGAGAGAGACAGAGACAGAGACAGAGACAGAGACACACAGAGAGAGACAGAGACAGAGAGACAGAGAGAGACAGAGAGAGAACATCTACACCTATACAGGCAAATTTGATGGATATAAACAAAAACATTTATGCAATGGGCAATGATCCTAATGTAAGCCTATAATTGTCTTTGTGATTGACAAAACTATACTCCACAGAGCAGTAAACAAGTAATTATGATGATAAAATCATCATAGATCAAAGTCACAATTTATATCACATTTCTAGTTCTACATATTAATTATTATATAATTAAAGAGTGCCATATTGCTTTTATTTTATTTGAAGAGGGTGTTAATTGAAGTGACAATAAGTGTTATTTAAAACCAGATTTTTCATATATACTGTCCTACATAGTGATTTTATCCCAGGAGTTTTAAAGAGTTTGCTTTTTTTTCTTTTTTGACTAGTGAGTCAGAAAGAAATGATTTCTTGAGGGTGTTTCCTGCATAAAATATCATGCATTTGACAGTTTATATATATTGTTACTATAATTGATAGAGTCTGACAGATTTCAGGATAAGAGTCTTAACAAGATTTTATATAAAGTATGGGATTTTGCTTCACAGAACTGACTACAAAAAATAAATATGGGAAACCACATTAAAAATGTATATTATTTTGGTGCCACAGATCCTTAATTTCTTTGTAAGTTTTCATGGCAATTTCCTCTCCTGCATTTGCTAGAGCACATGATCTCATTCCTCTTCATTCCTTCTGTGACGTCATGTTCCTTTATTGGAATTATGCGCTGGGGGGTAATTTTGACTCCTGAATTTTCAGTCTGTCAATGTATAATCTAGATTCTTGGTGCCTCTTCTGACTTCACATCTATCATAGAGCAAATCTGTTCATTCTCTCTCTTTTTTTTTTCGGACTAGCTCATTATGAGCACGAACAACTACCATCTGTTTCTACTAATCTTTGGAATGAGTAAACTTTTTGTCAATTATGTATATTATTCTTTCCACATCCTTTTATAAATGGAAGAAGGGAGTGGGCTATAAACACAATCTGAGTCGTGATTTAATTTGTTACTTTTTGGGACAATGGATAACTCAGAGGTTTCTGCTTTTACTCTGTACCCCTTTTCTACTAAATTACTGAGGGGAAAAGATACATCAGAAGGAAAGATATGTTAGCACAAACTGCTATTTAAAGTTTATGCAAATAGAGAAGCTATTCAGGATCATTATCTTTGAACATTCTGGCCAAGTGCTATCTATTCAAAGAAAACATAATGAAAAGTCATCAAGAAGTGACTTCCTTTTTTCCTCATTGTCTTTATTTCCATTCTTCCATCTTGTCCCAAAGACCACTGAAGGAAACAGAGAAACTCTAATAAGACTCAGATATACACACATCAACAATACATTTTTTCTTATTAGATTTTAAAATAAATTGAAGATACACACAATTACATGATGGGGAGGCATATTAAGTGACTTGAAATACACAAAATAGAATTGTATCAACTGTTACAAAATAATAAGCAGAATTAGTGACTGTAGAATAAGTACTGCTTTAATAGATTCATTTAGGAAACATCAACGGAATAGGATAACATTTTGTTAATTTAGTATGATGATTAAACTGAAGGATTTTAATAAAAATAATTTTAGCATGGCACTGATTATTCAACAAGAACTGGAACTCCCCTACTTAACCTTCTCTGGGATCTAGTGCTAAGGTCTGAATCTCATTGGATTTCACATATTCCCAGTAAAAGAATCCTTAGTGGGTTTTATTATCTCATCACCCAGTAGGATGAACATGGAGAGTAATTTTCATTACAAGTATAATTTTATAACTCAAGAGGGTTTTAGATAACATAGTTGGGTTCTTCTTTTTATGGAAAAAAACTGAACCCAAAGAGATCAAGGTTGAATTCCCTGTTTACACAGGGTCTTTGCACACCTGTCCAGACCCAATATCTCAAAATATCATCTTCTACTTCAACAACAGTTCAGTAATTGTCTATGAAAGTTCCAATTAAAATCATCTGTCATTGGCTTAAAATACTATTTGCAAGTGTTTAAGATTGATTTTTAGAATAAAAATTCCTTTTCTCTCTTAGATTACCCAATGGAAGATAAGAATCATACAGCCGTGACTGAATTTCTCTTCCTGGGCCTCACAGATCAGCTCCATCAGCAGATAGTCCTCTTCATCATATTTCTCTTTGTCTACCTTATCATTCTGGGGGGGAACTTGGAGATGATCACGCTTATATGGATCAGTTCCAGACTCCACACTCCTATGTACTTTTTTCTTAGCCATTTGTCCTTTGTAGATATTTGTATCTCTTCTTCCATTGCCCCTAAGATGCTATGTGATATCTTTGTGGAGAAGAAAAGCATCTCATTCATGGGTTGTGCTGCACAGATGTGGTTTTTTGGTCTTTTTGTGGCAACAGAATGCTTCCTCCTGGCTTCTATGGCATATGATCGGTACATGGCCATCTGTAAACCCTTGCTGTATAACTCATCATGTCCCAGAGGGCCTGTGTGCAGCTGGTGGTTGGACCTTATGTCATAGGCTTTATTAGCACCATCACCCATACAGTTCTCACCTTTGGCTTACCCTTCTGTGGTCCAAATATTATCAACCACTTTTTCTGTGATATTTCCCCACTACTTTCCCTAGCCTGTGCAGATACTTGGAATAATAAGTTGGTGCTTTTCATCTTGGCAGGAACTGTAGGAGTCCTCAGTGGTCTGATAATCTTGCTGTCCTATGTTTTCATCCTGGTGGCCATCCTGAGGATTCAATCTGCTGATGGGAGGTGGAAAGCTTTCTCCACTTGTTCATCTCACCTAGCAGCTGTGTCCATTCTGTATGGCACTCTTTTCTTTATCTATGTTTGTCCTGGCTCAAGTTCCTCCCTGGATACCAATAAAGTGATTTCTCTATTTTATACTGTGGTGATCCCCATGTTGAATCCCCTCATCTATAGCTTGAGGAATAAGGAGGTAAAAGATGCATTCAGGAGAAAGTTTGAAAGGAAAAATTCTGATAGGTAAAATAGAAGTCTATTTGTGTTGTTCCATCAATGTTGGTCCAAAACATATCATCAAAAGAACACTAGACAAGAAATCAGAGACTGTAGGTAAACCTAGTTTTATCAATTCACAGATAATTTGGAAAAATTATCTTCATATTTCCTGCCTGAGACTTTTTCTCTGATGTGGTGGTGATTTCAAAATGATACAGAGCTGGATAGAGAAATATTAATATGAAAATATATTAAAAAGAGGTGACTATACAGTTATGAGTTCTATTTAATTCAGACATGAAAACAAAGTTATAATAGAAAGTTCAAAGTGCCAAAAACAATATTAAAAGGCAAATAATAAAAAGAGAAATTATATGTGTACATGTGCCAAACAATGGGATGATAACCTAGTATTCAAAGAACAGTTCTAAAATTCATTAGAATAACATTAGATCGATGGGAAAAAAATGAATAGGCAATTTACAGAGTCAAGGACGTAAACTGAGAAAAATGTAGAGAAAAGATTCAGCATCATCATTCCTCAAGTCTATGAAGTAGAATTAAAATGCCAATACAGTGTCTTTCAACGCAGACAAAACTATGAGTCTCCAAAGAGAGTGGTTTGGCTATATCCCTTAATACTTTTATTGATAATATGAATTGCATTATTTCCATAGAGTAACTTGGCATTTTCCATAATTTGAAATGATAAAAATATATGGTACTTGACCTAGAAACCTCCCCTTTGAAAACCTAGACTGCAGAAATATAAATGCTAATACATAAGATGACATAATTTTCAGCATTATATGTGACAAAGAAAAACAATAAACAAACTGAACTATTCATTATAGAAGAAAGTGCATTTTTTTCTGTGAAATGTTGTACAACAAAAGGATTAGATCCTTATTATAGGTTGAGTTGGAGAGAACCATTGTATATAGTCATTGTTATGAGAGAAAAAAAGTCAGGTTGAAGACTGATGAGCAGCACTGATCATTAGAGAAAAGGGTGAGATCTATGGAGTGAACAGAGCATGTATGGATGTGCAGGTGCAGGTGAGCATAGGGAGGATGTGAGGGAGTAGCCCCAGCCTGTGGGTATTGGTGATTTCATAGGGAGGGGTCTCAGAGGTAGGAAAGGACAGATTTTATTTATACACATTTGAAGTGCAGCTTATTCATGCTCTCTGGCACTATTTGGGCTCCTTCTCAATGTACCCATTTTGTCTTAAGACTGTGTGTGTCTGCACCTGAGTTATTTATTGAGGATCTTGCAGGAGCCAGCTCTACAGCAGGCCTGGAAGCATATTTGCATGATACCTCTTGGGCAAGTGTCTCCTTTTTATTGGGGCCCACAATAAAGAGGGGTTCATTCTGTAAAGCTATATGTCTTTGCTGTCAATTATGGAAGTTCATCTTAGGCAAGGACTTGCATTTTCTCATCCTAAGTTCTTTCCTACTTCCTTTTTCACTGCTACAAGTTTCAGTATCACAGAGTCTTGTGGCCTGAGTGTCAGGTCTGCCCTGGGGCTGCTGCGGAGCCCCTTCCTGCCCTGCATTCCAGCCAACACCATCAGCCTCCCGTATACTGTTATACAGACTGAAGGCATAATCCTCCTGTGGGATGCTGCCTCCATCCAAAGTGCTGTGGCTATCTCTCCATGAAACCTACTTTGGATGGGGGTGTTCTAGCCTGCCCTAACTTCTGAACCTATAAAAAGTGACCTAAAGGAGCAAGTTACTGAACCTTCCTGGGGTTTATCTTCTACTCTCTGGAGTACCTGTGCTTTACCAGGGCCTCCAATGTTTTAGCAACTTTATATTACCTGCTTTATCAGCACAATGCTATTAAAGCCATGGATAATAAATGTAGTGGATGGGGGTTGATATTTCTGGGATGAAGTTATCTGCATACTATATTATAATGGAGGGCAAGAGAGTCGACATAGCCTTCAGGAAATATTGTCAATGACTACTGTTGTTCAGCTCAGGAGACTGTAGGCCATTTCTGATTCTCTTTTCTAATCATAGAAAAGAGTGTATTCCCCAAATCTCTGGCTGCCCACTATGATGGGTAAACTGGGAAGAAGATAATAGTTTGGAGAAGGGTAGATTTGGAATTTTAGCAGTGACCTTAATTAAGATTATATGTGATTCCCAGTAGGCACAGCTGAAACATAGTGTTATGATGCAATTTACTTTAATAAAAAATAAATAAAAATAGATAAGAAACAAGAGACAAAGATAAGTGATTACAAAAAATAATGTGCCCATTTTATAACATGAAAAAGAAAAATATAGATATCAAAGATTAGAAAGAAGAAATGAAAAAATGCCATTCTAAGGTAATCCCATTACTTTAATTTCAATAGACTGCTTTCTAGAACAATTTTAGGTTAACAAGAATTTTGAGAAGACAGTGCAGGGAGTTCCCATATATACCCTTCCAGTATCCCTTATAGTTTACATTGTATTATGAACCATTTTTGATACATTATTATTAAATCTGTAGCTTATTCAGATTTCCTAAGTTTTTTCTAATGTTCTTTTTCTGCCCTGGCTCCCATCCAGACTACATATCCTCCTTGGCTTTCATGTATCCTTGAACTCCTCTGACCGTGGCACTTCACGTCATATTTTTTATATCAGACATTGTAGCTTCTATATTTAGGATGTTTATAACTTCCATTTCTCTTCCTAATACTTTGGACACTGGAATGCATCTTTATAGCAATTTTTATGTATTTGACTACATTAATTCTTAGTCAGATTGGGTTGATTGTTTTTTTCCTTAGTTTTATAAGTCATGTTTTTTTCCTTTACATTCTCTGTGATTTTTTATTACAGGCCAAAAATGATGGGTCTCACTTTGTTGGTGCTGAATATTTAAGTATTCCTCTATGTGTCCTTGAATTTTGTTTTGGGGCATAGGTACAACTCTTAAATCAGTTTTTTCAGTTCTATTTTGCTTTTAAGATTTACCAGAGCAGGGCTTGTTTTGGAGTTAATGATTCCTCATTACTGACTCAAGATTTTGTGAGTTTCCAACTAGATCTCTGAACATCTCATGTGATGGGTGGGGACCTGCATTATTCCCAGTCCTGTATAAGGGCCACATACATTTATCTCACATGCATTGATTCCATCCTAGTGCTGCCATAACAAAATATCATAGACTGGGTGGAGTAAAGAACATAGATCATTCTTTTCTGAAATTCCACTTATTTAACTTGATCTCATTAGAGCTCCTAGCTTCAAATATAATCACATTAGAGGTTAGGGTTTCCACATATGACTTTTGAGGGAGCAAAATTCAGTTTCTGTAATACCAATAATAGTAATAATAGTGGATTACAGAAAACAAAAAAACAAAACAAAACAAAAACACATAATGAATAGGAGCTTTACCTTTGTACTAAGCAATCTATGAAAAAATAATCAAAGTGAATGCCTCTCAAGATCTCATTAAAGCTGTTTTATTTGTATTTGAGGTTGGTGTAGAATTTTTCAAGTTCTTTGCTTGTATAGATGAGATCTCAAATGAAATTTGGTTTGTAAAATTCTACTCCTGGGCATACACTAACCTGAGTGTTATAAAAGTTAAGAATATTTTACTCATAGCCAGAAATATTTGCATGGGGTTTTGACAACTAAGTATGTATTTCTTATATAAAGTGTATCTGCAAGTAGTCACAAGAATCCTTTCTCTAATTAAGAACTTTCTCTACTCATTCTAAAAAAAAAAAATCCAAAACAGTCTATTTCCGACTGTCTATGGTGATTTTTTCAGTTACAGACTTGATTTTTCTACATTTATATTCAGTTTCTCCAAACTTTGCTAACTCTCAGGGACAGTGCTTGAATCATGAGTTTCTTCATGTTGCCACCTATGTGTTTCACTCAATATTATTTGGCTTTTTCCAAATATATTCCCAAGACAAGAGAGTTTTTTTCATCATAAGCCTCCCTTTAGAAAAAATAATCCCATATGAGCTAAAACTGTCTCAAACTCTATAACATATATTTTACTCTAATTTCTTCTCTATGGAGTAGACTTTTGAGTTTCTGGATTCTTTAGGGGTTACGTGCTAAATGTAAAGTCCACTAGTTTCATAAATATTTTGTCTTTTGCAAAGATAGAACTTCAGTGTCCAGGACCATGCCTGAGGGCCAGTGGACATGCAAAACTATTGGCTAAATAAATGAATGCACAAACAGGAGACTGTCCATCTCCAAACCATTATCTTCCTCTTCCCAGTTTTCTCAGAGTGTTCATGCAGTTAGATATTTGGGGAATGAATTTCTTTCTATTATGATTAAAGAAGAGGGCTTGGGTTTTTAATATTTTGTCTTTGCTATAAAGATCCATTTTCCTCTATGTGTGCTACATATAATTAAAAATAGTAATTCATAATATTTTATAAGCATGTTGTTAGGATGAAGACATATCTAATAGTAGGTGTGAAGTAGAAGGGTTTTCCAGTTTACTTTCATGAATGTTTCATGTACTTACTTCTCATGATTTAAAAAATTATTTACAACATGTTATGATTTGATAAAACTGAGTAGCAAATGCAAGGGTATTAATTATATAGTCAACAAGTAAATTCTTATCTGTTAGACTCTCTTGGTATTAAAAGCACACTAAAATTGAACTGTGAAAGCAAATACCTATAGTACGTGAAGAACACAGATTCCAATTACCAATTACAGTCAATGAATAAAAAGGTTTTCTGACTTAATCTGGATTGATTGTAATAATTATGTTTTCTTGCTCTCCTTTCAGACCACCACCTACAATGAGTGATAAGAACCAAACAGCAATGACTGAAATTTTTTTTGTGGGTTCAACAGATAATTTTCCATTGAAGATTACATTCTTCTTGATATTTCTCCTTGTTTATATTTTCACTCTGAGGGGTAACTTGAGGGTGATCATCCTCATATGGATCATTTTGACTACAGATCCCCATCTACTTTTTTCTTAGTCATCTGTCCTTGGGGATGTTAGTTCCTCCTCTATTGTTGCTCCAAAGATGTTGTGTGGGGCCTCCCTGGTGGCGCAGTGGGTTAAGCACTATGAAGCAAACCGCAGCCACTGCAGCATGAGTTCGATCCCTGCTGCCAGCCAGGGAGGGGACCCACATGGCACTGCAGACCTCTCCTGCTGTGCCCACTGCTCCCCTCAGCAGTGTACTTCCATTGATCTGCCTGCGCTGCTCCCCGCTTTCTGTGGTGAACCCTCTCACCCTCCGCACCTCTGACCTGTACCCCAGTACTTGTATGCATAAATAAATAAATCTTTAAAAAAAAAAAAAAGATGTTGTGTGATACCTTTTGGGAGAGAAAAAACATTTGTGGGCTGTGCTATACAGATGTGGTTTCCTGGTGAATTTGTAGTGAGTGTTACATCTTGGCCACCATGGCGTATGAGGGCTATGTCACCACCTGCAACCCTCTGCAGTACCTGGTCATCATGTCCTAGGAGTTGTGTGTACACAGGTGGTGGGGTGCCACACCATGGGCATTCAAAGTGCCATAACCCACAAGACCTTCACTTTTCACTTGCTCTTCTGTGCTCCAAATGTGGTCACTTTTCCTGTGACATTGTCCCTCTTTTCTCCCTGGCATGTGCTGACACACAGAACAATAAGTTGGTTCTTTTTATCCTGGCTGGCTTAATAGGGTTACTCAGTTCCCTGATCATCCTGGTCTCCTTTATTTATATTCTCAAGACTATGTTGAGTATCCAGTCTACTGAAGGGAGGAGGAAAGCTTTCTTGACCTGCTCTTCACACTTGTTGCTTTTGCCATCTTGGACAAGATGGCATTTTCTTCATTTATATGCAGCTCAATTCAGGTTCACCCCATGATGTTAATAAAGTAATTTTTGCATTCTGTTGCATGTTGATCTCCTTGTTGAACCCTCTTATTCATAGCCTGAGGAATGCAGATGTAAAAGAAGCAATTAGGATGACAATTATTAGGACAAATTTTTTACTGGGTAGGTAATTTAGAGGGCAACTTTTGCCATTAACAGTGGAGCAGCTAAAGTGTTTATTAAGAAGAGAACCTGATTTGCCTAAGATGTCAGTTTGAATCCTGAACAAATCATCAAGAGGATTAAAAAAATCATTTATCATTTCTGAACCTCAAAGTCTTAATCAGTAAAATGAGGGTAGTGCATTCAACACCACCTAAATTACTTTCTTCTCTATGGTTCTGTGTTTTTATACAATATATCCACTCTCCTATGAATTCCATCTTTCATACAGGGACTTATATAAAGAGCTTCTTAGCAATGATTTTCTGTTTTCTAGTATTCCCTTCTTGGGACTTGTTCTTCCTTTATAATCTTTAAATTCAATACATTACCTAGAAGGCTCTTTTACTCAGTTCTTTATAATGACAGTACAAGTTGTAGGGTAAACCCTGATATTGACTTTTATTTGTAATGCAAATGCACTACTTAAGCTTTGATGCCCAGGTTTCTACTTCAAAGAGAGTTAGCTGGAATAAATGAACAGTGTCAATCACAGTATTAGATCAAGGGCTACCCTGCTCCCTTCCATTGAAGATCTTTTGTTTTCCACATCCTGGTCAATTTAAATGACCCTTAGTGCTTTGTGTGTTTGTATTGTCTTTTCCTGTCTCTCATTTCCTGCTCTTAAATTCCTAATTTTATGTTTTCAATTCACCAAAAAATAATAAGCCTTGAAACCTTAGACATCGCCTCTCCATCCTGGACCTTAATAATAGTAGGACTCTGGCCTCCTGTGTGTATCTATGTGATATGTATGTGTATGTGTATGTGTGATGTGTGTGTGATGGATATTGCTGAAGAACATCTTGTATCTCAATAAGAACCACAGGGACCCTTCCAGCAACACAGTGGATAAGGGTGGAGGACTATGGGTGCTTTGGTGATGGAAGAACTATGTTGAATACACCCCAGGGAAGAAATCCTATACTGTCAAATAATTAACAAGGATATAAAACAATGGTATGTCATTAAAAAAATTAACAAATTTTCAACTGTGCCTTTTAGGTGACTTATTATTGGGTGCTGACATATTGGGAGGTGACATCCTAGTGGAGTAGAAAGGGGTGCAAATAAACGAAGAAAATGCAAAGTGGGTTATAGGTACAAGGTAATTTATGTGACAAAACAATCCAGGCATCAAGAAGTAAAAAAGGATATTTAAGAAGAATGGCAAGAAAAGCCTCTGCAGAGAGGATGGCACTGGGAGTGAAGAAATCCTGTGGTGTGTTAGTGTTTGGAGTTTGGACACCAAAGAAATTGTAGTATTTCCTATGGGGAAAACTCAGTGAATTATTGCACTGAAACTTACTCTTTAAATATAACCTTGTATAAAAAAGAAGAGTTTAGTCAGTCAACTCAAATAAGTTGATCCCAATGGAGCAAAACATTTTAATTTGCTTTCTTTTTAACAATAAAATTCCCAAGATATGGCTTACTTTAGGGACATAAATTCTCTCAGAACAAAAATGTTGGTAATTACTTCTAGAAGCTTTAATCCACACAAAGATAATTTATTTCAGAGTGGAATCTTACAAGTCCCTTGGGGAGAAAACAGAGAATAAAAGCAAGTGAGTCCTAGAAGATCTGACCTCACTCTCTGCAGAGGCACCAGCAGGGGTGGGAAGATGGAAAAGCATGGTGAAAAATGGGTAATTTACATTCTACTTTAGTTTTAACTTTCTAAAGACAAAAGGAACTCATTGGAATGTAAGTTTAGATCATTTTTTTTTGGTCCATTTCTGCGCCTTTGTTTACTTTTCAAGGAATTCCAAATAAGCTAAAAGCATTTATGGGAAGAAGAAAACGACTGAAATTGAAATGTGTTGATTTGGTTTGCAGAGAAATATCAGCTGTCGGTTCATCACTGGTTAGAGTGTTGCACCAGATCCAATAAAGAGTAATGTGCAACCTAATCTGCACAGATTAAAACCTTCTTATCCTATAGCAAGTGAAGTCCTTTTTAAAGTCTAAGGACTGTGTCTTGAACACCCTAACAGGAGAGAGGTTGGGTCACCCACTCCAGCTGTGGCACAGTCTCTAGGGAATGCTTCTTGGGGTTATCAACTCACATTAAAAACTTGGGATGCTAAGGTTAACAAGGAAGCTGTATATGAGATGAATGACTGTAGATGTTTGAGGGTCTCTTGCTTGAGTAAACTTGGGGCTCTACAGGATTTCCCTGGGACTTCATTGCTTTCTTTGCAATGAATAACCCCTTCACTGTTAAATGTGCATTTGGACAATGACAAATATTCCATAAAGAGCATGTAGAATTGCAGGGAGCATTGAGTAATGTCATTTACAGGAGAGAGACTTTGAGACTAGACTTGGACAGGGCAGTGACTTGATGTTACATACTTCTTAGGAGATGTTGGCTTGGATCTTCAGCCACTTTTACACTAACACCTTGACTGTCTGCTTTGTGAAGTGGGGAGAACAAAATCTTCCTTATGTAGGCTTGGGTGGAAGTCAGCTGGGCTGATTTTTGCAAAACATTTGGGACAAACCTGGTAAGTCCTGAATACTCTACAAATGGGTGTTGCTTGTCTCGTAGTTATCGTCACTCCAAATGTATCAGGAAATCAATCCTGCACTTCAGCACTGCATAGTGGAAAGACTGTGATCTGTAGTCTTGGGTCAGACAACTTGGATCTAGATTCCTTATTTATAAAGGGTGAGGATGGGGCAAGAGTTTTCTTGGGCTCTTTGAATTTTAGAAGTAGAACCCAAATTCATAGCTTGCAATTATGTCTCACTTTCTCCCTCCTAGGTTTCCCACATTTCTTGTCTATGGCTCCTATCCCAAGTTAATGGTGGCTATTTTCCTTTCTCCTTCTTCTTCTTCTTTTTTTAAATGCTGCCATATTGTGGGAAATTTAGATTTTTTTTAGGGTTTGTTTTAGATTATTTTTAATTACAAACATAATGGAGGTGTAACAAAATCTTGTAAATTTTTGTAATGAAATTTTAAAATGGTAGGTAAATTAAAAGTCCCCTTTGATTATTTACCTACATACCAGTTCATTCTTGATTTGTTCTCAGAGGTAACAATTGATCATTTGGTGCTTGACCTTCTGGAATCTTATATTTTGATCACACAGATACATTTAAATAACTGCAATTAGAAATACTGAGACAAAATGTATTTAATATACCATACACAAAATTTTATAACTTGCTTCTGCTTCATATATCTTGGAAAAGTAGCCAGGTTTACACATACAGAATTACCCAGTTTTTAACTTTTGTATGGTATTCCACACAATGACTATGCTAAGGTTTAGCTTGTTGTTACTCTTTTGGAGACTATGTGAATTCCAGTTTTAAACAATGGTGAAATGGACATTCTGTTTTTTTCCAGCTTGTGTTTCCTTTGGTAGATACTATGAAATGGATTTTCTGAATGGCCAATTTTGTCCTTTTTAAAAAAACCTTGAGAGAGTGAAAAATTGCCTTCCAGAGGTCCAGTCCCCTGCAGTATGAGTGGTTGCCATTTTCTCTTACAGCCTCATAATTTTAAAAATTTTTATATTTCTTAGTGTATTATCAATTTGTGGGTGAAAATAATATTATTTCAATCTGGCATTCAAGGTTTTTTTTTTTTAAAGATTTATTTATTTATGCATACAAGAACTGGGATATAGGCCAGAATCACAGGAGGTGAGAAGATTCACCAGACAGAGTGGGTAGCAGAACAGGCAGACTGACTGAAACACACTGCGAGGGCAGCAGCGGGCGAGGCAGGAGAGGTCTGCTACGCCATGTGGGTCCCCTCCCCAGCTGGTAGCAGGGATTGAACTCGTGTTGCAGTGGCTGCGGTTTGCTTCATAGTCCATTGCTTAACCCACTGAGCCACCAGGGAGGACCCCCAAGGTTTTTTTAGTTTAAAGACTGTGGGGGTAGAATTGTAATATTATTTTTCACAAATGGTCATCCAAATAGTAATAATATTTTTAAGAGAAAATCATCTTTACTTTGCTGATTTGAAGTAGCATATTTATTCATACTAAATTGACATCTAAACCTAGGTCTTTTTCTGTTTTTTTTTTTTTTTTCTAATTTTTCTGTCCTTATCTATTCATCTTTTCTACTAACAATACCTTACTGTTTTACTTATCATAGTTTTACCTCTTGATCTCTGAAAAGAACATCTCTTTGTTTTGTCTTTTTTTAAAAAAATTATCTTGGCTGTGTTTGAACATTTTTCTCATTCATAGATTATTCTTTTCTTAAAAATTGTATGTAGATTTTGGTTGGAGTTCTCTAAAATTTACCAAGTGATTTAACGGCTGTCTTAACCCAATCAACTTTAAGCAACTGGAAGCAAGTCTGAGATTTTTAAGAAATGTAAATTTGTATGCAGTATTAATTCTCTGTTTTCTCACTATAGAGACCCAAACTAATCAATGGCTGATGAAAACTACACAAGTATCACAGAGTTTATTTTTGTAGGTTTAAAGTACCACCCTCAGTTGCAAGTCTTCCTTTTCTTGCTCTTTTTACTATTTTACCTCATTACTATGACAGGGAACTTGGGCATGATTATCCTCATCCATGTCGATTCTCGCCTTCACACACCCATGTACTTTTTCCTCAGTCACCTGTCCTTTGTGGACATCTGCTTTTCATCAGTGGTGGGCCCCAAGATGCTCACCGATTTCTTCGCTGAAAAGAAAGTCATCTCTTTTGTGGGATGCATCTTACAACAGTGGTTCTTTGGGTTCTTTGTGGCCATAGAGTGTCTTCTCCTGGCGTCCATGGCCTACGACCGTTATGTGGCTATCTGTAACCCACTACTGTATTCAATGGCCATGTCCCGGAGACTCTGCATCCAGCTGGTGGTTGGACCTTACACCGTTGGGTTCCTGAACACCATGACGCACACCACAGCAGCCTTTCGACTTCCCTTTTGCCGCTCCAACATCATCAACCATTTCTTCTGTGACATGTCCCCCATCCTTTCTCTGGTATGTGCTGACATCCGGATCAACAAGCTGTTAGTTTTCATTGTGGCGGGAGCTGTGCTAATCGTCAGTAGCCTGACCATTATCATCTCCTACTTTTTCATTCTCATTGCCATCCTGAAGATCCACTCTGCGGACGGGAGGCGCAAAGCGTTCTCCACCTGTTCTTCTCATATCACGGCTGTTTCCATCCTTTACGGGACACTCTTCTTTATCTATGTGCGGCCAGGTGCCATTTTCTCTCTGGACCTCAATAAAATGGTGTCTGTGTTCTACACAGCAGTCATCCCCATGTTGAATCCTCTCATCTACAGCCTGAGAAATAAAGAAGTGAAAGCCGCCATGCTGAGGACCGCCTCCAGGAGGAAGTTTTGCATAGGAAGTTAAATTCTCACTTAGAGTAAAAGATAGATTAAAGGTAAAGCTTCTAGACTTGCTTAGATTATCCAGTTATCATTGAAAGATGCTAAACAATTTGCAGAATTTGGGGATAACATCCTTCCATTCTTTCATAAACATTTTTTCAGGACTCACATTTTTCTTTTCTTTTTTTTTTGTCTTGAAAAGAAAAGTTGATTTAGGAAAAAGAGATAGAGAATAAAGACTCCCAGGTAGATGGTACCTGAGAGGGCCAGAGAGAGCCTCTTCACCCTTTTCTTTAAACTTCATTTCATCATGTCCTTAAAGATGATAAAGGTTCCTAGTGACCCATAGATTTAGAGTAATTTGACTCCCTGAAATATCTTCATTATTGGGAATATGGTAACATCTAATAACTATGGGACCTCCTAGCTATTTTTTTAAAAAGATTTATTTATTTATGCACACAAGAGCTGGAGTACAGGCCAGAGTCACAGGAGGTGAGAAGATTCATCAGACAGAGTGGGTAGCAGAACAGGCAGACTGACTGACACACACTGCCCAGGGCAGCAACAGGCAAGGCAGGAGAGGTCTGCTACGCCATGTGTGTCCCCTCCCTGGCCGGCGGCAGGGATCAAACTCATGCTATAGTAACTGCGGTTTGCTTCATAGTGCATTGCTTAACCCACTGCGCCACCAGAGAGGCCCCTGGGACATCCTAGCTATTAATACCATTCTACTAGTTAGAACAATGTAAATATCCACACCAGGGAACACTCATTGGACTAATATATATGTCCCCATCCTTATAAAAACAGAATTGGAAATATCAACAGAACAGGTGACTTAGCTAACAAGTGATAGTTTGAGCTAAAGGAATTCCATATATTTTTTTAAATATATTCAATATATCATCTTTTAAAAATATTTAATATAGTGTTTTTATTCTTGTATTGTAAATATACATTGCCATGATCATTGCACAATAAAGGGAAATGCAAATAAGTAAAAACCAGAAACATTAACAACAGAAATCTTATATTCTTACTCTTTCACCACATGATGAACTCTTGTCATAATTTCCAGATGCTTCTCTATATATTTTTATTTATTTATTTATTTATTTATGCATACAAGCACTGGGGTACAGGTCAGAGGTGTGGGGGGGGGTGAGAGGATTCACCACAGAGAGCGGGGAGCAGAACAGTCAGATCAAGGGAAGTACCCTGCTGAGGGAAGCAGTGGGCACAGCAGGAGAGGTCTACTGCGCCATGTGGGTCCCCTCCCTGGCTGGCAGCAGGGATCAAACTCGTGCTGCAGTGGCTGCGGTTTGCTTCATAGTGCTTAACCCACTGCGCCACCAGGGAGGCCCTTCTCTATATATTTGAACCCTCAGTTATTCCAGCAATTACATTGATAGATGAATTTTTAAAAAAAGATTTATTTATTTATTTATGCATACAAGAGCTGGGGTATGGGTCAGAGTCGCAGGAGGTGAGAGGACTCACCAGAGACAGAGTGGGGAGCAGGACAGGCAGATCTGCTGAAATACACTGCTGAGAAGAGCAGTAGGCAAGGCAAGAGAGCTCTGCTGTGCCATACGTTTCCCCTCCCTGGCAGGGGATGGAACTCGAATTTGCGCTGTTGTGCCCCGGGTGCTTCACAGTGCTACGCTCAACATGCTTTGCCACCAGAGAGGCCTGATACATGAATTTTAACTAGTTCTTTCAGATAAAAAAAATAGAGATAACTTAATAGAGAAATTGGGAAAATTGTAAAATAAGGAAGGAGAAAAAAATTCTAAAAAATCAGCGGCAATAGTTAAATAGTTAAATTCAGAGGTAAATTAAAATGCAGAAAATTTTTTCTTCATATTAGTCTTTTTTGTGGTTTTCAAATTAGAAGATAAATCATTGAATATTTAGAAAGTAGAACACAAAATAAAAATCACATGTAATTCCAATTAGTACCATATAAAAACTGAGGAGATTTCAATATATGTATTTCATGTATTTTTTACATATGTATATTTATTGTATAGTAAATAAAGAATTCAGAAATGTGTAAATGTAGTAATATATTTTGTAAGCAAAAGGATCTTGAAAAGCTCATGTTTTAATATGGTTTTGTTGCACAGATCATCTCCATTAAATCTTTTATCTATATTCTTCCAGTATTTTTCTATCTTTAAAGATTTCACACTAAAAATTATTTTAGCCTAAATCAGAAATCCTAATTATTTTATAATAAATTATGTTTTAATGAAATGTTCTTCTCAAAAGCCCTTTTATTTTGATTTTATTTCTAAAAACTGTATTTTCTTTTATTGGGGGTAACAGTGGTTTACCACACTATATGTGATTTAAGGTACAGGTTCACATCTCTTCAGATGTAAGATACCATCTCATGCCCAACACCAAAGCACCCATAATCTTCCACCATGCTTTTGATTGCCAAAATAATTTATGGAATGAACAAATACATACTTGCTGACCCCTAAGTTGGCATAAAGTTGGCATAAGGAGGCATTATATGCTGAGGACAAAGCAGTGAACAACGCAGTGAGAGATTCTTTCTTCATGGAGAATACATTCCATTGGAGAGAAAGCCCTGAAAATAAAGACGAACCAGGTACTACTATAAAAACAGAAGAGTGTGAAAAGATGGTGTACATTTATGAATGGAGGTGGGGTCATGAGGCTAGTAAGCATGGGGCTGGATCCCATACATTCAGATCCTCAGATCATCAGATAGCTTAGTTATATCATCATTATAGAGAGATGACCTAGGAAAAAAAATAGCTGAGAAGCAATGAAGTCAAATAAGTTACTTTTATTCTGGCAGCAGAAACTTTGGATGTCTTTTACTTGGCAGTAGAGACATCCCTTTTTGTTTATTTTCCTTTAATAAATTTTTTTCTTCTTCTGGGTATATTGAAATCAATCTTCTTTGTAGATGAGTGTTGACTTGTGACCAAGCCCTGACACATATAGGAAAAACTTGTGAAATGTCCTTAGATTTTTCTCTCCACTGTCTCCTTCCTGTGACCTGGAATGCAGACTTAATGGCTTGACCTCCAGCAGTCACCTTGTAGCAATGAGGAAACATAAGGGTCTCTCACACGGAGTACCAGTAATATCAACCCTGTATTGCCTTCCTCCAAATTTGTTTTATGACAGAGAAAATAAAGTGCTCTAAATAATTTTAAGAGTTCCTGTTATTTTGAGTTTTCGAGCATATATAGGTAATCCAAATTCAAATAAACAGAAATTCCTCTTTGAGGGGACAGAAAGTGGGAGGAGGATGTTCTTACCCCTCCTTGCTTGGCTCTTGTCTTGACTTTTAAGCTTCTGCTTTAAAAGAAAATAAAATTGGAAGATATTTGGGAAAAATTTCTGTTACTTTTCTCTTGTTCCACTTGACATCCTTTAAGAGAAAACAAACAAACAAACAAACAAACTCCTAATTATATATATTTAGTATTTTAAACCATTTGGGTCAAGGTTTATTTTATACTGAGCATCAGTTCAGGACTTATCACATGCACAATTGAACATTTTTTATGACACATTTTAATTTTCCCCATTGTTTGCGTTTTTGCAAATGAGTTAAATGAGACGTGATCTCAGCAAATATGGGAGGAATTCAAATAAAGGGAGGAGCATCCCAAATAAAATGACTACGTTCCTTCGGAAAATGTTAACCTTTGCCACTAGATGGCAGCATCAGCTCATGAATCACAGAATTGTATCTAAGAATTTAAAGCCTTTTAAGATAACAGATTTAGAAAAAGTTTTCAAAAGTCTAAACATTAATTTTGGAGGACTGTGATATCATATAACAATTTTGTGTATTATGGCCACACATTTATATTTAGGGAAGCAGTATATTAAATATTGAAGAAGACCACCAGCCTTAGAATCGAAACTTGGTTTTGACTGGTACTAGGTACATGAAACTGGGCATTACTTAACCTTTCTAAGCTTCTGTATAGTGTAGGATGTATAGTGTAGGGATGGTAATAGTAGTGAACAATTAATTTTACATATTTTTATAAAATAAGTAATGTCATCATTTTATGGAAACTTACGATTGGTAATAGCTGCTGTAGGAATACATAGGACTTTAAAAACAAATCTCTGTCTACATTTATATATTGTTCTAAATGTGTTCTATATTGAGTATATTTCAGAAATACTCTGGAATTCCCTTCAGAAGTTTTCCTTGATTCTTTTTCTGTCCCTTTCAAGAATAGTAGACTTTCTATTTTTAATTATGGCTCAGATGTGAGAAGCAGCTTGTTTAGCAATTTATTATTCACTATTAGTCAGTAACACTGCTTGAAATGTTGAGTTGCTAATTACTATTTCTATGTAAAGATGTATTCGCTACTCCTGACCCTTGTCTTGATCTGACTGGTTGTAAAAGTGAGGCCCCTGTCCCATGAATTTGCCCGATAAGGTGCTTCCAAAGCCCTTAGCAGTTTTGGGGGAGCAGTAAACACGTTGGCAGGAAAAACTGTGTAGAAGATGAAGGGAAGGAGCAGAATAGAGAAATCAGGCAGGGACTGGGGGTTCTAAATACTTATGATTTTGACATAACTTGTTTTGTAAAATTTAGATATAACTAATACTCTGGAAATATGTAATAGTTATGGGGGAAGGCTGAGAGCATCGAGGCCATCGACAAAATAGACAATGGAGCATTGATTGCAGTCATGCAAGGTTAGGAAAATACTGTGCTGGAAGATCCCTGAATAGGAAGTGAAAGGGCAGACTTCAAAATTAATTTTGTACTAGCTTTCTTTGTAACTTCCAGAAACTGGCTTAGTTTTGGAGGACTTCATTTTCCTTATTTATAAAATAGAATTATAGCTGTCAACCATGAGATAAAGGTTAAACTAGTATACAGTTTTGCTAATATTTATATTATCATTAATCAAAATAACCAGAAAGATAGTGTCTATCTTTAAGAAATTCTCAATCAAGATCTCCTCAATCAAATAAAGCATGGTTAATGTATAAATGATTAAAATTTATGAAAGAATATAGTATCTGTAGGAGACATACTTTGATGGAGAACCAGAGGAAAGAAGGAATGAAATAGGGAAGGAGGAAGGGGAAGTAGAGAAGGGAAAGGAAGGAGAAGAAGGAGGGGTCATGTTGAATTACTGCAGTGAATGATCTTATGGAGGAGGTGACCTCTGTGATTGGCAGTGAAGGTAGGATTTGGACATCTAACAAGGAGGCAAGATGCCAAGTGGGGAGAGCAGCACAAGGGGGGACATGATGATGTAGCAAAGAAGGATTCTGACTTAGCTGGGGTTATAGGAGCTGTGCAGTAACAGGTGTGGGATGTGGATATAAACAAACATGGGGAGTCAGTGGTTAGTTGGGGCGTAATACTTTCTTCATGCAGGATTGTCAGGAATGAGTTGTGATTGGAAGTTGAGGGGATGGATAGGAGCTGATACAACAACTTGGCTAGGAAAGACAGTGATAACTTATTAATGACAATTACTATGTATTTCACTCTTCCGTGACACTCCTCTGTGACTGAATTGACATTCAATTTCCTAATGTATATACTATTATTTAGCCATTTATTCTATTTGAAGGAACTGAAACTCATGAGTTTTAAAATAACTTGTTCAAGATGGTTTGTAAGTCACATATTCACATCGCAGAGACCAGCCTTTCCTGCAGCTTCAGATTTGTATAAATTAATTTAATTTCTTGGGTTTGTTAATTATGTAAAATCAGAATATGTTTTTATTTTGTTCTGTTTTTATTTTGTAAGAAGACAGGATATCAATCAGTGAACTACATGGATTTGCTGGAAGAACCGCCCACCCCAGGGTCGGTCCTTCTGCCTGTCTGACCATTACACCGTCAGGAACAAACTTCCAGAGCTGAACAGCAATTATCACTCAGGAAGTTTTCTTATTTAAAGTTGTCTGAATTAATTAATTCCTCTGAAACTTGTTTAGAAGTGAAGCAAATAAATTCTTCCAAGTTTAGTAATGAATAGTCCCTAGGCAACCAATCAATCCTAATGGCGCCCAAGGCGTCTCCTTAGGGGCTTGGGAGCTGCTCACTCACTGACAAAAGTAGCTTGTTAGCGTTCTGCCCTAGCATTTCTCTGAAAAGTTAAATATTGATTGCTGAAGTTTCAGATTCATAGATAGTTTTTCTGAGTATAGTAATGTGAGAAGTGAAAACAGCCTTAGAGATAATCTGGAGTGAGTCCCTTCTTTGTCAGGTGAGGGAAGTAACCTGGAGGGAGGACTCTTGCTCAAAGCACTGGAGTTAAAGGCACAAATCCTGAATACTTGATTCTCCCAGCGTTGAGGGGGAATCTCACTCCTTGTAAGGAATCATGATACAGGTTCATTAAAAAAAGGAAAGAAGGAAGTGAGGGAAGGATTTAGGAGGGACAGAGAGAAGGAAGGAAATGGAAGAAAAGAAATCTCAACTAGCTGTCACACATTTTATGATTAGCTCATACTATGCCACAGAGGGGAAAAATTGTTAGATATTTGTGATAAAACAGCAAAGGAAAATTTTTTAAAAGCAATCTATGCTACCTGACAATTTTTGATGAAGCCCGTAGGGGGAAGGGAATAGCTTAGAGTGTGCAGGAAATAATGACACTTGTTCTCCTTTTTCTTTACTTTGTTCTCTTTTATTTTCCATTTTTTTTAATTGGATATTCCCAGTGAGAAACAGTTGGTTCTTTTGGATGGATATAGCTATGCAGATATATTATATGCATTTTCTTACAGCTGTAAATGTTGTAAATTCGCACACTTAGTAGAGCAAATAGGAACAGAGCAAATGTTCTACCAGCCTGGGGTGTGGGGTCCTGAGGTGATAAATGTAAATAGATACTACAGTGCTAAGGGTTAAGATAAAATAGGATATTTTATATACCCATAAGTATTTGTGTATATATTTCCTTGAAAAATGAAGGAGAATCTGTATTTCACAATAGAGATGAATCTGGAGAATATTTTGCTATGTGAAATAAACCAGATATAGAAAGACATAATCTCACTTTTCTGTGGAATCTAGAAATGTCAAATTCAAAGAAGCTGAGAGTATAACAGCAGTTACCATGGCTAGGGAGATGGGAGAAATCAGGAGATCCTGGTCAAAAGGTACAAATTTTCAGTGATATAGCATGAACTAACTGTAGAAATCTACCCTATAGCGTGGTGACTGTAGTTCACAATATTATCTTTTATCCTGGATATTTACTAAGAGTGCATATCTCAGCTTCTCAGCACACACACAGAAGTGACAGTTATATGAGATGGCAGGCAGTTATCTTGGCAGTAGCAACCACGTGTTTCACTATATGTATGATTGTTGAAACCTCCCGCTGTCTATCTGAAATACATACAATTGTCGTTAAATAAATACAACCTATGAAAGGCATGTGGAATTTCATTTTCATTTTACATCATGAAAAATACAAGTCATTTTCTGTTTACATTTGGCAATAGTTATCCTATTTTTTGCTGTGGTTTATATTTTTATCTTGGAAAATAGTAATATTATTCGTTTAGAGTCCAGTGAGGTTCCCAAGTGAGTACACAAATGTGTTCCCCACCTAGACCTCCAGCTCCCTCTGTGACATGGATTGGTATTAATAGCTCTTTCATTTCCTTACAGAGGAATTTCATTCACTTACAAGAACAACAGGAATTTTATCTTTGCACCCCAGGCAAATGGGAAGATATTGTACATACCGTTTTGTGCACTTTTTTTAAAAATCTACAAACTCAGGGATGCTTATATTTCAGAATATAAATGATTTGATTAATTATTAAATATCATTGAGCACTCCTGTGCGAGGCACTGTGCAGGGACTGTACTTAAGCTAGGCTATAACAGACTGGGGAGCAAAAATGCATATGGACTCTATCTTCTTGGAGTTTACAGTTTAGGGAAGATATAAGGAAATAAATATGCAATCACAAAGATGTGACATTTTCTGCACAACTTTGCTACAAAATAGGGTTTTGTGATCACAGATATTTTGAAGAGAGTGAGTCTTAAAAAGCATTTAGAGTCTCAGAGCCTGGGCTCGCTATTGAAAACGGGCGAGCTAAACAAGTGGCATTACTTCTTCTTACCACTAGGTGGCAAACTTAGCCAAGAATTCTGCCTTTACCAGCAAAGCTGACATTTTTTTGTATTTTTTGGGCTGTGCACATATGAATAAATAATTACATAAAAAGGTAAAAGTTTCAAATATGTCATTCATGAAGTGTCATTAATTACATTGAATACATTTCATAATACAAGAGAGAAAATTTTGTTTCTCTTACAGAGTTTACATTGATGCATGCCTACTATTAAAAAAGAGCAAAAACAAAGAAGTAAACAAAACCTCTGAAGTATAAACCTATTCCTTCATGTTTAGCCTCTTTCAAACTCAATTTTCCTCTCATAAGACAACACCACCTCTGTTCACCTTTTAAAACAAGCTATGATATTTACAGAGAAGTTTTGGCTTCACAGTGAAACTTAGAGTATAGTAGAGAAGATAACTTCTTTTAACAGACACTCCTCTTTACCTTTGCTTGCAAAAGATAGCATAATGTAATATCTGTTTGCAATTACATTGTCATGGTTGAATTATCTTCCTTGAAGATAGTAATTTTTTAATTTGGACTTGATTTTTAATAATAGTTACTTAGGTGTTGGTTTTTAAATATATTTGTTTAGTTTTTACCTAAGCAACCAAAACTATTTTAGTAAGGTCATAAATGCTATTACTTTTCAAGTTCTTTGGACATACCTTATTTCATGAACAGGGGACTTGAAGAGCCAGATTCCTTCCCTCTTTTCCCTCATCACCAATAAATGGCCACTGTGGTTTGGCAGGAAAGGAAGAGATAGGATGGAGGGTTGTGTTTGAGGTTTTATAGCCAGAAATGGAGACGGGGTGACTCACATGGTGACTATCTCTTTGGCTAGAATGTAGTCCCAGGATCCTGACTTAACTACAAAAGTGGGTTGGGAAAATGAGTTTGCTCTGTGCCCAGAAGAGTCGATGGACTCTGAGCAGTCTGTCTGCCTCTAGTAGTAGGTGAGCTCCTGAGATAGAGGCAGCTTCATCTTCTTAAACTCATATGAAATGGAAGGATAAACAATTGTCCTGCTTATAATAATGTTGTTAGTCACACTTATGATTCACATCTACTCTGTTCTGATTTAATATTCTTTATCTGAAAACCAGTGATTCTTCATTTAGGATCTTTCTTTTTCTCTCTCTCTCATCATAACATCTGCATAAATTATTAGCATACCCTTCCTTCTTCCTCTTAGCTCTATTTTCAGAAAATGACATTAAGTTTTCTTCTTCTGGATATGCTCACAATGATAAGATGAGAAATAGTTTTAACATTTGGTTGACAGTGATTTTCGGTAGTTAAGTTGGACAGAGTTCTAAGACTTTTTTAAGAAATTTCATTTAGTTTACATTTTGTTGTTTACATAGCTTGGATAAATCCATTCCAGGGAGTGTCAGTATCACTCTAGGAACCTGCATTGTGAGCAGTGCAAATCTGAAAGCAGTTGTCCAAGTTTCTGAGCCATGGACCTTACTGAGAAGCAAACACAGCCTCTTGAACGTACAAGCACACAAGCAAGACTTCCCATGCATGTTTCCAGTAGAATGTTAGACTGCCTACAGGCCTTGGGGGACCTGCCTAGGAAGCAGTGGGCTTAGATTTAGAAATCCTGCTGTAAGATCTAGGGAGAAGGAAGGGAATCGTGCCTGGTACAGGAATCTGCACATACACACAGTGCTGTTTACCTGTAAACATTGTGATTACTAATCTCTTCTTTGAACTAAAACTCTTGTTTGGAACTGAGAGTCCTACCCCAGTGATGCCTGAATAAGTATTGGATATTGACACCATCAGGAAAACAGGGTGCTTTTCCCAGCTTCAAGAAAACAGGATATTCCTGAGTCAGAATGACCGAGGAGGTGACAACAAACTTGGGACATGAGACCAGGGCACCTGCTGCTATGTGTTGATTGGTGGGAGGCTCGCCTATGGTTAACTGTCTTTGTTCAGTTCACTCAAAAAAGGCTGGCTTGATATGAGATGTAAAAATGTTAGATAACCAGTTTTCTGACATTCTTTTTGAGAATTATCAGAGGAGCTGTGTGGAGGGTAGGTTGAAAGCAGGAGGTGCAGAGTTAAGAAATCCAGTGAAGCAATAAGTAATCTGAAAACAGAGAAGGAACAGCTGAAGGCCTCTGGTATCTCCAGTGAATGTACTGTGCTGAGTTCAACTAGGATTTTAAAAATTTCAAATCAGAGGAAAAAATAAAACCAAGAGAAATTTCTGGGAAAAAAAACAGACAAGACCTACTGACTTCATGCAAATTATCAACTGGGGTATGCAAGGTTGGATATGGTATTGGGGTAGTAAAATTAAAATACTTCCATTTTTCAATTTTTCTTATTTCATGAAAAAATGTTAAAATTATGAACACAGTCTCCAACAAGATTTATTTTTTATTTGCAGACCACTTGAATTCAGATTGTGGTTCTGCCTCTGCTCATTTGAGTATCTTGGGTATTTCACCGACCTTTTTCACCTCTAAGGTGGAGACATTGATGGGTATGTGATTTCATTGAAGAATTAATGAAGCTGATACTGTGCCATGCTTTATCATTAAGATTTCATGAATGTAAGCGATGCCTGGGCTACTCAGAGGTGTACAAGGCAAGTGCTAAGCACTTCATGAGAGAGGCTTATTGAAAAATAGATTCTTTTCTCCAGTAAACTTTAAGTTTATCCCTGTTGTTTTCCCTCCCTTCCCTGAAAGCTAAAAACTCTCCATTATAGTCCACATTGGCCAGTGTGTTTCTGTTATTATTCTTCAATTCTCAGGTCAAATATTGCTGTTTCCCCTAAATCTTCTTTAAGACCACACTAGAGAGGCCTCCCTGGTGGCTCAATGGATTAAACAATGCACTATGAAGCAAACAGTAGCCACTGCTGCCAGCCAGGGAGGTGACCCACATGGTGCGGCAGACCTCTCCCATCTCACCCGCTGCTCCCCTCAGCAGTGTGTTTCAGTATATCTGCCTGTTCTGCTCCCCACTGTCTCTGGTGGATACTCTCACCTCCCGCGATTCTGGCCTGTATCTCAGCTTTCGTGTGCATAAATAAATAAATCTTAAAAAAAAAAAGGCTACACTATATCAGGTCTCTCATGTACAGCAGAACAGCCTCGTGACACCTTGCTACTGTGTCTCCATGAGACTCTTCATGATGGATGATTATGGATTGAAATTGTTGTTTGAGGATCTTGCCTGTGATATCATAGGTTTCACATGGGCAAGTACTGGATCTTCCTCCCAATTTTATTTTCATTTTTTTCTTTTCTATGTTTCTTATTGATATGTATTGAAGTTCTCTCTTTCCGTTATCTCTTTTAATCTTCCCAATGAACAGGAGCCATTTCTACTTTATAGATGGGAAGTCTACAGCAGGTTGCAAGCTTAGGGGGCATGGTTGGTGAGCTGTAGCAGTTCACTCTAGTTACCACTGTCCCCAGCTCACCCCTTAACCACAACTACACTTACCACATTTTCCTCACAACTCAGTCTCTCCCATCTAACTCAATGCCCAGTTGCATGATAAACATGTCTTGAATAAATATCATCATGATCAGATGTAGAAATTAAGGTTGTTCTGGCCATTCTGTCTCTCCATTTCATTTTCTCACACTTTGCCTTTCATCGTTTATAAATTCATTAAATGAAAATCCACCTGCTTAAGGACTATAATTCTCTTTTCATTATCATGATTATTTTCAATATCATCATGGGTTTCAAATAATTCTTGAATATCCACAAAGTGCAGAGTTTTCTAGTGGTTATTCCTTCCTGTCTATTCTCTGTTTCAACTGAATGAATGAAGAAAAAGGGTTTTGTAGGTTAATTAGACCAGTTATTTACACCATATGGAATCTCTCCTGACTTCATTCTAGAAAGACACTGAATGTTCTGATTGTTTACCTGGTGCTGCAACACCACAAGATCCCTGACTTTTAACAGCATATCCCAAAGGGACACTCAGGCTTATATATTCTTTCAATATTGTTATTGTTTGAAAGAAGATTCCTGTTGAGTGAATAGAAGACTCTTTTAATTCCAAGGTAATGTGAGAAATTCTGGACTTGAGTTGAAAGTCAAATGCAGTGGCCATTTATAGTCATAAGATGTTTTGCTTTTGGGGCCTCCCTGGTGGCGCAGTGGGTTAAGCAACGCACTATGAAGCAGACCGCAGCCACTGCAGCACGAGTTCGATCCCTGCTGCCGGCCAGGGAGGGGACCCACATGGTGCGGCAGCCCTCTCCTGCTGTGCCCGCTGCTCTCCTGCTGTGCCCGCTGCTCCCCTCAGCAGCGTGCTTCTGTTGTTCTGCCTGTTCTGCTCCCTGCTCTCTGTGGTGAATCCTCTCACCCCCCAACCCCCCCACACACTTCTGGCCTGTACCCCAGTGCTTGTATGCATAAATAAATAAATCTTTAAAAAAAAAAAAGATGTTGTGCTTTTAATTAACCAAAGGAAAAAGGTCAGTAAATCACTATGTAAATAAAACCAAAAATAGTTCTTAACATAATCAAACCAAAACATAATTCTTCCTTAAACATAAACATATTTTCTTGCTTTTATTTGATGAAGAATATCAAGATATGACCAAATGTCATTTCTTCACTTCTTAGTCTTTTTTTTTTTTTTCAGGAAAACATGCAATTAGAGGATTTTTAGGAAAACATACAATTCTTGCTGGCTGGCTTCATTGTCATGACCCTATCAATTGTGTGTGGCCCATGCTGTCTCGTACTATCTAGCAGAAATCTTAATAGTCCTTAGAGTAGGTCAAAGCATAGAAATAATTTCATGGGTGAATATTTTCATGACTTTAGAATATTTTTCTGTTAGGCAGTGCAAGGATAGAAACTCCTTAGAAGGGGCATAGTTTTAAATCTATATTTGTATTGGTAGTGATAGTTTGTTAATGTCTTTAATTCTGTTTCTCTATATTTTTTATATTTTATATCTATGACTTACTTATTTAGGTATAAGATTATTTATATTACATAAAAACATATATTTTTGAGACTGTAGTCTGTGTCCATCATTAATATATAACTGAAAAAGTACGTGGTGTCATCAGACACTAACAAAGATGAGAGATGCATTAAGCCTGGAGAAGACTGAGAGGTCATTAGGAGACTTCTTTTAGTGACTCTTCTAGAGGCATCTTCCTCTTCAAGAAGTCTCTTGGTGAAAGGAGGTGTCTGAAAGATGAGGAGGAGAAATATTTTACAGAGAGAAGGTTTCTGAGCACCTCTTGATCAAGAAGACTTGCAGCCAGTTTCAAGTAAATGAATGGGAAGTAAAGGTAGCTCAAAAATCTACTTTTTGTGTGTCTACATACATAAGAATGCTATCCAGTATATTATGCATTATATTTCACTCATTATCTTTATAAGGGAACTTGGGAGAAATGACTTCAAAATTCAAGATATTAAGAATAATAATGCTTTGTCCAATATTTAGGTGGATTTATTTGTCTTCTGGATACTACTAATTATATATATATATATATATATATATATATATATATATATATATATATATATATNTACTAATTATATATATATATATATATATATATATATATATATATATATATATATATATAGGCTGCCACCAAGTTTCCAGTATAGTATGAGGTCTGCACAGAGCAGAGAATAGGACTTGTTGTTGTGCAACAGATTGTATCTTTGCCTCTTTTTAATGTCCAGGTCTTGATTTTCCTTTATCATGTTTCTTAATTTGTTTTATTTAATTGTGTCTTCTATCTCACACTAAGCCATCTTAAATCTTTTTTCTGTTTGTAAAAGCATTGGTGATCACATTCATAGATATATATCTACATGTATATTTGTATTTAAATGACAGCACAGAAAAATAAGTGAAATTAGGGAAAAAAGGGCTCATACAATTTTCATTTCCAATGGTAGTTTTTTTGTAACAAGTCCAGTAATTTCCTACAAGGGGAAGTTTTTGCATGAGAACAGAAACTCTTGGGGCTGCAGCTTAAACAGAGATCCTTGTGACGTATAGCAAATTTGTCTAAAGAACAGATTGCAGAGATAAACAGGTAACAGTGAAGTTAATACATAGATTTAGTTTGTAGTTTTCAAGTGAGCTTAAAAGTCCCACTCAATTGAGGAAGTTTTGGAGATTATAATTTTATTTAAAAGTGGCAGCATCCAGCAAAGATCAGAGACCACGTCCCTTGATACTTGGTCTTAAGCTCCCAGGAATCATTTTGCTCAAAATGATCTTTGCCCTTGACTTTATGAAATATGAAGGGTACTAAAATGTGCCCTTACCAAGCTTTTTGAAAAAGTTACTGAAGAATTTCTTCTCTGACCACTGTGACATTAAGCATTATTTTAAACCTGAATAGAATCTTATCATCAGGTAGATTCCCTGAGAGAAATGTTTTAGTTTTCTAGCTCAATTTTAAGTCCATAATCTACATACATGAGGCCAAAATTTAGTTTTGTGTTACCCTCAAGCTTCAAGCATAAGAGATTTGAAAGTCTTGGATTTAGTAGTGCTATTATATCACTGCCAGTTCAGAAACTTGTCAATCATAATTTAACCCTGTCTTTTCTAGTAGGATCCTCTGGGTTTTGACAGAGTGAAGCATCTGTTAGCAATAGTTCTGTCTCCTATCTTGAAGGAGAGAAGATGTGTCAAGGTTGAATTGTTCAATGTGCTTTATTAACAAATTACCCCAAACTTGGTGCTCTAACCAATAACATTTATTCTTTCACAGTTCTGGAGGGCAGACATCTAAATTCAACATCACAGGGTAAAATCAAGGCCATGAGCCACCAGAGGTTCTGCTGGAGAATTTGTTACTCCTGGGCTTTTGTGGCCAGGCCATCCTTGGGTGGTAATTGGTGCAGTCTCTTCCTCTTGTGTTGATGGTCAAGTATCCCTTGCCACCTTTTTATAAGGATATTTGTGACTGTAGTTAGAACCTGTCCTGATAATGTTCCCATCTCCAAGTGATTTTTTAAAAAAAAAAAATCCATTATTGAGGCAACATTGGTTTACAGCATGGTTTATGATTTAGAGGGACAGAGTGATACCCTTTAGGTGTTTGGAACACAACACACTCTCACCAGGGCATCCATCATCCTCTACCACATCCCCCTGGGCACTCCTTCCTGCTCCCCCTGCTCTTACTACTCCACTGCTAGACTTAATTCTACAGTCAGATTTCTATGGTTTGTTATTGTTTGGTTTTGCCTGACCGTATGTTTTGTTTCTCTGAAGCCCACATGTAAGAGAAACTATCCAATAATTTTAATTAACTGTCCCTTTTTAAAGAAAAATTTGCAGTTTTAAGGATGAGAGTCCAGATATCTTTATGGCCTGTTATTCAGCCTACCATGTTTCCTGAAAACACTCAGTTTGCCAAGATTCCCTTTTTTGTTACTTTTTTTCCCCTTTTTGACACTTGATTCTATAGGGATTAGGAATCCAATGATTGATTGACCAATATTTATGTTTCCTATTAGTAGTGTACATTTGAGGGTCATCCAGGTAACTACAGTTTCAAATTCTTATTATCTAGAAAGTCTATTTTTTTATTCACTACCCATTATTACTTTATGCATAACTATATTCCTACTTTATGGATAAAAGTTGCATAAAATATAATTATTGTCTTCAAGGAACTAATGTAAAATGCACTTCCAAGCATATTGCAAATATAGGTAGAATAATGTAATTTTCTAGGAAAGACAAAAGGAGTCAAGGACAAGAAGAGAAAAAAGAGCAATTATTCCAACTCCCTTTTCATTTCTTCCACTTGTTCCCCAGTTACCTTAAGTATAAGTAGAAGGAAAGATAAAAAAATCATACTCCTCAAAAGGAGGAAAACTTAGTTGAAAAGTATATGGTGGAAGCAGTATGTTATATGCATAATAACTGGTCTTCAAGGCAACAGAGGAGTGATTTTTTTAGTTATCTAAAAAGAATGATCTTTACATAGAATAACTATGGCTCCTAAAGAAAATCATCGATGCTGCAATTGGGGTTTCAGATAATTTAAAAGGATAACTAACTGGGAAGCTAATACCCTGCTATCTTAAATCATGACATGTTTACTAATCTCTTCACAGAAAGGGACCTTAGAAACCCAACATTGATGGATGAGAAGAATTTCACCCAAGTGAAAGAGTTCATACTTTTAAGGTTCACGACAGACTTGTGGTGGCAGAGAGTCCTCTTTTTCGTCTTCCTCATGATTTACATCTTCAGTCTCTTAGGAAACATCACTCTGATCTCCCTGATCTGTGTTGATTCTCGGCTCCACACACCCATGTACTTCTTCATTGGAAACCTGTCATTCCTGGATCTCTGGTATTCCTCTGTCTATGCTCCCAAAATCCTCATGACCTGCATCTCTGATGACAAAAGCATCTCCTTTGCTGGCTGCCTGGCTCAGTTCTTCTTCTCTGCTGGACTGGCATACAGCGAGTGCTACCTGCTGGCTGCCATGGCTTATGACCGCTATATGGCCATCTCCAACCCCCTGCTTTATTCCCAGACTATGTCCTCGAGGTTATGTAGCAGTCTCATTGCAGCTTCATACCTTGGTGGCTTTATTAACTCAACCATCATTACCAGTGAGACATTTACTCTGAGTTTCTGTGGGAACAATGTCATTGATGATTTCTTCTGTGATCTTCCCCCACTTGTGAAGCTGGCCTGTGATGTGAAGGGCAGCTACCAGGCTGTGCTCTATTTCATACTTGCCTCCAATGTCATTATTCCCACCGTGCTCATTCTTGCCTCCTACCTCTTCATCATTGGTGCCATCTTGAAGATATACTTTGCCCAAAGCCATCTCAAAGCCTTCTCCACCTGTGGCTCTTACCTGACAGCCGTCACCTTGTACTATGGCTCGATTCTTTTCATTTACTCTCGGCCAAGTACTAGCTATGCACTGGAGAGGGATAAAGTGGTGTCAGTGTTCTATACTGTGGTGATACCAATGCTGAATCCTTTAATTTATAGCTTAAGAAATAAAGATGTTAAGGTTGCTCTGAGGAACATGGTAGTTAGAGCAAAGTTTCCTTAAATGAATATACTTAGTCAGCTTGACTTCATTTTATCTTATAGATTATCTCCATGTTTTTATTAGTCTGTACTCTCATAAATAAATAAAATTAAGATAAATAAAGTCATATGATAATGCAAAAGCACTAATTTGCATTTACCTTTTCAAAGGGTCACAACTGTATTTGAATATGTTTTTAAATGAGACATGGTCATTTGGAAAAAAGCTATTTACATACTGCTTGGAATAGACAGAGCTATAGAATTACTGGGGTTTTATAATTGTTGAAAGAGAGGATTTACTTTTTTAAAAGTTTGATTTGGAAGTGTGTAAATTGCTTGTCTGCATACTGTTTTAATCTAATCCCTTAACCTAGAGGGAAATGATACAAATAGTCATGGGATCATTGTCAGGATTAGCTGGATTGTTCAGATAAGCAATTTGTCAGGATTAACTAATTTTCTTTCCATTCTGCAGTTGGCAGGTGAAAAAATAAGAATCAGACCTAGAACTCTGATTCCAAATATTCTTACCCTCTTTGTTGTGAGTTAGTAAGTCCTGAGTAAAATTTCTACAGGAGAATTCTTTCAGAGACAAGTCTATTTTTTTTTCTTTTCTGATTCCCATTTCTTGACAAGCCATACACAAAGATTCCCATGGGTTAGATATAAGAAAATACAAACATGGCACTTCAGACACTGAGCTTCCAGTAAAAGCATATTTTCCACAATTGATAAATCAAGAGCAAAAGAATGGAAACCTATTCAGCAGACAGAATGGAGATGTAAGAATAAATAGATTACAAAAAGCTTTACATCCAAAAGAGGTTTTGGAATGAAAGTTTCCACTAGGTGAAGGAATGATTGGCAAAATTAAAGGTTCTACAAATGTTTGTATTTCCTTGCAAATTCCATTTTATATATAGATTAATGAAAAAAATTAGAGAATATTCATTATCATGCATCACATTGTTGAATTTTGGTAGTCATTTTACATATCACATGACATTGTCCTAACATAAAAACAAAAATCAAAAAACACACTTAGTGTTGACATATTCCTTTGCCAGCACTACCATTACAAAATAACACAGACTGGATGACTGAGCCATTTATTTCATCACAGTTCTAAAGAATCCAAGGCCCAGTTCAAGATGCTATCATGGTCCCTGTGCTATGAGGCCTCCTTCTTTACTTACAGAGAGCTGCCCTCTCGCTGCAACCCCTATAATCTCATTTCTATGAACAGTTTCCTTGTGATCTCTATATATCTACATTTCTATTTGCTTTTAATATAAAGAAGCCAGCCATATTGAGATTAGGATCCACTCCCTCAAGTTAATCAACTATCTATAAGTCCTTGTCTCCAAATACAGCCACATTCTAAGTACCTTCATGTTAGGGTTTTAAAATGTGAATTTATGGCAGATGTGATTCAGTTCCTAATGCATTGGCCTGATAGGACTTTTTTGATAATGAGACAAGGAAGGGGAAACTGAACACATAGAAGGGCATATGATGAAGAAAAAAAATTTTTGAACCATGTGACACATTCTGGGAAATTAGTGTAACTTGGAGAGTTTCTATCATCAAGTACCTGGTTAATATATTGTGACTTTTATCTGTTAGAGATTTTACTGTTAATAAAACACTTCTCTTTTCATCATGTCCTAATTAAAATATTGTCCTCATACTCCAGATGAACTTTAAATTAGTCTTTGGAGACTGAGGCACATTTTTCTGGGTTTTCGTATGGAAGAATAATAACACAGGGGGCTATTAGGAAATGCATATATTAGGTCCAACAATTCCTGCCAATCTTCAGAAGGAACAGAAGAGAGTGTCACTTATAGAACTGTTCTTTCTGAGAAAGGGTAAATTACCGGATTAGGGCAGGAGGTTATTTGTCTTCCCTGTAAGCTCAGTAGCTCAGTTGCATTTGGAAAGGAGATACAGTCCGGCCTGGCTCTCAAAGGATCACTGTCATCATAGATACACATACACATACACACTCTTATAAATAGAATTCCAGGTAATGATATATGTAACTCCATCTAGAATTGAAATTTAGTCTGGTAGTTCTGCTCAGATATCAAAGCTTCACTTCCAGAAAACAAGAGGATTGATCTAAAAGCAAACTTGCTCTTTTAGACTCTAGGAGTCAGCTCAGATGCTAGAGGAACATGTTCTTCTTCAGAATTTGGGTGATTCAGGAAGGCACTAGGGGATGGAACTGCTAAGGGAAGCCTCCCACTCCCGAAGCCATTCCCTAAGAGATGCTTTGGGATGACTGCATCAGCATTTCCTGTCTTTTATTTCACATTCACTTTTAATTGACATTTATTTCAAAGTCTGGATAGATTTAGGTCCTTCTGGGTGTTTGTGAGTTTGGTGGTTGTGAGTCTTCATCATCATTTACTCCTTTTTCTTACCAGTAATATTGTGTACCAAGCCAGGAAAGTTCTTGTGATGCTATATATGTCCTAAATAGTTGGAGCCTAGTTTGAAGGAGATAATACTTTGGGGGAGGGGGAAATCTCAAAATATAAAGGTAATTATCCATTTATTTGTTCTACATATAATTATTTAGTGTCAATTAATTTTTAGGAACTGTTCTATGTAGAAAAAAAGAATCTACTTTTGAAATCATGAAGTTTAAATGGAATCATTTCCGCCCCCCCTCCCCAACAAATCACAAAAGGATAGATTTGTGGTTTAGTTTGCTTCTTCCTTTTTTAGATTTTAGAATCAGGGTGGCTTATTCTGGGATGGCAGCAGTGGAGGTGAAGAGATATGCTAAGGTTTGGTATATGCTAAGAAATTAGAGGCACCAGGTTTTCTGGTAGTTTGAAGAGGAGGTAGGAAAGAAGGAGAATGGGTTGATGTCTAAATTGTAGTGAGAAACTGGAAGGATAATATTTATTGACATATATGAGAAATGAATGAATAAATCAATGTTTGGAAGTAAAGATTAAGAATTCAGCTTTAACATGTAAAGTTTCAAGTATAGATTACTCATCTCTTATAATAACACACTGAAGAAAAATTAAGCATCATTTTGTGGTAGAATTTTTGACCTGAAAATCAAACCACAGAAGCCAAAATTCATGATCAATTTGTTGGCTTGTCAATTCTCTAAAATTTTGTGTTTACACATATATGACAGGTTATCAAGACTGGACAGAAGAATCATTGCTTTCCTCAGGTTCTCAAAGATGTGCATGATCCCTCAAATTTAAGGACAATTGGTGATTTTTAGATAAAGAAACTAAGGAATAAAATAGTTACAGAATATAAAACAAGCTGATGTGATTGATTTTTGTGAAACAAGAATGAGTGTGCAAATCTTAGAGTGAAAAGAGGAATTTTGTTGTCTTTGGTACATCTTATCACTTTACTAAGAGGATGATAATGTCCCAGGAACTAGAGAGGAACATGCATATGTGGACTGTGAATCGCTTCCATGACACTGAATATGAGGTTGTCTCTTCTTATCTTTGTGATGGCAACTGTAAGAGAGTTAACAAGTTGGAATCATAAATGGTCATTGTTGGAAAAGAATTAAACTATTTTTTTTCAACTCGTGTTCAAGAGAGGAGACATGGCTCTTAAAATCATAAGGTGTGTGAAATCAGGCTTTGTCCCTGTCACAAGCTCCTCAAGTCCAGGTCACTGAACTTTGGACTTCAGAGCCCATCACTTCTTTGTCAAGTGGCATGAGAGTAGGTGACAAATATATCAACTTTCAGGCTTTTAGAAGGTTACTGTAGGATACCAACATTGTGGCTTATCTTGTTTTCTTCTAGAAACTTGTCCTGATATAAATGAATCAGGAATTATTTTTCCTTTTGAAAAAACAAACAAAAAAACCACAAAACACCATTGGTTAAATATTTCCTGTGTCTACATGTGGCTATGCATTTTATATATACAAGCCTGATATTTTCCCTACTCTTTAAGGTGAATAAATGTGGATTGGAAGTTATTTATTCCCAAGATTAAAGAGCTTTTAAAATAGGATTAGCACTCAGGTGCCATTTCTATTAAGCAATGAATCAAGACTTCCTATGCCAGACCTGCATGCTGAGAGCTGGGGTTGCTCCAAAGTCTTTGGTCTGTGGTTTCTGTTAGATTAGCTGGAGGCCAGATGATAAAGTGGGCCCACTCAAAAATCAGGGGACAGTTGCTATTAGCTGAGGTCACAGAGGGATGCAGCCTCATTATTCAGCAAATCATCCAGACTCGATATGCACATTCTGTGGTTTATGTGGCAAGCGATGGCTCCAACAAACCACCAGACCATCTCAGATTCAATGGTAGAAAAGCAGAATCTACTTTTGAAATCAGGACATTAGTAAGGAATTGTGTCCCTCCCACATCCCCAATATATCACAGAGAACTGATTGTATTTCAATTTGTTTCTTTCTCTTTTAAGTTTGTAGCTTTGGCAATAAGTTGAAGTCCTAAATAGCTGTAGACAAATGAGAACAAGGGCTACAGACGTGAGCTGAAGCAGCTCACAGAACACTGGCTAAGGGTCTAATGCCTCTGCACTTTGTGTGCAGTGAGGAGAGAGATGCTTGACTCTGTAGAGAAGCAGAGATCCTTGGGATGCCTGGCTGTGTTTACACAGTATCGCCATCAAGTCATGTCCTCTCTGAACGCCATCAGTTACAACAGAGAGATTAGGAGAGTGCATTTTAAAGATGAAGCTGCCTTGCTTGCTAATAGCAGGAGAGTAGACCTTGTGGTAGAAAACCAATGTGTGCTTTCTAGTTAAAAATGAACTCCAGCTTATCTTAAAGGTAAATATTTTAGACATGAAGGTAAATCAAAATCCTCTGTTAGTGTTACGTTTTCCCAAAGCCATTTCAGCTAGGGGAAAAGTCAGCTGGCTCCTGGGAAAACCAGGCTGCTTCTCTAATGTAGCTGCAGCCCTAAGTCCACAATGTTTTGAACTTTAAAGATTCCATGGCTTTTCATGAATCCATGATACCAATTCTTGGGTTCTTCCTAATGGTCAGCATCTCCTATATAAATCAAATGCCTCAGATATGAATATAGACCTCATATCAGGGTCTCCTTGGTGGCACAAGGGGTTAAGCACCACACTATGAAGCATCTGCAGCCGATGCAGCAAGAGTTCAATCCCTGGCCAGGGAGGTGACCACATGGTGCAACAGACCTCTCCTGCCTCGCCCACTGCTCCCCTCAGCAGTGTATTTCAGTCAGTCTACCTGTTCTGCTTTTCCCCTCTGTCTCTGGTGAACCCTCTCACCCCCCCACACCTCTGGCCTGTACCCCACTATTGCATGCATAAACAAATAAATCTTTTTTAAAAACCCCTCATATCAACAAGAGGAGGTGAGGGGAAAATCATTCTTAAAAAGATTTTTAAAGCTCTTATTAATAATTAAATATTTTCAGGTTATTAGACAGTTATAACATTATCTTAACAAGAGAACAATGGAAATAATTCATCTCTAGAAGATGCAGGTGGCTTAACAGTGAGAGCACACACTCATGATAAAGGAAATTCTGGGTTCAAATACCCCCTCTGCTGTTAACCAGTCCTGTAACCTTGGGAATTCTTCTTAAACCCCTCAAGGCTTATAATGGTACCTGCCTTATGTAGTTGTGTGAAGGATTAGTTGGATTTATATTAGAATTTAGAGCACCAACTAGAACAAAAATATACTGATATTACTAGGAGCTGCAGAACAGTTTGTTGGTATTTGTGTAACTGTTGCCACAGGATACATAGATTCTCAATAATGTATAAAGGATATTAAAATAATTTGAATGTTCCTATGAACTTGGATAGACATACATATACATCTGGGTCTTTTCAACTCTTCTTCATCTAATAAAATTTGACCTGACTCAGAGAATGTGCTTTTTCTTGTTTCCTGACAATTAGGGCCATTCTCTGTACAAATATTAACTATGTCAAATCTCTAATTTCAAAACCAGATTCCAGTTCCTTTTTCCAGTGATCTTCACAAAAAACAGACCCAACTTCTGTTATTTTAGATAGTCATGGCTATAATTCCATAAGCCTCTTGGTAATTGTTGACTTAATTGATATCAGCATTATTAAATCCTAAATGATTCAACTCCCCCCACTCTGACACAATTCTTTATCAGTCTTTCTTCTCTGCAGACATGGAACTTGGAAATCTCACCATCCTGACTGAATTCATCTTGGTGGGCTTCTCTGCAAACCCCCAATGGCAGATGATTCTATTTAGATTATTTCTGATGCTCTATCTGATAACCTTGTCTGGGAACATGACTTTGATTATCTTAATCCGCATTGATTCCCGCCTGCACACCCCTATGTATTTTTTCATTGGCAATCTGTCTTTTTTGGATTTCTGGTACACGTCTGTGTATACTCCCAAAATTCTGGCCACTTGTATTTCAGAAGATAAGTGTATATCCTTGGCTGGGTGTGATGCTCAGCTGTTCTTTTCCTGTGTGGTGGCCTACACTGAGTGCTACCTCCTAGCTGCCATGGCCTATGACTGCTACACGGCCATTTGCAACCCATCGCTTTATTCAAGCGCTATGTCCAGTTCTCTCTGTATTGGACTTGTTGCTGGCTCTTACATAGGTGGGTTCTTGAATGCCATAGCCCATACTGCCAACACCTTCCGCCTGAGTTTCTGTGGTAAAAATATCATTGACCACTTTTTCTGTGATGCACCACCTTTGGTAAAAATGTCTTGTATAGACACTCAGGTCTATGAAAAAGTTCTGGGTGTGGTGGGTTTCACAGTCCTCTCCAGCATTCTTGTCATCCTGATTGCATATTTCAACATCTTTCAGGCTATTCTGAAGATCCGCACAGCTGCAGGAAGGCGCAAGGCCTTCTCCACCTGTGCATCACACATGGTCTCTGTCATGCTTTTCTATGGATCCCTGCTGTTCATGTACTCCAGGCCAAGTTCCACCTACTCCTGGAGAAGGACAAAGTGGCTGCCTTGTTCTACATGGTGGTCAACCCCTTGCTCAACCCTCTCATTTACAGCATGAGAAACAAAGATGTCAAAGAGGCCTTCTGGAAAGCAATATAGACCCTTCAACCACAGAGATGAGAGCACCTATCTTTTGTACAATTTTGTATATGTTGCAGTCTTTCACATAAATGCCACAAGTTATACTTCAAACACTGAAATGGTAATCAAACCATTCTTGTTATTATTTTTTGTACTTAAATTATTTTAAATCTATAATTTTAGGTTGCGTGATGTTCCACGATACTGTATGTCAGTTCTTTGCCACACCTGATTTTAATAAAATTAATTTTGGGGGACCTTGAAAAGAGAAAAATCAATAGCTTCTGATTTTGAGCCTTGATTAGAAAACTTCATTGTGAAAGAAACAATTTGGAATTTGTTCTATTGTTGGAAATTTACTCAGGATTTTAGAAATGTTTATTTTTACTAAGATACTTATCCCTTCCAAATTCCTTCATAAAACTCATTGAGAATATAGAAAATATATTAGCATATTTTGTGTCTTCTACATCAATTTAATATTAGGTGAAATATTTGAGTTGTTTACATTCAAAAAAGAGAACCACCAAGACACCTTTTAAAATCCATAGAGAAAAATGTGCCTCTGGGATTGTTTATTATGGTGCAGAGTAATCTGTCCACAGAATATGGGGACTCTATCATACTCTCCTTCATTTCTTCCCAGTATCTATTCCCCCTGAATTAAAATAACAAGTGGAACAAATGAAAATAAACAACCCAACATACAGAAACCCTACTTTATTCTAGACCCAATGCTTTTTTGCACCAGTATGTTAATTATAAAGACACTTATGAATTTGTATTCAGTACATGATAGGTTTAATTGGTATTTTTTCAATACTTTTTACAACAACACTGCATGCTAGGATAGTTACATAAGACAAATGAATACCTATCACCTCAGAAGTTAGAACTTTGTCACTGAAAGATCATAGCTACTGTTGTAATGTGCACTTTTAAATCAATAAAAGGCATTTATTAAAAATTTAGAACAAATAATTGTAGCTACTTCATTTGTATTAGCTGTCATTTCTGATCTTTTCTTCTGCATTCACTAAATACTATGCCACTTCCCTCTTTCTCTTCATACAATATTCTTTACATTTTTTATCCTATTATTTACACAGAAGTTCTATAAGTACTGGACAATAAGTATAAAGGTTTATTCCACAAATCTCTACAACTGATACATTTCTTTCCCATCATCATAAAACCCATCATATAAGAAGAAAATTGAGTCAATCTCAAGGGCAATAATAGGGAGGTTTAATCCTCTGGGATCACTTATATATTTCTCTTACATCAAACCCTGATGTCATTAAAATATTTTTATTAAATTTAATATTTTTAATATAGTATATAATTACTATAATCTATAATCATTGGAGCAAAACACAACAATGCAAACAAAATCTTTCTCACTGGATCTCTTTGAATTAAAGAAAATGTGTTTTTTAATCTCATTTCCCAATCGACCCCTGAAGCAGTCCATTTTTAATGAGCACTGATTTGAAGAATATATGTCAATTTAGATTTCAGATTGTGGGAACCTGAAGAGCTTTTTCAGGGCTTCTTTCACATCTTTATTCCTTAGACTATAGATCATGGGGTTCAACATGGGGAACAGCACAGTATAAAAGGTAGAGATCACTTTGTCCCTCTCAATAGAATAACTGGAACCTGGACGAGAGTAGATGAAAAGGATGGAGCCATAGTATAAGGTGACAGAGACCAAATGGGAGGAGCATGTGGAGAAGGCTTTGACACGGCTCTGGGTGGAGTGGATTTTCAAGATGGCAGCAATGATGAACATGTAGGAGGCCAGGATGAGCACAGTAGGGGTAATGACATTGGAGGCCAGAAGAAAGTATAAAACAGCCTGGTAGCTTTCTTTCACATTGCATGCCAATTTTATCAGGGGTGGAACATCACAGAAAAAGTCATCAATGATACTGTCACCACAAAAATCCAATGTGAATGTGTTGCTTGTGAGTATGATTGCATTGACAAAACCTCCAATATAGGAATATACAACCAAAGAGATGCACAATGTCCTTGACATGGCCTGGGAATAAAGGAGGGGTTTGGAGATGGCCATATAGCGGTCATAAGCCATGGCAGCCAGCAGGTAGCACTCGCTGTATGCCAGTCCAGCA
>JAGFMF010011846.1:152927-167129 GCA_019455555.1 Galemys pyrenaicus | reverse complement strand
ACGCTGAGGAACAGCACAAACAGGACCAGCTGCATCACAGGGTCTGTTGTGAAGCCCAGCAGGATGAAGTCTGTGACTGTGTGATTGCTTCTCTCCATGCTTCAAAGAAACCTGACCTAATGAAGCAGTGAGGAATTTAATTTTCTTAACTAATCCTAAAGGAGGGTATTGTCTGCAGATCCAGGAGGTGTGATCAAGGCTGAGGAGATAGAACCAGGGAGAGTTGATGAGGAATCTTTCCTTACTTGGGCAGTTGATATGAGTTTCTTAAGTCTTAACATACTCTTTTTAATATAGTGTCTTTTACCTTAGGACAATGTTAGTGCTACTGAGGGTTTATTCATTTTTAAAGAAAACATGTCCTGAGTCCCAGCTGCTGTCTAGGCTTTGATATATAGCATTGTGGATGTTAGAGTGGCTCTTCATCTATGGTAACTTTATTTAGAAGGGAGAGATGCATACAAATAAATAAATATAGAAATATATGCAGTTAGTATTAGTTGATACAAGAAAACTGAAACTGAGGATGGGGTAAAAATAAGCTGGGAAAATTAATTCAATTTGGACATTGAGAGGAAAAACTCCTTTTCCATTTCCTAATAATTAAATGACAAATTATTCAAAGTTTATGAGACATAAGATTTTTTTTAATTTATAAAGTGATAGCACTGGAAAGCTAGAAGAATATTCCAATTCAAGAGATGCCATTTTGTTGTAAAGATTCATTTGAAGTAATGATGTTTAATACAAAACAAAGCATAGGCCCAGAAGGGACTCTCAGCATTTCCCTTTTCTTCAAGAAATCAGAAAATGAAATCTCATTTACAAACCCTCTTTTGCTTTACTAGGAGAAAAGAGTGTTGTCGTTATCAAGAATAAGAAATTGAGATGAAAATAAACCTGCACAAACAGAGCTTGTTTAAAGAATTCTTTTTCTTTTTAATCTATGTGATAGCATGAATTGTTACTTTATTCCTTTCTATTGAAAAGTAAAATGGTTCTGTCATAGTTTGTCTAACATTCATCAATCATGGACATTCTATTGTTTCTTTTTTTGAGAGCAAACATAAATAATACTGCTATGAACATGTTTTATGCGGACATGTTTTCATTGATCTTGAGTGCTTAGGAGAATTGCTGAGTAAAATGGTGAATATATTGTCCTCTTATTAAGGAAATGTCAAACTGTCTTCCAAGTAACCCTATCATATTTCAGTCATACCTGGTTCTGAGTTTTCCTTAGCCTAAGTGACACAAATTATTGTCTGTATTTTCTTACTTCAGCCATCTTAGTGGTTGTGAAGTGGTATAATATTGTGGTTTTGATTTCCATTTTCCTAATGACTAATGATGTTGAGCATCTTTTCATGTGCTTATTGAATATTTTTATTGGAGATATAGCTATTCAAATCACTGGTTCTCTCTTAATGAATGTTTTTGGTCTTTTCATTGTTGAATTGTATTTTATATATTCTGGATGTAATTCTTTATAGATGTATGAGTTGTATGCATTTTCTCCCATTCTCTGGGTTGTTTTTTCATTTCCTGATGGACTCCTCAATATTCAGAGGTCTTAAAACTGGAGAAGGTCCAATTTATCTATTTTTCATGCTTGCTCTTGGCCTCAAGCTGTGATTCCTTCATATTTTGCTCTTCTCTTTAAAGTTATTCTTAGCTTTCTTTAGTCTACCTATATATCTTAGTTACTTTTGAACAATTGCTTCCTTTTTACCCAAGCTACTGAAAGACTTGGGTGTTACTTTTTTTTGTTTCTTCACTTCCTTCTTGAAGTCTCATGTTCACATAATACATATATTGAATAAATTTGTGTGCTTTCCTCCTGTTAATAAATCTTATGACAATTTAATTCTCAGGCTCAGCTGAAAACACTAAGGCAAAATCTTGCCTCCTCTATTCAATATCCTCCACAAACATAGAAGTTCTTTCTCCTCTGAGCTACTATGCAGGAATCTTTGACAAAAAGAGAGAACCAAACTAGAATCAGGATGATATTTCAGAATGGAGACTAACAAATCTCCACTCCATTGATGCAATTCTATTCCATTAGGTTGAACAACAACAAAAAAAGTGATGTCATTATAGGTGTTTTGGGGTCTAAAAACAATGAGATAGCTTTGTTTTATTTTTATGATTAGCATATGCAATGTTTACAGACATTTTCACAATTTGATATTATCTATAGTAATATTTGCTGATGAAAAAATTCACTTTTATGCAATTTTATACTTTTTATAGTCCTAAAGAGTGAACATAATCTATCTATAAACATATATATGTGTAGAAAATATCATTCTAAATATAACATAGAGATGATAAAAAAGTATTTCATAATAGAATTCTTATAGGGTGATAATTATAGATTTGTTATAGAATGATGTGAGTATCAATATGTAAATTGCAGAACATTTAATCAAAGGTTTGTATATACAGAATCATTAAGAAAGCATTTGTGACTTAATAATCAACAGTTTTTATATTTTTCTGACAGGATAATTAATTCTTTTTTTTAAACATTATTTATTTATGCATATAAGAGCTGGGGTACAGACCAGAGTCAAGGGAGGTGAGAGGATTCACAGAGATAGAGTGGGGAGCAGAACAGGCAGATCTACTGAAATGCACTGCTGAAGGGAGCAGTGGGCGAGGTAGGAAAGGTCTGCCCTGCCATGTGGGCCCCCTCTCTTGCCTGGGATTGAACTCTTGCCCTGCTGTGCCATGGATGCTTCACAGTGTGGCACCAGGGAGGCCCAGGATACTAATTCTTGATAAAATTCTAAACATAACAAATTATAGTCTTTCAATTTTGAATTAGCCAAGCTGATATACAACAAAACCTACAATATAGGGTTTATGTTTATTTGTAAAGTGGAGTAGATTTCAAAGTCATATAATTACAAAGGTCTTTGTTCAAACTTCAGATGTCCATCAAGTTGCTGAATGAGGAGGATAGGGCATTTTTCTATAGATGCAAAAGATTTTCATCCTTGGCTACTACAAAGTTTATATTGTGTAGGTAGAGACTGGAGACTGGATTGAATAGTTGAGTTCTGCATTTACTAATCAAACTAGAATACTATGAGTATTGGTATAAGCTAACATGTTATATTCCTAATTAAAGTTCTATTTTTGTGTTATAAACTAAATGTACTTTCTATACAACATTATTACAATATAACTTTTGGTATTTAGAGATGTGTCTCTCTTGTCTTGAATTCTTCTCAAGGACCCTCATGTTTGTGTCTTTTTAAAAGAATATTAAACTGAAACTCATCAGGAATTTGTTTTTCTTTTCGATCACTAATATCTAGTCATGTCTGTACATTCATCCTATCACCTCAGCAGCTCTTTTGATATTTACAGGGCTGGTTTTTTTGGTAAGTAGTTTCTGAGAGTTGCTTGTTTGTGTATTTAGTTTTTTCCCCATCCTTCTTCTATTCTATGATATCAATTGCTCTTTTTTTTTTTTTGTCTCTCGTAGTGTTGCTACTTCTCTTGCTCATCTTTCAGCAGCTTCAGAAATAAAGATGATGAAAACATTTCAAAGAGGTCCCTTTTTTAGCACTTATGTCTTAGTGTGTTACTTATATGTTAGTATGTCTTAGATCTTTGGACAGGCTATGAGGAAGCAGTGAAAATCTCATATCTGAATTAGGCAACTTACCTAAAATTCTCAGCAACACCATCACCTCTGCAGAATTCAAGACTTCTGACCCAGAATCTTTAATATCAGTTTTTATCTCCCCAGAGTTGTAGATCCCTCCAACCCCACAGGAATTCATAAGCTTGGGAAATAATTAACAAGGCATTTAAGCAAACTTGTAGTTTGACAAATTGGGTATTGTTTAATGATGGACAAAAATATTTTAGAGACTGTGATTCCATGGTAAAAATGTAGTCAGTCATAATTTTTATCCTCATTCTCTCTTGACCTGTGTGGGTAGAACTTAATGTATGTGTGCATGTATATTACATCTTCCAGACATACTCATATGCATATATTGGCATATTAAAGCACATATGTTCAATACCAATATTTTTGTTATATGTTGAATACTTTTCTTTGGTCTTTCCACATCCATTCTCCACCTTTTAACTTGTTGCTCTAGGATACTCAATGTATTAACATAGTAATAGCATTCATGGTCTCCTTTATTCTATCTGCTTAATGGGGTTACTGAGTGATTGTCCCTGCTGGGAAGAGAGTGAGGTCAAAGTAGGTTTTCCCTCCCTAGTCTTGCAAAGAGGATACACTGGAGGATCCAGATCATAAGTCTGGCAGGTGACCCATCTCAAATTCTTCCAGTGTTCATATCCTCTATCTCTTCTTGCACCTCCTCTACAAATATTAGAGGAGCCCTGAGAGTTTATTTGATTCACAAAAATCCTATCTAAGGGAACTTAGCCAGTTTTTTTTTTTAATTGAGGAATTTATGTCAGAGACAGTAGGAGAATTCATACTTACTCAGTCTAGTTGCAATGAGTGATTTCATGGTCCTTGGGGGCTTTGTGCTAGTGTTTCTGGGGGAGAAAACATCTTACATCTCTGAGGTTTTATTTTCTACTGAAAGTTTAAATTTATTTTACTTTTATTAAATTTTGTGAATTTAATGATAGTTTACAGGATTTTGCAAAGGTAGATTAGGGGGTTCCATGTAACTTTCACCCCATGTCCCCTATCATTACATACATTTTACCTAACTATAGTATATTGTGACCATAAAAATTATATTTATACTACATGTGTATAGTTCTATTACACCTCATCACATGCACAAATTCTAAACCTTCACCAAGATCAAGATACAGAATTTTCTATCACCCCTAAGATCTTCCTGATGCTGCCTTAGAGTCACATTACCACCCTTCTTCCTGCCACTATCCCTAACCCCCCACAGCTACTAAGTTCTCTATCTTTATTTTGTTAAGGAAATAAAAGTGATATGTTTGAAGTAGTTAATAGTTAAATGAAATATTACGAAGCAATATAGCATATTTTTTCCTATTTCTACTACGTAAATATCACTGCATATATATGTCAGTACAATATTCCTATTATGCTAAGGGAGTGAGCCTAAGGAAATTTTTTGGTTTTAGTTTGTTTTTCAAACTTGGTTAATTCAATTCAAATGGTTATATTTTATATTCAAAGTTAACCTCTTAAATTTCTGTAATTTTTTCATGTTAGATCTCTTGATTTATCATGGGTACAAATTCTTTAATTTGCAGTTTAAGATTCCTGGGTCATGTTGGAGTAAAGAGGCATCTCTTCTTCAAATAAAAACAATCCAATCAAAAAATTGTCTTTCTATTTCCTTGGAAGGAGATAATCTTGATTTATTTGAATATTTTATTCAGAGCATCTTTCACATCCTTATTCCTCAGGCTATAGATCATGGGGTTCAACATGGGGAATACGACAGTGTAAAATGTAGACATAATTTTGTCTGTCCCCATAGAATAGTTAGACCGGGGACGAGAATAGATGAAAAGGATGGAGCCATAGTATAAGGTGACAGAGACCAAATGGGAGGAGCATGTGGAGAAGGCTTTAAGACGGCTCTGGGTGGAGCGGATTTTCATGATTGTGGCAATGATGAACATGTAGGAGGCCAGGATGAACACAGTGGGGGTAATGACGTTGGAGGCCAGCAGAAAGTACATTAAAGTGTGGTAGTCATCCTTCCTGCCACAAGCCAACTTCACCAGGGGAAGCAAGTCACAGAAAAAGTCATCAATGACATTTCCACTACAGAAGTTCATAGAAAAAGTTTTTTTGGTAATGATGGAAGAGTTAATAAAGCCACCGAGATATGAGGCTGCTACCAAAAATGTACATAGCTTTATGGACATGGCCTGGGAATAAAGGAGGGGTTTGGAGATGGCCATATAGCGGTCATAAGCCATGGCAGCCAGCAGGTAGCACTCGCTGTATGCCAGTCCAGCAGAGAAGAAGAACTGAGCTACACAGCCTGCAAAGGAGATGCTTTTGTCTTCAGAGATGCAGGTCACTAAGATCTTTGGGGTATAGACAGAGGAATACCAGAGATCCAGAAAGGACAGATTGCCAATGAAAAAATACATGGGAGTGTGCAGTCGGGAGTCATTGCAGATGAGCACTGTGAGGGTGGTATTTCCCATGATGGTGAGAAAGTACACGCTGAGGAACAGCACAAACAGGACCAGCTGCATCACAGGGTCTGTTGTGAAGCCCAGCAGGATGAAGTCTGTGACTGTGTGATTGCTTCTCTCCATGACAATTGGAAGTCTCACCTAAGAAGACAGAACATGAGATTTCAACTTGAATCACTATGCTGATAAATAGAAACAGAAATAGACTAAAGAACAATGTATCAGTGGTAAACTATGTACCAGTGGTAAACTAGATGTTTAGGATTAAACATTGTAAATACTCACCATAAAGTTTTCACTTTGCAACAAATCATTCAGACAATTGTATGTAGTTAAGAGGCAAATTTAGGCTCTTTAAAATTTTCAAGAGCTCATTTACCCAAGCATCCTTTTGATTCTGGTAGTACCAACCAGATGTGTTTAAGCATCCTTCACTGATCAAAGCTAGGGAAAAGGTTTCTATAAAAAAAGAGGTGGAAGTCATGCAAGGAAATTACAAGTGGTTGGCTTATATTGGAAAGAAGAACTGGCTGTTTGTGCTTGGTTGCTCTTATTTTATCCTCTTGGACTGAATTGTACTGATCCTCACCTAGGTATTGGTTGGCCTCGGCTATAAGGCATCAGAGTAAGATCAACCTAATGTCCTTGTTTCATTCCTTTACCAATACTTGCTTCCACATGTCTAAGTTGGTTAATTATTATTCCCATAAAAACAAAAGTTCAACTAAAGAAAAGATGGATTTATCATGTTTATTTTCTTGTACTTTGGTCAATTTGCTTTCTTATTAACTGATAAGGTGTTACTTGCTTATATCTGCAAAGGATATCTGAAATACTGAACTTGTTTTAATTGTATATATATATATATTTTAACTATCAACTATTTTTCTTTCTCCATATATGGAACATCTTTTTATATGCATATTATATATTGGAATGGAATTATAAATGTACATATCATAAGTATGTACAGTCATACAAATACTTGAGATTATAAGGAAAAAATATATACAAAGTGTTGGGAAAATCTAGATAAATGATATATGATGTTGAGATTATAAAGTACACAGCATTAACTCTACAATAATAAGTAACTGAAAACAATAATGTACTGGGCCAATTTTAAATGTGATTTGATTTATGTGTAATATATAAATAAAGTAGTACAAGAAATTATGCATTATTTAAAATATTCATTGCTTTTGTAACATTAATATAGAGGATTTTCCTTAATTATAATAATTAGGCAAGATGTATGTATCTTAGAATATGATGTTGAATCTTAGTGCTCCATCTCATATCCAGAAGTCTGCTCATTAATTAAGGATTTTCTGCACTTAGAGCTATAATTGTTCTATTGAAATGGGTAAACAGGAATATATCTAGTAATTCTGTCTACTATATCCTTAAAAGAGAATTCCAGTCATACTAACTACTCATTAACTTAAATCAAAACCTCCAGCAACATAACTGTTATTTGTATGCCTAACCTCTTGGAATTCAGAAAAATACTCAGTTCATAGTGGTCTATCAGTAGTAGTGTTAATAAACACTATTGGTAATAACCCGCCTTAATTCTGAGTATGTATAGTAAGAATGAGATTGTTTCCTTAGGCTTTGCATACTGATACTCCACCAAAATGCCTAATCTGGATTCCATGGTCCCATATAGTAAAATCTATCCATCACATTTCAGTTCTTCTCAACTTGATTTATCTACAGACAAACGTAATTCATTATTCCCTCATGCTGCAAACACTCTCTTCTCTTCATTTCTAGTTCATCGGACTTGCTGGGTTTCCTTCTGCTGCTATGGCTACAGTTATCAGTGTCACTGTGCCCACCTTGAATTCTGCAGTTTTCTCAGATCACCCTTTTCATCTCTCCTCCTTTTCGTCCACACTCATTCCCCAGAGATCCAGCCTGTCTAATGACTTTATATTTTTTCTTTTTTAAAAAATATTTTTTCTTTATTTATATATATATTTGACATCAGTTGTAATCCCTACGTATTCCCCATTACCATTTCACCAGTGCACCATCACCTCAATCCCTTGTGCCGTCTAATGACTTTAAATGTTCTCCATACTCTGCATATGGAAACAAGTTAATATTTTTTGTTCTCCTGACTTTGATCTTCCCTGAACGCCAGGCATGAACCAAATGCTACTTCACATTTTGACAGGTAGTCCAGTTGGCATTTCAGGGAAGACTCATTCCTAATGATGTTTCCTCAGCCTGTTTTCCTCAGATGTTTCCACTGCAGTCAAGGGAATTATCCCAGTGTAGGGAAAACTATGGCATGTTCTTGACTTTTCTTTGTCTTTTTCACTGCAACTGACTAATAAGCAACATTTTGATTCCACTCTCAAAATATATCAGAACCTTACTTCCCCCACCTCACCCCAGTTCCAACAGTTCCATCACAGACTAAAGAACTGCTATCTCTTCTCTACGAGGCTTTCAGCAATAGAACTTCCTAAAGGTTTCTTAGATCTTTCCTGGCTTCCGTCCTTATGCCCTTAAGTGAATGGAGTCTCTGGACAAGCAGCCAGAGTCACCCTGTTAAAATACCTATTGTACCATGTCACGCTTCTGCTTGCAGTACGATGACTTCTCAACTTATTCAGAGTCAAAGTCAAAATCTTTGCAGAGACATACAAGCTTATTACTGCTTCTTTTTATTAAAACTTACTGTAACATCTGTTCTCTGCCTTTATGTTCATACTTGTCCAGCTACCCTTTTCTCAGTTCTTAGAATAAACATGGCCTGTGCAGAGCCTTGACAATTGCTCTTCTCTGTGGTTAGAAGATTCTTCCCAGGTGTCTTAAAGTGAATTCACTCACATTTATCAGGCCCTAATGGCTGTTAATATTGCCTCTTTCAGGGTTTCCCAGCACCATGTTGCAATCAAGTAGATTGCAACTGATGTCTCCTTTTTTACTTTGTTTTTCTCCCTAGCACTTCTATGTCTTATTAATCCAACTTATTTTCTCTTCACTAGAACATACTCGTTCCCATTTCATTTTGATAGAAAACACATGTCAGTTTAATGTTTATCTCACCTTAATTTATGGGCTTATTTATGGATTTGTGAGATGTATATTTTAAATGGATCACTTAATAAAAAGGGACAGCAATTTTGTGACTGGGCAAAATCTCGAAAACCTGATTCTATAAGAAGCAAAAGGGGTTTTCTATGGGAAAAAGTTGAAAGCCTCTGGACCCAATCTTAGAGTAAATATCTTGCGGTTCTGTTCTTTAGTTATCATAACTATTTCAGAATTGGACCATTTATAAAAATGACAGCTAACAATTTTGAGTATTTGTGTTAAGCTTTGTGTTTTACAAGCATTATTTTATTTATTCCCACAATATCCATGATAGGTATGCTTAATGATTAGTATGAATAATTTTACAAATGACCAAATGGTGTTTAAATAAATAACTTAGAATTACAATTAGTAAATGATGTTATCTTATTCCAGAGAACTAACACTTAACTACTTAACTACATTTTTCGTTTTTGATATTAGGTTGACAATTACTTATGGGCTTCATGTGTACCCAAGCCCTCCCCCTCTTTTGGATATGACACCTTAACTCAAAATCAATAGAATATATTGAGAGATTCAGATGCTGACCATGTGAGTACTTCATTCATATGGTGTCAAATAAATGTTTCCACATCAGTTCTGAAATCATCATCTGACAGAGAGAGTCCTGTGTCTCCTAGATTTAGAGCTAACCTTGATAAAGAACACAGAAACATTCTCACCTCACCCAGGGCCAGGCCACTTACCTGCAGTTCTCATAGTCAGAACCAACAAATGACATTTCCTGGATTTAGATAACTTATACCTGCCTGGGTTCCCCAGTGTATTTGATTCTTTAAGCACCTCAGGGATTCATAGTTTGGAAAGGCTCTGAAAAGGTAATTAACCAAAAATATGCCACCTTTATTTAGGAGAATCATGTTCAATGCAAAATAAGAGAATGATTTAAAAAGTAATGGTAATAATTACTATATTTTGAGGAACTGCTCTTTGCAAAACTCCTTCTTGGGACCTTTACTGAATGGTCAAACAACTCTAGATAATATGTATTGCAGTTTCATCTATAAATGCAGAACAATTAAAAAAATTGTCTAAAGTCAACTCAAAAGTAAGTATAGTCAGGATTTAACCTCAAGACAATGGAATTCTAAAATTAAGTCTTTCCCCTCACCAAACATATCTCAGAGACACATAATCCTTTAGTATTCATTTAGCAATCACTATACTGTTTTAGAAATGGACTTCACTTGAGTATCTATACAGATAGATGTTGCAACAAATAAATTCATTTTCACTTTCATCAACTGATTTGCCAATGTTTAAATGAAAAGAAAGATTATGTCAAATTTCTTCATAATTTTCTCTCATATCTTATATTGATTTATGCAGAATCCAAATACACATATAAGCAAACTGTAACCACATATACACATTTGAATATCTATAAGCACACATTTAATAAATAATGAAGCACATTATTCATTATAAGAAATGAATATTTCTTCAGTATTGATTATTATTTTTGTCATAATAATATCTATTAGGCACTTATGAGCCAGGGACTCTGCTGAGTGCTTTCACAGTCATCTCATTTGAAAGTTCACAATAATCTCGTGAAATAAGTGGTTTTAATTTCAACTCGAATTGGTCAGGGTTCCAAAGAATGACCTCTCCTTTAAGTAGCCCAAGTAATCCCGCTGTAAGTTGGTGTTATGTAAGGATTTGAGAAACACTGACATATTGGTCACTGTTATAGAATGACAGCAGTCCTATCTTACATGAGTCCTACTCTGCAAGGTATGAAGATTAATAAGTGTATAGTCATGCAAAGTTATTTTCAGAGAAATACAGTATTTAAGAGACACTACCAACAGTTTGGCATGAGATGTTTGATCAGACAGACCTGGGCTGAATTCTAATTCCATCATCTTACAACTTGGTCAGCTTCGGACATTTATTTAAGTTGTGGTAAGCTGTCGTTTAACCCCTTTTTGGAATGTAACATTTTCCTGTCTTTTGGAACAAAAATAAGTTTTTAAAAATATCTAAACTTCTTCTGATTAAAAGTCTCTCTTTAGTCTGCTGCCTTCCAAGGCTTGTAAGATACTTACAAAAATTTATACCATTGGTAATAATGCTCGGTGATCCTCCCTCCTTTTGTGCCAGTAGTAACATCCATATCACATAACTTAGCAAAATTCATAAGAGATTTCATTCCAGCATTCCAATATACAAATCAGCTTGTTCCAGAATCTTTTATAACACATCCCAAGGGTCTTATATGAGTGGATTTCCTCATGGTTTTGTAGCTTAGCAGAATGGCAGACAAGGCAATTAATCCAACCAAGGCATCGACAAAGACAGATCAATATTACTTAATAAGACTCAGATAGGCTTAAAGACTGTAATACCACAGTGATAGATGCATAATTTTCTTTCATATCTTGTGTTGATTTTTGCTGAATCCAAATACACAAATAAGCAATCTGTAACCACATTTGAATATCTATAATAAGCACACAGGTTGTTAACATTTATAATAAGCAAGGTGCCTGGGGAGCTTCCTTTTGCTTACCTAGCTTGACTGTCATCAATTCCCTTTCTGCTCTCAGCTCCAGATGACTGACCTTCAACTGTATCAATGAATTTGGCTAAAGCAACTGAAGAGAGAAAAGACTGATTTCAGCTTAGTGACCCCCTAGACCTATACTTTGCATATTCAGCAAAGGCCACGTTCATCCTCACACCAGTGTCACAGCTTCTTTTGACTTCTCTAACCATGAAATCTCACTTCCACTCTGGGTTCTGACAACTGCTTTTCCCTGAAGACTTAACTGTAATAAAGTACAGTGTTTATCCTTTGTGATTTATTCCATATTTAATTCACAATTTTGTAAAGTGTTCTTTTATTAAAATATGTTCGAATTACCTAATTTGAACTAGTCATCTGTCTCCTGACAGTAATCTTTTACTGATATAGTTAATATTAATATTAGTAATAAAGTGGTAAACCATGGGGAATTAAATTTAATTGGAGCCAAATCCTGACACTGGATCTCTAGTATTTGCACAATCACATATGCAAAGAATGTGAAGATGTATTGTTTGCTCATGAAATGGGACATGGGTACACCTAGGCATGCAATGGCATCATGATCATTTTAGTTATCAGATCTGATGTCACAGCATGACATCATAGGAGGTCAAAGCAACTATATGGTTGTAGCACTGGATTGTGACCACAATAACATTGGTTGTAAAAGTCTTGGGTCTTTTGAATTGAAAACTATGATTATACTACTTGACAAAAAAGGGGCATTTGGAAAACCTGGACTGTGGAGGTTTGCAGGAGTATCTCACCTCCTTTAGTCCTTTAGAAAGATATATTTGAAGACCAAGTCAGTTCTGACCATAAGAACTGCAAGGAAGTGATGCCAAGTAAATGCTGAACATGGACAGAGGTTCGATGTTAAGTGAGAAGAATGGATAGAGGGAAGAACAGGGACTTTAAAACAATGGAATAGAGAGAGAGGCAAGGACAAAGAGGAAAATAAAGATCCATGGTCTCTTGTCCCTGAGGGAATCAGCTCTTCCCTTCACAAACGTTTTTTTTTTCTTTCTTTTTTTTGTTTAAAGAATTATTCCTTTATTTTATTTAAAAAATAATGATTTTTATTTATATAAAGAACTGGGGTGTAGGTCAGAGGTGCAGGGGGGTGAGATGATTCACCAGAGACAGAGTGGGGAGCAGAACAGGCAGGTTGACTGAAATACTTTGCTGAGGGGAGCAGTGGGCAAGACAGGACAGGTCTGCTGAACCATATGTGGATCAGTTCTACGGCCAGGGATCAAATCCAGGCTGCCACGGGGCTGTCATGGTGTTAGCATTGAAATTTAACCACAAGGGCACAAAGAGGCCCTGGACAGAAGTTTTCTATGGCTTGAACTTGAGTTGTATTCTTGTTTGATGAAATTCTCCTTGACACCCAAATTTATCACTCTATGTTGCCTCTATAATGAAAGCATTCTTAAGTATACACTAAAAAAGTTAAAGGGTTATACCAATCTGTATTGCTAAACAGGAATCTGGGAAACACATGGAATTGGGTTCTAGAAGTGGTAAACCATGGAGAATTAAATTTATGGATTGATTAACCAAATTTATCAACATAGGGACACCTGTGTACGATTCAGGAATTCACTGTTTTCTCAAGAATTGTAGGAGTTTAGAAAACATTTAAATTATTTGATTCCTTTGACTTGTTTAAATATATACAGAAGACAAAATCTCCATTACAATTATCACAAAACATGTTAATATTGATGCATAATCATTTATCAAAATCATACGTGATTCACCTGAAAGAACTGGAAAAATAACAACAGCAAAACCCAAAAGCCAGTAGAAGAAAAGAAATAATAAAAATCAAAGCAGAAATAAATGAACTAGAAATTAAGAAAATGATCCAAAAGATCAATGAAACCAAAAATTGGTTCTTTGAAAAAATAAACAAAATAGACAAACCCCTAGCTAGGTTAACAAAGAAAAAATGGGAGAGTACACAAATAAACAGGATAACAAATGAAAGAGGAAAAATCACAACAGACACAGCAGAAATCAAAAGAATAATTAGAGAATACTATGGAAATCTATATACAAACAAGTTCAACAACCTAGAAGAAATGTACAAATTTCTGCAACTTTACAATAACCCAAAGTTACATAAAGAAGATATAGACTATTTAAACAGTCTAATTACAAGTAGTGAAATTGAAACAGTCATCAAAGCCCTCCCCAAGAATAAAAGTCCAGGTCCAGACAGCTTTACAAATGAATTCTACAAAACATTCAGAACTGAATTAGTACCTATCTTACATAGACTATTTCAAAAAATTGAAAAAGAAGGAGTTCTACCAAAAACATTTTATGAAGCCAACATCACACTAATACCAAAACCGAACAAGGACAACACAAAAAAAGAAAACTACAGACCA
>JAGFMF010011846.1:96338-150943 GCA_019455555.1 Galemys pyrenaicus | reverse complement strand
AAGGAATAAGAACAATAATAATAACAATAACAGCAATAAAGACACAAAAACCAAAAATGAGGAGACAAGGACAGACTGGGGACACTTAGTGGGGAGGGGGAGGGGGAGGGCTGAGGGAAGATGGGAGCATGGGGGACTGAGGTGATGGTACACTGGTGAGATGGTGATGGGGAATACATGGGGATTACAATTGATGGCAAATATATGTAAATTTAAAAAAATTATATTAATAAAAAATCATATGTGATTAATTTCAATGTCTATTTAAATGTAACTTGCTAAGATTATGTACATGCTTGCTTGTCATCTTACTGAATATTGCTAGCAGACAAAAAGAATGAAATTCAAAATTTGAAGTTCAATTTCTATCAGGTGTGTAGCACTTTCGCAACATTTTAAAGTTTAAAAAAATGTTTAAGTCAAACAATCTTAAGTCAGAGATCATTTGTATTTACTAGTAGAATAGTTGAGTTATTCAGCTTTAGTAATGCTGATAATTTTCCAAACTGATTAATTTGCACCCTCATTACCAGTGTGAACAAAACCTGGTTGCTGTCTGTTCTCACAAAACAAGTCTTTTAGCTTTTATTCATTCTGGTGTATATGAAGAAATTCTGTTCTTTTTTGCAACACCTAATTTTGGTGTAATTTCTTTTTTCTCCATCATTCTCTGGTAACTTGGACAGAATGTACTGGTTAACCATAGTGTTTGGTTCATATGTGGGGACAAAAGGGAGAAGAGAAGGATCTACTAACAACTGCAGCAACCAAGAATTTCTCAGAACAAATAATTACATTTTAATTACTGGTCTGGGACATTATCCCTCAAGAATCTAAAATATAGCCAAAGGTTCTAAAACAACAAAATTCAGATAACTTAGGGATTTCACTATGTATGCATTCATTATCTATCTTTTAATCTATAAAAAGGGCTGGGTTGGATTATAGCAATAACTCATCCGTGGTTATCATAAAAGAACATTAGTTTTATCAAATGAAATTGAATTATTTTGCACATGGATATCATGTCTGTTTCATTTTTTTATGGGGTTTTGTTGGCATGAGTTCTTGGTGAGGACAGGTATGAAATAGATTATTTCCACACATCACTTATGGCCTTAGAGTTTGTTTTTTTCTACTGTGCCTGTGGTTGCAATTACCCTATTATTAAATAATAATATTAGAAATAATAAAATAAAACCAAAAGTTATTTAACTAAAGGAAATTTTGCAATTCTCAGACTTGAATATAACTTATAGGTCTGTTAAGTGCTCTGAGAAATATAACCTCTCTGATAATCAATGTTCTCATTTAAAAGGATATTTTTAGTTGTGAAGATATTATTTACTATCAGAAAAGCATATATAAATGTGTTTGCAATGTCATAGAGACTTTTAACAGAATGATTAAATTAATATTATTTTGGGGGCTTTTTTTCTTTTGATTAGAGAAAGCTTTTTTTCTGGGGTTGGAGGGAAAAAGGTGATTAATTGCCTCCCCTGAATTGCAAAACTAGTTAACTTTTGTTACAACACTTTCCAACATACGCCTCAGTGAAGTCAGGGATTGGTTCTCTCACAGAATATGACCTTCCAGGACCTGCATCCACATTTTCTTCTTTCTTTGCTGTTTTATCAGATCTCAATGACTTGCTCAAGAGGATTGCTGAAATGCACACTAAGTGGTAAATGGTCATCTGTGGTGCAACTTATAAGCACTGTGAGTGGAGTTTTTATTTTCAAAATGATTGTTCTTTTTCTTACATAATTTTCCTTACTCAGTGATAGATTCATTAGAAAAATATTTATGGGCTTCTTTGAAGTTTTTCCTAAGTTCTTAGGTGGGGGACAGCTCTATGCTATTTTAGTTATTAAATGGATATTTAAAGTAAATTTTATTGAGCCAATGAAGGCATCATAAATTTTGGTGACATTGACCAGCATATGCTGTGAGTTTGTGTAGGCTCTGAATGATTCTCTGCAATGATTTATACCAAGTATCTCCAATGTGATTATATGACTTAGTCCTCCTGCTCAGAGTATACAGGTTTATTTCTAGTAAGATAAACAAAACTGAGGTTTATATAATACTGTTAGTTGTCGTTTATGAAGCTCTTACTACCTGCCAGGTACTATGCTAAAATTGCTAGATGTACTTTCTAGTAACCATTAAGATGACTTTATGGATTAAGTACTGATATATTTCCTACTTAACATAGGAGTAAACGAGGCTTAGGGCAATTTAGAAACTCACCCAATTGCCCCATTAGTGAAGGGGTTTAGTCAGATTTCAGATTGTCCTCCAAAGTTGATTTTCCCTACTTTATAGTTCCTTGCAAAATTAACCCTGAAAAATGAACTATGACCAAAACCAGCTATATCACTGTAATCAATCAAATCTAACTAACAAATGTAAAACAAAAACAAAAACTACTTAATTACACATTGGAGAAAATGATGCATTCAGTTCTACAAGTGATTTGAATTACACTCTAAATCAAAGAGTTATGTTTTGAAATTCATAACTTAAGAAATGTTGGACTATTCTGGTGAGGTATACAATGTAGTTCAGTTTTTTTCCAGTGACTTGCAAGATGGAAACATGAGTTACTCATTCACATCATTTTTCAAAGTGCCTAATATAAAAATAAGCTGACCGTGAGAAAATTATAAGTCAGCACACAATATACGTTCTTGGCATCAAACCAGTAATATTTTTCTATTTTATTTCAAACTGAATTAAATGCAGTCTTCGATCATTAAAAAGTAATGTTTGTTTGACTATATATATATATATAGACTATATATACACATATATACACACACACTAAATTCAGGGTGAATTTATTTTTATTGAGCTGAAGATTTAAGGGAAGTGGAAAGGTTTGTTTGAGTTTCATCACCACTTATTAGTGCCATGAGAAATGTCAATAATTCCTATTCTATGTTCAACAGAGTCTGCAATGAGGAGCCAATGATCATGGAAATAATTAATATTTGTTAAGCACCAACTGTACACATCTAGGTACTCTAGGTGATTTACATGCATTATCTCTTACTTCACCCACCAAATCTATGAGGATGCTACTCTGGCCCCCAGGCTGTATGTGAGGAAAGCCAGGCTAAAGCTTGCAGCATGAACCCTGTGAGACAACTTAGTGTTTGAGAGGTGAGTGTCAGGTCACAGGATCCCATGACGGTGCCTGTGCACATCATCACTAGCTGTGGGGTCATTTGATGCTGTGCCATCCCATTGTCAACTGAGAAACCACTGTGGGTGTCATTTGCTGCCATTATCATCACTCTCCCAAAATGACTCTGACATTTCTTATTTGCTGCAGAACTTTATAACCATCCTTTGGAGATCCTGGAAGGAATTCGCATCTCTCTTGCTCACCCTTTTCTTGCTCCTCTTGATGAAAACAAGATTGTGGCTTGACATCTCTCCACTTTGCAGACCCATCTCCCTTTATTCTTGGACTTCACATTTTATTTAGCCCATGTCACCAGTTCACTGAATTATTTGATTTGCAAAGTCCTGATCTGAATCAAAATATAAGAAAATCCTTCAGAGCATATTACCTGTGACTCATATACAGATACTTGTTGATTTAAAGTCTTCTTGATAAAACCCCCACTTCTTCAGGATAGTTTGTTTCTGCTTAGTGACTTTCCACTGACTGTAAGCTCCATAGCAGCAGCAAAAATGTCTGTTGTATTTCCTGGTATGGCTCAACATCTGGTACATAGAAAGTCATCATAACAGTATTTTTTAAAGGAGGAAGGAAGGTAAAAAGTACAAAAGAAAGAAAAATGAACAAATGAATGCATGAGTGTTTGACAGCTTCTAGAGATTTTTGACTGTGCCTGCTCTTGGACTCATTATCCTCAGATTTTCTACTTGTTGCTTTTAATCCACTCATGGTTGGAAGTCAGTTAGATTAACATATTGGCTGCATGTCAGTTAGCAACATGTAAGCCCAGGGTAGGACCTAAGATGTTCTCTGTGAACAAAGCTCATAACTTTAACTTGTATGGAAACTTTTTAATGTTATTTCTCTGAAATAATTATTAAAGGAATGAACTCCAGATAAATATAGTTCCCTGGATGTCATAAGGTTAATATTAATAGCTATTATTTGTGGATTCTTACTTATGTATAAACATTATCTGAAATTTTTATACATTATTTCATGTAATACAAAAATTGAGGGTTATCATTATTCCCATTTTATAAATAATGGGGCTTTCAAAGACAGACACCACAACATGAAAGTGGTGAAGATGGAGAACTGGCAATTTTTTGTGATCCGTGATTGATTTTATTGGTATGCAATCTTTGCTTTTTGAGATCCAAGAATAGACATCTGCATTGGAATGATAGAGAAAAGACACAGACTGCTGTTCTTGCTTTTATTTAAAGGTTCGTGGGTACACATTTAACAATGCCCTTCATTGCTTTCTACTTGAGTACTGCATCATGTTTCTATGATTTTAGGCACATATCAAAGACATAATTGAATCTTTTTGAAGAGGTAAGCAAAGAGTTAGACTTTGAAGAATGAATAGGGTTTGGAAAGATTAAAAAGTGAAGGTGAAACATTATATCCTTAAAGAAAAGACAAGGATATCTGTTCAACTTAAATAGTGTTTGAGTCTGAAATTCATAATGTCATCCAGAGGTGATATCCCTAAAGTATAATAAAACATTTCTATTTGTTGTGCAACTTAGAGATGATATATTCTCAGATTTGAGTGTTTACTTATATATTGAATTTCCAAGTATCTGACACATAAGGTGTATTATTTTATCTTCAAGGAGTGAGTCCACAGTAAAAAATGGATATGTTCAGATCAAATACCACTGTGACTGAATTTGTGTTCTTGGGGCTCTCATCTCAGCCAAGGACACGGCTCATTCTTTTTATTATGTTCCTGCTCTTTTATTTACTAACTGTGGCCGGGAATGTTATTATTATTACTGTTATACAGATAGAACCTCGTCTCCAAACCCCCATGTACTTCTTCCTCACTAATTTATCTTTCCTGGATATCTGCTACACATCCACCAATGTCCCACAAATGCTGTCCAACATGGTGGGTAAAAAAAAGACCATCCCATTTGCCAGCTGTGCTACTCAGATGTACTTCTCCCTCTCCTTTGGAATGATTGAATGTGTCCTCCTTGGAGTGATGGCTTATGACAGATATGTAGCCATCTGTCATCCTCTTCACTACACTGTTATCATGGACCGAAACACCTGTGTCCAGTTGGCAGCTGTTTCTTGGTCCAGTAGCTTCCTGAGTTCTATGATTATCAATGTTCTCACCTTGACTTTACCTTACTGTGGGCCAAATGTCCTGAATCACTTCTTTTGTGAGGTCCCTTCTGTCCTGAGATTGGCTTGCACAGACACTTCCTTCACTGAGATGGTTGTTTTTATCTTCAGTATCATCATTGTCTTCATTCCTTTTCTCCTTATTGTTGTTTCTTATGCCCGGATCCTTCTTTCAGTTCTCAGGATGAGGTCAGCATCTGGGAGGTACAAGGCATTGTCCACCTGTGCTTCCCATTTGACAGTGGTGGCCTTATTCTATGGAACTGCCATCTTCATGTACATGAGGCCCCAGTCAAAGTCCTCTAGGGCTGGGGGCAAGATCATTGCTGTCTTCTACACTGTGATCACACCAATGCTCAACCCCTTGATCTATAGCCTGAGGAACCAGGATGTGAAGGGTGCTTTGCGGAGAGCTATTATGAAGCAGAGGACATGAGCACTCTTCATAGCACACTGAGGTTAAACTAAAATAATTTCCTTCTAAATATCAAATGAGAGTAAAACAAAAATAGCTTTAATACTTAGCATTTGTCCTACCATTCAAAAAACAGCTGCAAATGCAACAGGAAACGTCTTCTCCAAAGACAAGTCTCATATTCATGTGTGAAAATGATTCACGAACCACTAGTGACTGTTATTTCTTCACTCCTTGAAGACTTATAGTTCTTTAAAATAATGACTATCTGAAATTAGTTGCATGAGATTATATCAGTAAAATGAAACATCTTTAAGGCACTTTGACATTAAAAAACATTCTTAATATCTAACTCAGATACAGAAGTTCTGGGAAAGAGGGTTGGATACAGTGTTTCACATCTGTCTTAATTTTGTAGTTTCCAAAGAGATAACTTTGTATGTACTTCATAGGTTAGACTGGATGCTGACCCCTTTCCAAAAGTCCAGCTCTGCAATGACTCTCAAAATGCTGTCTCATTAAAATTTCACCGGCAAGCTACCTTCCCTCTAAATCCTTGTGTGATGGTATTTCTTTATACAATGGTTCAATAAGCCTGAGTATATCTACCTACAGGATTTTATCTCTAGGTTGTAGCTGACTCTGTCGATGGGAGGACAGCAAGAATCAGAACCTGAATATTTGGTCAGATGTTAACTAATGGGTGATTCATTTAATTGCAACATACCATCATTTCTATAATGCAGTGGTCACCACATTTATTACATACCATTGAATGACTACATAATGTAACATTAAATATAATAGAAATGTTTCCTTTTCTCATATATATATATACAAATATATACAATATATACACTTAGACTGATAAATTGTGGTAAGTGCTCAGAAGAAATAATCATTGTGGTCAGGTCGGGTGACCTTCTCTGAGGAGGAGATGCCTACCAAGGCTGGAAGCAGAGATAAGAGTAAGATGGATAAGAGCTTTCTTGGTAGATGATGGTTGTGAATGAAGACTGGAGTTTTGAGAATCTGTGTATTTGAGGGGATAAAAGAAACTAGTGAGAAGGAGAGCAGAAGGGTGTGGGACTGAGGGGCAGGCAGCAACCACATTATGCAAGTTCATTGCAGGGATTTATTCTTGGAAAATATAAGTGTTATCAAAAAAGGTGGTATAATACAACTTAGGTTTTTTTGAAAGATTTTTCTGGATGTGGTATGGAGGACAAGTGCATATACATATATATCCACATATATATACATATCCACATGTATACTCACACATACATATTTCACACATTTGTGCAACTGTTTCCCATGCTTTGATGTTTTCCAACTATATCTTTGAAAAGAATTATTATCTGAATTAAGAGAAAAGTAAAATATAATTTAGCATTACTATGCTTAATAAGCTTAAATATGGCCTGAAATAGAGACCATTTCTAAAATTATTTTTCAGTTGCTTATTTACAATTTAGGGTAAAATGAAAATAATGTAACTGACCTTCTGAGATAATTGACAACTAAAATGCAGTCAGAGACACTTTAGTAAATGAAGTGTCTCTGGTAGGTAAAGTGATAGGTAAAGTCACATCACTGGTTTAAAAGTGATTTAAAAGTAATAAGAATTTGTGACAACATGGGTAGATCTTGAGGGCATTATGCTAAATGATATGTGGGAGATATATAGATAAATGTCTGATCCCACATATATGTGTACTCTAAATATATGAAGAAAATAAAGAAACTAACAAAATAAAAAAATACAACCTCATACATACTGAAAAGAGATTGGTGACATTCAGTGGTGGAGGAGGTTGTTGAACAAAATGGGTGAAGGTTCAAATTTTCAGGTGAAATAAATACACAACAGGATGTGATATACAGGCTAGTGACTGTAGTTAGCAAAACTGTATTGCATTTTTTGAAAGTTAAGAGAATAAGTCTTAAAATTCTTATCACAAAAAAACAGAAGTTTATTGTAAGTATATGTGGTGATGGTAACTAGACTTATTCTGATAATTATTTCACAATATATAAAATTATCAAAGTGTATCCTGTATATTTGAAACTAGTGTAGTATTATATGTCAATTGTATCTTAATAAAATAATTTTAAAAAGAGAAAAAAATCACCAACTTAGTAGTCAAATTGATTACACAGTAGGATTTTGTTGTATATTTGTCTTGATATACAAATGACAATATATTACATGCTTGTTTAATACATGAATGGAAATTAGAAACATTTACTTCTAAACAACTTTCTTCTGAAAAACTTATTTAAAGTTAGGTGGTAGTGTTTAAAATTCTTCCAACATTAAATGTCCAAAAACAGATGACTAGATCAAGAAGATGTAGCATATATACATGATGGAATACTATTCACCAATCAAAAAAGATAAACTAGAGTTATTCATAGAAACATGGATGGAGCTTGAAGGGATTATGCTCAGTGAAGTAAGTCAGAAGGCAAATGAAAAATACCAGATGGTTTCACCTCTAAGAGGAATATAAAGGAAACAAATAAGCAACCAAGGAAAAGAATAATAACAATAATAATAATAATTAAAAAAACACAACAAAAACAAAAAGACAAGGACAAATTTGGAACATTTTGTGGGGAGGGGGAGAGAATGAGTCGAGGGCAGAAAGAGCACAAAGGACTGTAGTGATGGTGGATTGGTGAAATGGTGGTGGGAAATCCATGGGAATCACAATTGATGTCAAATATATATAAATAAGGAAAAAAATCTGCTAACACACACAAAGCATTATTAGCTGATTGTTTATAAATTATAAATATAAGTTTGAAATAGAAGCATTAAATGTCTAAAGGCATATAAAAATAGAAAGTTTATTTTTTGGGTGACATAAATTACCAATTCCACCTACCTCTCAAATTCTACCAATGAGTGAACTAGTTAAAAACAGGAAAAAAGAAAAATCATCCCTTGGAGTCATACTACCCAAAACAAGTCAGACAAGTAAATATTAATATTTGTTTTTCTAACAATTTACTATTAACTGGCTTAACTCATCTTGAGTATTTTATTTTAATTAATAACATGCAGATGAGTGGACTAAGAAAAACAATGCAATGTAACAGCCCACAACATATCCAGGTTCTCTTCTAGACCTCAACATGTATTCTTCCTTTCTTGTGTTTAATTCTGATATAAAAACATTTAACACATGAAGACGTTAACTGCTAACCTGTGTGTTATTTTCATTTATTTACTTATTTGAGGGGATTGAATTATATTTATTTTTATTTTAGTTTTTTTTTTTAACTAAAGTAACATTGGTTTAAAACAGTATTTATTGATAGATTTCAGGCACACAGTCTTATAAACCAACATCTTTAGAAACTGTTATGTTCCTAATCAAAATTCTAGTTTCCATTCATCAGCATACAATTGATCCTTTGTACCCAATTTACCTCCCCCTTCTGTGCTGGTCACCACTGTTTTGTTCTTCTGGAAGGGATTCTTCTGGTGGTGAATGGGTAGGGATGACTTTTTTATATTTCACACAGTACATAGATTCACACATTGGATTGTTAAAAAAAAAAGAAGCAAGTCTAAGTCTTTGAACTGCCAACTGTACATCTATTAGCTTCTGTGTTTTTTCTATCACTGGACAATTTTGAGCCAATTGCAATTTTTATATAATAACACTCATTAGAAAGCCTGGTAAATCCTGGGTCTTTTGAAGCCTTTTCTGATGAATGGAGCTGCTCTACATTTTAGGACAAATATATTGCTTCCCTTGACATTTGATGATATTATACCTGTTTAAGGATTGGGGTAGAAAAATGATTGTCAATATTTAAAACTGATATTATGGTAGCTTTCAACAGATCTGAGAATTAAGTTTACCTCAAATCTTAGGGCACCTGCTGTTGTTTTCCTGCTGCAGGTACTGACATTCTTCCTTTTTTAATAGAAGATTTGTAACCTTGAGAACATGCAAAAAGGAGCTATTATCTTTTCTTTTGTCAGTCATCAGTACATCAGAATTAATGTGACTACACATTATAGTATTTGGGGATAAGCCTGGAGCACATGGGGACCTTTGTCAACCCCTCCCCCCAAATGGCTGGGTTCTAGCCAAGATTAGAAGAGGGGGCAAACTGCATAGTAGCAGGACAGCTAATCCTGTAGACATTTCGATCTTGCTAAGATTAGCCTTAAAGATTAATCCAAACTTAATTTTTCTTAGGGTCCTAGAACACTCAAGCCTTCCCCAACGTTTGATGTCAACAGGTAAGATTAACAAAATGGAGGTGCCCTTTTGAACATTCAGTTGACAAAGGGAACCAAAGGAATCCAGCAATCATCTGGTGAAACCCACCACTTGATGGGAGGGAAAACTAAAGACAGAGAAGGAAAGGGTTTTGTTAGTGTTTAAGAGACAAACCAGAAGCAGAGCCCAAATTCCAGTTCTTATTCCTCTGCTTCACATGGTCCTGATTTTGCTCTTGGTGGAAATGATTCCAGGGGTATAATGCAATAAGAGGAAGCACAACAAATGCCTTCTTGGCAAATATGAACTTTATGTTTGTGTCCTCCAGAACCTGACCAGGACCTAGCATTTGTAAGCCTTTGCTGAACGTGTGAACAATGATTCCTGGGCTGTGTGAAGCCATTCCTTACATGGGCACATTCCCTGTGTGTTTACATTTACTCTGACTTCCTTTCAGAGTAAACTCATTTTTAGTATATAGACCTGTCACTTCTCATGGCTCTGAAAAAAATATGTTTTTCAAGTAATTGGTTATTTATTTCCCCTAAGAAGTCTCATTTCTATTTCTAATCATTGTGTGTACCAATTCTAAATTAAAAAAATGCATTTTGGCTTGTGTGTCTTTTACACATATTATTTTATGATTACTTCGGGTTTTAGATTTAGGGATTAGAAAATATCCTCCAGGACTGAAGATTCACTCAGCAAGTCTATGGTAGCTTGGATAGTGTTTTTCGAAAAGTTATTTACATTTTCTATCTCCTGTCACTGTCTTTCTACCATTATTATTTACCTGTGATAATAAGAGATTTTCATTTTTATTATTATTGAGGTTTTCTTCCCATTAGTTTTTTGAAAGCGCCTTTTACATCCTTATTCCGTAAATTGTAGATCAAAGGATTCAACATGGGGATGATAATAGTGTAGAACACAGAGGCCCACTTATCTTGGTCCAGGGAGTAGCTGGATGTTGGTCTCAGGTACATAAACATGACTGTGCCATAGAAAAGTGTGACTCCACTAAGGTGAGAACCACAGGTGGAGAAAGCCTTAAGGCGACCTTCAGTTGAGTGCATTCTGATAATGGCAACAAGGATGAAGGCATAGGAGATGAAGATGATGAGAATGGTGCTGAATTCAATGAAGCCACATAGACTAAACAGCAAAATCTCACTGATGTAGGTGTCTGAGCAAGAGAGGGCCAAGAGTGGTGGGATTTCACAGAAAAAGTGGTTGATGATATTGGAACCACAGTAACTCAAACTGAAGGTGAGGGAAGTGTGAGCTACTAAACTCACCATACCGGCCAGGTAAGAGCCCAGCACTAGAGCCAAGCAGACCCGCTTGGACATGAGAGTGCTGTAGTGAAGGGGCCGACAGATGGCCACAAAGTGGTCATAGGCCATGGCTGCCAGCACATAGCACTCAGCATCCACAAAACCTACAAAGAAAGCAAACTGGGTGGCACAGCTGGAAAAGGAGATAACTTTGTGCTTCGTTAGGAAGTCAGCCAGCATCCTGGGGGCGTTGGCTGAGGAATAGCCCAGATCAACAAAGGAGAGGTTGCAGAGAAAGAAGTACATGGGTGTGTGGAGCTGGGTGTCTGTTATGATCAGGATGATCATGCCAACATTCCCTACCACGTTGACCAGGTAGACCAAGAGGAAGACCACGAAGAAAATGACCTGCAGCTGAGCGTCTTGAGTGATGCCTGTGAAAATAAATTCAGTCACCACTGAGTGGTTTTCTTTATTCATTTTTTCAATTTTATATGTTCCTGGATTTGACTTATTCTTTGGGGTACTTCTTTAAAATGCTCCCAGTAATTAGATTATAGGACCCACAGGGCAGCACCAATGGCTTTGGTGAAGTTGGTGGTCTTGTATCTTCTCCAAGTGCCCTGTCACTATAGAAGAGGTTAGTATCTTGGGGAGAAGACTTTTGCTTTTTCACAGAGCTTAATGCTCTGAGATTATTAATTGCATCCAGTTTGTAGTATTACTTATTTCTTTCTAAAACAAAACAAACATAAATACAAATAATAAATATTAACTATCATTAGAAGAATGAATACAAAGAAAAATGAAAGACCCAGGGATCTAAAAGTATAACAGAGAGAAAGAAAGAGAGAGAGAGAGAGAAACAGAGAGAGAGAGAGAGAGACAGAGAGAGAGAGAGAGAGAGAGAGAGAGAAACAGAGAGAGAGAGAGATTGATTGATTGAATGACATAGTTGGGGTATAAGGTAAATAATATTAGAAAAGGCAATGGAAAACAACATTTTTTAAAGACTCATAAGTTACTAAGTGATAACTATATGATAGAACTTTGAGTATTTCCTACATTATATAATTTTATCTTCATGACAACTATTTGAAGTAAGTAACTTCAGTTGAGTTCATTTTATTTTTTTGTTATTAAATTGTGGTAAAACTGACTTAAATTATTGTTGGTATTTTGGACTTATAGCTATACCCCCCACCCAAGTGTACCCACATCCAAATTTCCTGTATTCCACACCATGGTCCATTGTGCTCTGTTCTTACCCTACTCTCTGGATGTTGCAGTTCTATAGTCAGCTTTCAATTGTCAGTTTTTAAGTTTGTTTATATCTGACCCTTAGTTTGGTTTCTTCATATTCCACATATAAGTGATACCACCAGTGTTTATCTTTTTCCATCTAAGTCCTCACTAAAATCTCAGCAAACCAGCTTATTTTAGATATATGTGAAGTCAAATTTCATAGATCTAAATCAGTCATTCTGATTTGAAAAATGAATAGTGAGTAAATAAGCATATTCCATTAATAATAAACTTGTATACTTTAAAAATACCAGAAGAAGTACTGTTTTCTAGAAGCTAGTACAGGTCAAATAGAGTTTAGATTTCTGTGTAGCATCTGTTTTTGCAAATTGGTATGAAAGCATACTGTAGCAAGAGTCAGGAATCCTGGTTAAGACCCTGTCATTTCCCACTGATTTTACAAACTTGATGAATTGCTTTGAATTTGATGAGTCCTTTATCTGAATTGAATGGAACAGAGAATGCAAATTCCTTGGAAATGTTCAATGTTAGCATTTTTGGAATTCATATGAGATCCCTAGAAAACAAATTCACAGTGTAGGAACTCTTTTAGAATTTTGAAATGGAACAAACCTGGGGTAAAACCACATATGTTCAGAGGAGCACAATAGGTTCCTGACCTACTTTCTACCAGTTGGTGAGAAGTTAGTTGTTTAGCTCCTCTTGTCTGGTAGGTTATATTGAAGACTTCAAAGATGGTGACTGACTCTGATCGTTGTCTCTGAGCTACTTGCTCACCCACCTTTGCTCCTGTGTGCAGGAAGTATTTAAGTTTCAAAGTCACAGATAGTCCCCCGATGCACCAGGGTGAAATGATTTCTGCACTCATGGGAGACTCCCAGTTTCGATGAATATCATCCTCTAAGGAGTTTCACTCTCTCGTCAACTTTAGTGATAAATGAAACACAAGGGAAAACTTTTCTGCTGCTCCACTTGCAATTATTGTGTCATGGACTATTTTCACCAACCCAAGGCTACTGCATGCAGTGAGTTTGACAGCAATTTGGAAAAATCTGTTTGCTGATGCTTGAAAGCCCTTTCAGAGAGAATGATGGCGATGGGTGAGGGGTGGTAACATGCAACTGAAGAGGTGTGATCCTACACTCTTACAAGGTTACACATGGCCTTGTAAACCAGTGCTATCTCAGTAAGAAAGAAAAAGAGAATGACACTTTTCCTGTTATGTGGAATGGCCATTTCAATTATATTTATATATATTACATTATGAATATATTATATATGTATATTATATATATTTATATTTTAATATCAGAGAATCTGGTATAAGGAACATGTGGGAAAGTAACATAACAAAATGAAATTAATAAATTCTATCTTGTCTGTGACTACAGGTTAAGTAAATGGGCAGAAGAAGGAAACTAAATAAATACTTTTTGAGAATATTTATTTGCTAGAGAATCTTGGAACCCTTTTTGGAGTTTGGTTCTAAATTTAAACTTAGAATTTACTTCTCTGTGGTGCTGAAAGCATTTTTCAACAGAAAATTGGTGTAACTAATGAAGTGACTGATGCTAACAACTTAAGAAGAAAGAAACCACTTTTTTGTGGGGATTTTAAGGAATGGACACACGAGGCAAGGAGAGATCAAAGTCTCTCTGTGCCGATGCTATCATAATTTCAGGTTTTCAGGTCTAGTGCCCCAGCAGGAAATGATCCTAGGCTGTAGGGGCAGCACTGAGTCCTGGGCACTAGACCAACATGGAGTGGTATCTCAGGAAGCCACAGCCTACTGATCTCTGGAACATCATTTTAGTGTTTCCTAATTGCCTCCTTTTACAGTCAAATTATATGCTAAATCATGGTCTTGTGTGTTTCACCCAACAAATCAAATTGTAATTACATGTGATTGACTATGTTAGGGGGAAAGGTAGTCCTGAATGGATTACATAAATAAGTTTATGGACTCCAACCCCCACTCCAGACCACCAATATTCCAGAACCACAAATCTGATAAGATGATTATCAAAGAGTGAATCACTAAAACCTGAGGGTAGCGTTAAGCAGCCAGGCTGGCTATAAAACCAATATTCCAGAACCACAAATCTGATAAGATGATTATCAAAGAGTGAATCACTAAAACCTGAGGGTAGTGTTAAGCAGCCAGGCTGGCTATAAAACCAGAAATATAAGCCTTGGGAGCTCTCTTTGTTTGGAGCCATCTCCCTTGATTCAGCGCCAGCTCCAGCTCAGAAAATCTGGTAGAATATTTACAAATTTCTATCCCTCTCTTCTCCTTGTGTTATTACTACTTTATTCCCCTTCTTTTATAAAATAAAACTCTTTAATAACTTTTGTCGCGTGTGCCTGCAGTTGGGGCCTATTATAAAAGCCTCTGAGCACGCGGGTGAGGACCCAGTCAAGGAAACCTATTTTATATTAGGGTTGCCCTGTAACAACTAGAGTTGTAAGTAAAATCTCTCCACCCAGCTAAAAGTTTCATTTTACACACTAGTTTTCACATTAACAGTTTTAATAACTTTATTGATATATGTCTACTATGTATGTAAATTCATCAAGCACTCCACATTAAATGTATATAGCTTTTGGTGTATCAATGAATAGTTATTGAGTGGATCATGAACATACAATGTTGATTTATAATTAAGCACACCTGAAACTTACATAATGTTATAATACAATATTACATCAACAAAAACAAATAAACATTTTTTAAAAGTATAAGAAAAAGTTTTCAGCACCACAGAGAAGTAAATTCTAAGTTTAAATTTAGAACCAAACTCCAAAAAGGGTTCCAAGATTCTCTAGCAAATAAATATTCTCAAAAAGTATTTATTTAGTTTCCTTCTTCTGCCCATTTACTTAACCTGTAGTCACAGACAAGATAGAATTTATTAATTTCATTTTGTTATGTTACTTTCCCACATGTTCCTTATACCAGATTCTCTGATATTAAAATATAAATATATATAATATACATATATAATATATTCATAATGTAATATATATAAATATAATTGAAATGGCCATTCCACATAACAGGAAAAGTGTCATTCTCTTTTTCTTTCTTACTGAGATAGCACTGGTTTACAAGGCCATGTGTAACCTTGTAAGAGTGTAGGATCACACCTCTTCAGTTGCATGTTACCACCCCTCACCCATCGCCATCATTCTCTCTGAAAGGGCTTTCAAGCATCAGCAAACAGATTTTTCCAAATTGCTGTCAAACTCACTGCATGCAGTAGCCTTGGGTTGGTGAAAATAGTCCATGACACAATAATTGCAAGTGGAGCAGCAGAAAAGTTTTCCCTTGTGTTTCATTTATCACTAAAGTTGACGAGAGAGTGAAACTCCTTAGAGGATGATATTCATCGAAACTGGGAGTCTCCCATGAGTGCAGAAATCATTTCACCCTGGTGCATCGGGGGACTATCTGTGACTTTGAAACTTAAATACTTCCTGCACACAGGAGCAAAGGTGGGTGAGCAAGTAGCTCAGAGACAACGATCAGAGTCAGTCACCATCTTTGAAGTCTTCAATATAACCTACCAGACAAGAGGAGCTAAACAACTAACTTCTCACCAACTGGTAGAAAGCAGGTCAGGAACCTATTGTGCTCCTTTGCACTTTGTGATCCTTTTCTGTATTCTAAGTCTGAGCAATATTGTGATACAGAAATTGGAGTAGAAGCCTAGTATGCTGAAATTTGAAATCTTGTCATGCATTTGTGCAAGTGGAGGATCTAGTAGAATAATGTAGGTCCCTGTCAACAAGACTAAAGAACGTTTTAAATGAACAAATGCCAGCAATCTATTTGCAAAGGTTTGTGAAAAAGATCATCAGGTCTATTTCACACAGTGAAATTAAATTTTAAGGCAGTCACTGGGAATCTGATTTTTGAACAAAATGCCTCAGTTATCCTTATGTGTAAGAAAGTTTGAAAATGGTTACATTAGAATGTAAATTACTGAACAAGAACTGGCTTCAACAATAGCAACATATATTAAATCTTCAAACCATAAAAGAAAGCAATTGTATACATGCACACAAATCTGTGACCCAAGACAGATGTAAAGATATGTACATATATGTGTATTCAACCCTGGTTGCACTCATGAAGATACTGTCTCAGTGTGCTTGGACATCACTACTGGGTCTACAGGGTTACATAATACCAAAGTATTATTTTGTTAAAATTGTGCTCACAAGAGTTAACATTACCACAAGGAATTCAACACTGTTTTCTGAAATGTGACTCAAGTCTACTTAACTTGAAATCTAATGTGGAGAATAATTTGAGTTCTCTACATGGGGCTTTGAGGGGGTGCTCGGATAAAATCTTTGGTATCTGCGAATTACCTGGATGGACTAAATGCAGAATTTGTGTCAGAACTCACTTTCTTTGTCACTTTTACTTTTCAAGGCATAGGAAAATGTCTTCCCCAAACCACACTGTAGTGACAGAATTCATTCTCATGGGACTCACAGACGACCCAGTGCTAGAGAGGATCCTGTTTGGGGTGTTCCTGGTGATCTACATCATCACACTGGCAGGGAATCTGTGCATGATTGTGCTGATCAGGACCAATTCCCACCTTCACACTCCCATGTATTTCTTCCTTAGCCACCTCTCCTTTGTAGACATTTGCTATTCTTCTAATGTCACCCCCAATATGCTGTATGACTTCCTGTCAGAACAGAAGACCATCTCCTATGCTGGATGCTTCACACAGTGTCTCCTCTTCATTGCCTTGGTGATCACTGAGTTTTACATCCTTGCTTCAATGGCCTTGGACCGCTATGTAGCCATTTGCAGCCCTTTGCACTACAGTACCCGAATGTCCAAGCATATTTGTATCACTCTAGTCATGGTCCCTTACACTTTTGGCTTCCTTAATGGACTGTCTCAGGCATTGCTCACTTTTCATTTGTCTTTCTGCTCCCTTGGAATCAATCATTTCTACTGTGCTGATCCTCCCCTTATCATGCTGGCCTGCTCTGACACCTATGTAAAAAAGATGGCGATGTTCATAGTTGCTGGCTTTACTCTCTTGAGCTCTCTCTTCATTGTTCTCCTGTCCTACTTGTTTATCATCAGAGCCATTTTGAGGATCCGTTCGGCTGAGGGCAGGTACAAAGCCTTTTCTACTTGTGGCTCCCACCTGACCACGGTCACTGTATTTTATGGAACTCTCTTTTGCATGTACTTGAGACCCCCATCTGAGAAGTCTGTGGAGGAGTCCAAAATATTTGCCATATTTTATACTTTCTTGAGTCCAATGTTGAACCCCTTAATCTACAGTCTGAGAAACAAGGATGTGATTCGTGCCTTGCAACAAATGATTATGGGCAATATCTTTCATAAAGCTGCAGTTTAAACATCAGTTTACTTGAATCCTCTGAAAACATAGTGCTGAAACCTAAAGTTGAGTAGTAACATAGGATCCTCACTAGGGTAGAGTCCCTAGCGCCAATGTCTTTTTGAGGATCATCAGCATTTTCCTTTGGACTTCCTTTAACTTATAATAAACTTCACTTTTTTCATATTTTTATACATTTTAAAGTGTATTTAACTTGACAAGTTTTTATTTTTTCAGGAGTACTGTTAACTTTAATTTTGTAGGCACACTTCTATGCTTGTAGATTATCAGAAGTGTGATTGTAATTATTCACTTGAAAGCATACTGGGATTCTTTTTATAAATACTTTTTAATTGATGTGCTATTGTTCTATAACACTTTATATGATTCGGAGGTATAGCTTAACACCTCATCAGATGTATATTACTACTGCACAGTGATCACAGAGGCATCCAGAGTAAATTTGCCTTTTTAATAAGAAAATAGTATGTTTCCAGCTTGAAGTAACCATAATGTGCTAACATCCAGATTTATAATCTTATTTGGAAAATGTATTTTTGAATTATTTCAAAAGCATTCTATATTTTACCTAAGTCATTTTAGGCTTCCTTTTACTTTTCCAATTTGGAAACTACTATGCTATTAAGAAGTAAATTTAAAATCTATTTTGTCACCCTCTTAATCCAAATGGAATGCTAAAGTAATATGTTTTTCATTGTATTGCATTGATTTATTTCTGTTGGAATTGTGTAAGTCTTTAGGTGAAAGTCAATTCAGAAATTCTTTAACAATGGGGTAGAACATCAATCAACATGTGTAGCAATAACTATAAGTGACACTTGGTTGGAATTTAGTGTTCACTTTCAATTCATGACTTAATTTAATCCTCATAAAATAGTGCGTGAGAATATTAATCCCTTCACTGGTAACATTTGTACTCTTAGACATAATGAGATTATTTAATTATTAATTGTTTTGGCTTACCCAAAGTTACTGGTCCACTAAATAGCACAGAGCAAATCTCTTGATTGAAAATTCTCTTTTCCAAATCACAGTGTAGTGAATGCATGTTTGGGCACTCTGCAAATGCTGGGTGGGTCATTGGGGATCATGACCAGATGAGATTATGCTCTAGATTATGGTGCTTGTGTTGATAATATATAGTGGATGTGGGTTTCTTGTGACATTGCAGGTAAACTGATAATTTGTGTGCAAATAAATAGAGTTGTCTATTGTTCCATATAATATAGGTGATTTTAATATATATGTACCTATTTAGACTGTACATATTAATTTATTTTCCATATTACAAAATAACATATACTCACTATATAAAATAAAAATACAGATTGATATTAAACAATATGGTATGTCTTAAAGCAATGGTTACTTTCATTTTTTTGTGATCTTTTATTTCTTCACAATAATTTTATATACATATGTATTATAACTTATAAAAATATAATCATATGTCATACACAAATTTAAAGACTGATTTTCACCTGATAGTATATTCTTGCATTTGTTGTAGACTAAACATTTCTGATGCATAGTACTTTTAATGTCATAAATTACTTAATGATTAAGTTGGATGGAATTAATTCTAAATACAAAGCATGTTGACTTTAGGAAAGCAAACTGGGAAATAATGAAGGTATTAAGAATAACAGCAAAATTTACTTATAATGTCTTCTCTGTTATCTGATGATTTCTCACATGGGAAGAGAGCTCTCTCAATATTTTGGTGTATTTTTTTCTTCTTTGATTTTCTGGCAAACCATTATGCCACATGTCAGTATAGCCTATTATTTTTAAGATTAGCTTGACTTTCTATGTATTTTTACCTTTGAGTGTTCTCTAGGATACATTCTTAGAAGTATATTTGCTGTATAAAATGTTTTGCAATCCTGAAAGATTTTGACAAATTTTCTATGGCTAAATTTTTATCCCTAGACTATTTCTAATACTTTATACCTGTGACTAGTAATGTATTACATTAACATTAGTAAATACTTAAAAATATTATCTTTTTGTTGTCTCAATGGCAATTCTTAAGGAAGTGCTCTGTTTTATTTAACCAGAAATATATTTGAACCATATATTTAACAAGTAAAAGAAATTCATATCTTTGATGATTATCTTCCCTGCTATTTATGATGATTCCTCACATGAAAATTATTTTTATTTGGAAAAATCTTACTGATTTTGTTGTTGTGTAGCTTTTCTTCATCCTAGAAAGTTGCATTTTCACATTCTTCTTTACCTCATCTGATGCTAGAGCACATTTATTTGCAATCCTCAAAATGACCGCTATCCTCCTTCCTTGGGTATTTATTAGACACCACTCACCACTATGACAAAAGGACTGGTGCACATGTTTCAAATGACTTTGGAGAGAACATTTTCTGAAGGACATTTCAGGTTCTTATTGCTGCACCTCCCTGTCTGACATCCTCACCTCGGTGAGGTACATGGACATTGGTGAGATTATGAAACAGATCATCACAGCTGCCTGATTGTCCATCTAGAACATCCTACATCGCTGATACATATACTTCTTGTCTCAAACAGACTTGCTGATTGGTGAAAGCTCTGGAGAGACAGGAAAGGGGCAAGAGTTTTCCCACTCTTCTGTTGTGTCTTGGTGACCTCAGTTGAGAGGCAAAGAACAGAAAGTGTGTCCAAGTCACATCTCAAACCCATGTTCACCAGTAATAGTGCTAGTTATACAAACATCTCACTTCTTTTTGGTCCTCAAGTGTTTCAGGATCCAGAGGGTGTTGATTCAATGCCCACTAAGCTCCTGTAGCATAGATGAATCCAGAAATATTCCCCAATTAAAAAAAATGTATAATAGCACTATAATCATTATTATTGCTATAACAAGCATCGCAACACTACTGGAAAATGATCACGTGTTGCTCTGGCCTGAGTTAAAGAGCTGGCATAGAGATGAATCTATACAGATGGCTTAACTGAAAAGAATTCCATGAAAAGCAATGCTAAAATAAATCCAGCAAGGAAGCTGAAGCACCTTGAGGCTAATTGCAGAAAATAATTCATGCCCAGTCCTGAAGTGGCAGGCAATTGTTTCTCTCCCAGGCCCCAATGAGAGTTAGAACTAGGAATAAAGTCCCTGGCCACCTTTGCCCCTAGCACATATCTTACAGGAGTTTTACCTGGAATTAGTAAATTATGGTAAACTACAATTTATAAAAATTAAATAGCAAATTATGGCATCTATGACTAAGGTGTCAGAGTACCTTTCTCATCTTAGATCGTTCTAATTAAACCCAAGAGGGGTAATTCCTGATGTAACTCTCTCTCATTGCTACTCTTAAGTCCTTCTGGGATTTGCTTTAAGAGGTGGTCTCTAACTCCCAGCTCCTGGTATAAATGTACCTACATCTTACAGCATAGAGAGGCATTAAGACACTTCCTTAATCAGAGGTTGAGAAAATAGGTTCATACCAGATCTGTAAGTCTTTGTGTTTTACTTTCATTTTAATTAACAGGAATTTGCATTAAAACTCCAAAAGGAGGCCCATGGATTATATGAACTTTCATGCTTAAAAATCAGGTTTTTATGACTGTGAAAAATCAGTGGGGCTCATAAATTATCACCTCTGAGAGACTCTGTGCTCCATGAAGAGCTGGTTTCCAGGGCAGACAACTTGTGCAGTTAACAGTGTTCTTTTTTCCAAAGTTCCTCAAGCTAGGTTTAATGCTCTGTGGTTTTGTTGTTGTTGTTTTTGTTATTATTAATTTTTGAACATGGATCACTTACATTTTCACCTCATACTGCATCCTGATGTTATGTCCTAAAAACTCTGCTCACCTTGCTGCTTCTGTCTCTACCCAACAAAGAGGATCACCCTGGTGGTAAACTAAATAAATCCACAAATGACTGGCTCAGAAAATGTTCTTTTTTTCCCTCTGCTCTGATGGACGCAGCAGACCGGTAGTGCTTTTTTCCTCTGTAAATACATGCAATTCATCTTATTTGCCTCTCTTCACTTATTAGTACATCTGTTACTAGATTCTGGGTTCTTGAGCTCTCAGAGAAAGAGAAGTAGTGGGGATTGTAGTCCTGCAGTTACCAAGCAAGAACTGATCAAAACTTCTGCAATTCTGAATGTGAACGCCAGCAAGTCTGTGATTATTAAGGTGCTGTTGCATTTTGCCACTGCAGTTTCTAACCACAAAATACATAGAGTATTGATGAATATTTTTTTTCTGACCATCTTGATGTCCACACAACTTGAGAGAGAGATGGAATAGACATTGTGTTCCTCCTGTGTACAAAAGGGGGAAGCATGTGGCCCACAATTAAGGATCCTTATGCATTATTAATCCTTTTATTGGCGTGATTAGTAAATGTTTACATTGTACTTTCTATTTTGATAAAGGAGACATAGCGCAAAAATACTTTACTACTGTCTTTCTAAAACTTACATTAAAGTCAGTTTTAGTGATTCCTTTTGAATTGAGAGAGGAATTCAACAGTTAAAAAGATTAAGTTTGAGAGAAAGGACAAAAACAAGACATTACTCTGAGAAAAGGAGGAGGGGATTCAGCATTAATTATGACATAAAATGAGAGAAAAGTATAGGAATGGTAATGCCTTTGGAGATCAAACTTGTGATTAATAACCTAAATACTATGGACACAAAGCATTCTTCTTCTCTGCGCTAAAACGTGTTATGGCTGTAGCCCATTCTCAATTTACTTAGTATAGATCACTGGATTTAAGTATTTGTTCATTTATTTACCATTTGTTTATGGAGGCACTGTGCCTCTAATTTTTTTTTTTGTGCCTCTAATTTTTAAGGTTTAATTCTAGGAACAACTGCATTAGAATCTTCTGGATGATTGCTAAATATAAAGACTCAGATATCCCTCATAAGATTTTCTGAAACAAACCTTCTGTGAATTTACTCGATTGACAAACTTTCCAAGAATTTCTTTGTCTATTAAAGGTCAGAACACACTTGTTCTCCTAAGCAAATAACAATGTGAAATCCTCCCTTCTATGTTAGCAAAGTTATATGTAGAGATGAATCAGATACAAGGCTGAGAAAAACATCCTAAATTAATCATTCTTACATGCTTAGATTATTTATTTTATTTTCTAATTCAGTATATAAATGTGTTTCAGCCACATTATTAATGAATTAAAATTTATTCATACCCTTGAAGAACTAATTTATGAGTAGATACATTCTCATGCTGTGTATGATTAGGAATAAATTAGAGGTATATGGGGTACTTTGGAAGGATGAAGCAGAAAGGGTTTGATGTAACCTCATGGATGACAGGAGTGGAGTGAGAAAGGCTTTTAAAACAAGTTTTATTTGAGAAGTGGAGTCTGAGAAGTGAAAAATACTGCAGGAATGTAAGGAATATTTGACTCAGTTTTATTATGTGATAAAGGTATGGTATAAGCATTGCTATTTGTAGATACAATTTTAGATACAATTGTAGTTATATATAGAGAAATGCATAGAAATTCAGTAATAAAGAAAGTGAACAGTGGTATTAGCATAAGAATAAAGTCGACTCTTGTGTTGTTCCTTGTACACTGAGAGAAAAGTCATTTCACTGGCCAGCAGTCTGATTTGCACCTGCATATCTGCATAATTTCTGTTTTTCAGTGCAAACACTGACTCTCAGAAGATGCCCATTATTAATGGCAGTCTAATAACGGAATTCATTCTTCTGGGGCTCACGGATCGCCCTGAACTCCAGCCCATCCTTTTTGTGCTATTTCTGGTGGTCTACCTTATCACCCTCTTAGGCAATCTGGGTATGATTGTGCTGATTAGATTGGACTCCCGCCTTCACACGCCCATGTACTTCTTCCTCACGAACTTAGCCTTTGTAGATATGTGTTACACCACCAATGCAACACCACAGATGCTGGTTAATTTCTTATCAGAGAAGAAGACTATCACCTTTGCTGGCTGTTTTACACAGTGTTACATCTTCATTGCTCTTCTCCTCACTGAGTTTTACATGCTGGCAGCCATGGCCTATGACCGCTACGTGGCTATATGCAACCCTCTGCTCTACAGTGTGAAAATGTCTAGAGGTGTCTGTGTCTGCTTGGCCACATTTCCCTTTGTCTATGGCTTCTCAGATGGGCTGTTCCAGTCCATCCTGACCTTCCGCCTGTCCTTCTGTAGGTCCAATGTCATCAACCACTTCTACTGTGCTGACCCACCCCTTATCAAGCTTTCTTGCTCTGATACTTATGTCAAAGAGCATGCCATGCTCATATCAGCGGGATTCAATCTGTCCAACTCCCTCACCATCATCCTGGTATCCTATGCCTTCATTCTAGCTGCCATCCTCCGCATCAAATCAGCAGAGGGAAGGCACAAAGCATTTTCCACCTGTGGTTCTCACATGATGGCTGTTACCCTTTTTTATGGGACGCTTTTCTGCATGTATGTAAGACCACCAACAGATAAGACTGTGGAGGAATCCAAAATAATAGCTGTCTTCTACACCTTCGTAAGCCCAGTGCTTAATCCATTGATTTACAGTTTGCGAAACAAAGATGTAAAGCAGGCCTTGAAGAATGTTCTCAGAAGAAAAGTGGTCACTAAGATGTCAATGCCATAGACCATAACTGTGAAGATTTGTTTCAAATATACTTGCATTAGATGATGAGTTTTGATTTTCTATGGATTTGTCACAAATATATCAGCTTAAGCACTCAAGTCTGGGTAAAAATGAGCTGTTCCTGTATTAGTGTAGACCTTGTGTCCTCCACTTGTGGTCCATGAACCAGCAACAACAGCATTGCCTTGGGTGATGTGAGAAATGTAGTGTTACTGTTTACACCTCTCATTGCTTATTTGTCAATATGCATTTCAACCAAGTCCTAGGTGATTTGTGAGCAAATAAAAATCTAGAGAATTTTCCCAGTTGTTATGTCCTGCCACACTGGTGTGCTGCCATTGTTTACAACATTTAACAGGATAAACGTGCTCTCAGTTTGGTTCCTTGAATTTATTCTTTTCTATTATTATCTATTATTGGGACAAGTTATTTAAAATAGATCCTTCTCTACTCTTTCCCCAACTTACTAAGCGAAAGATATCCTGGATTAAATATCAGCCTCCTGTTAACTGTAATTGTGCTTCTGTGATGGTTGGTGTGGGGAATGGAAATGAGAGGAATAGAGTCATCATTCTTTCCTTAGATCTGTGTCTGAGCATCCAGTTGTGGCCTAAGAGTTCTACAGACCTATTTTCTACCTATGACCTGCAGTCCTAGGTCCACAATCCATGTCTAGTAGAGGATGAATCTTTCTGCTTTGAAATGTTTAGACTTGCATATATCTTTAAGTTTTTTTATTTTTTGAAGTGAAAATTTAGATTAGTAATTTGAATCTTGTTTCTTTTCTTATGTAAGTATTTATATTTTCAAGAAAACACTTAACTGAAAACCATTAATTTTTGTCTTTTTTTTTGTCATTCAACTTATGTATCCTTATTCTCCCAGTGACTTCTTCTTTTTCCTATTGGTATATAAGAAGGGTGTGTTTAATTATCATGTATTTGGGGTCCAAACAGATTTTTTGATTATTTTGTTATAAAACTCCAAATTTATGATTTTTATCTTGAAATTTATTGAGGGGTATTTTTTCCAGTTTCATTGAATTATGACTGACATACGATATTGTATAAGCTAGTGTTTACATCATGATGATACTACTTTTCTAGACTGTAAAATTATTATTGCAATAAGGTTAGCACATCTATCATACTTTGTAATTATGCATTTCTTGTTGTAGTGATGATGAAGACATTTAAATTCACTCTCAGCACTTGCAAGTAAACTAAATCACATTGTTAACTACAGTCAGCATGCTGTCTGTCTATCACCAGAACTTACTCATCTTATAACTGGAAGTTTATACCTTTTGAACTATATCCCACAATTTCTTAAGCCCTGAACCCTGCTTACCACTTTCTGAGTTCAATTTATTTAGATTCCACATAAAAGTGAGTTCACACAGTCTTTGAATTTCTCTAGTGTTCTAAAAGGAGGAAAAGAACTATCTAAATATAAACAAAAAATGGCATGCTAAAATATGTTATATCCATATTAAGTTAAAATTACTTTTAGAAGGCTCTTTCTGCCTTTACCCAAGCCCCTTCCTCCCCAGCAAGGTACATTCAATTTGTCTTTGTGTTTTTTTTTATTATTATCATTTTTTGATTCTTTTCCTGAGCCCTCTTTTCATTTCCTTTATATTCCTCCTAACAGTGAAACCAAGCAATCTTTTTCTCTTGCCTCTGACAAATGCATTGAGCATAATCCCTTTTATACCTATCTCTGTTTCTACAAATGACTCTAGTTTATCTTTTTTGATTGCTGAATAGTATTCCATTGTGTATATGTAGTACATCTTCTTGATCCAGTCACCTATTTTTGGACATTTGGGTTGTTTACAGGTCTTACCAATTATAAATAGTGCTACAATAAACATAAGGGTACAAGTATTCTTTTGGATTGGTGTTTTTGTGTCCTTTGGTATATCCTTAGGAGTGGGATTGCTGGGTCACATGGTAGCTCTATTTTTATTAGACTGAGGAGCCACCATATGGCTCTCCATAGTGGTTGGATTAACTTGCATTCCCACCAGCAGTGTAGTAGAGTTCCTTTTTCTCCACATCCTCCCCAACATTTGTTGGTATTGTTTTTTTTTTTTATATGTACCATTCATTACAATTTTTTTCTAAAAAAAAAAGAAACATGCACAAATACATACATATGTATACATACAAACACACACATATAATAGTTGCCATAAAAATGCAAAGAATAAATAAAAGCACCAATCAAGGAAGTCAGAAAAAATCTGCTTATTTAAAACAAATCTCTATTTTTGGGGCTGGTTAGTCTTTTATGATGTATTAAAGCTCTACAATAATATTATAGTGATCTCATATTTCATAATTATTAGTCTTAAAGCAATCAGCTCAAAATGATTGCAAGCTGGTGCAATCATATCCTGTAAATCCCAAGACTCTAATGCATGTGAGTCTACATAAATTATTTTTTCCCTGGAGTTTTCACCTGTAGTAACATTACAATTATAATTGTTTAGGATGTGTTGAAAACACTTTAGGGATAAAGATTCCAAATTGCTAGTTAGGTATAAATCACTCCTAGCATCTCATTCCTTGGACTATAGTGTCTCTGAGAGTCTTTCCCAGAGTCAGGTAGGAATGAAAATTCTGACTTTTATACTTGCACTTTCTGTCTTTGTTTCTACTATGGATCTTTGTCAATAGGATTCAGGTAACAACAAAAGCAGCTTTACATGTCAGCTTAATTTCTTAGCCAGTTAAAATTAATCAGTATATATATATTATTTAGAATGATCACTAGAAAACATTTAAAAATTGGAATTATTTTACACTAGTTTTGTTTTACAATTAGTATTCTGTTCATTCAGTAACCACTGACTACTACATTGAAGTAAGAACTTGATAAGTTTATAAGGGTTTTTAGAATAATCTGTTAAAAGAACATTTGCTCCCAAAGAAAAACTACATTAAACAATTGGAAAAGAGAGATGACAAACTCTGCCAGGAATTAGTTCATATAAGAAATAATAAAATTTTATAAATCTCTCTTTGAAATTATTAGTTAGGGAAACTTTAGGACAAATTTAATATTAACAGATACATGACTATTAATAAGTGTAGCATTTGTAACTACATAAATGCAGACTCTTATACATTGGGGCATTTTAGAAATTACCTTGAAGTATTTATTGAACAGATAAGGACTCTGAGGTAAAAAGAAAGAGGTGAAAAAACTGGTTTTTAAAGTCTCCAAAGAGTTTTGCTGATATATCACTAATACAATGTCACAATGTGTGACATGATCTTATGCATTTTATCAGGTAACATATTTTGCTCTTATATGTGTGAGATGCTGCAATAGAAACCAAGGTGAGGAGGAAGAAAATATGGAGGTGTGATTTTTTTAAAAGAGCATCACTGGAGTAGCTTCAAGAGAGAAAAATTAAAATGTGTGCAAATTGTATGAGATGATTTAAAATATTTGGAACTTGTCTCATGGGATTTTTTTTCACATATGTTAATTTTCCATATGCCTTATCTCAAATGGACACATAATCAGCAACCACTGTCAATTGTTAAAGAGGATATGATGAACAATTACTATTATTTAGAGTCCAGCTGTTTAGATTCTGTGTTTAAGAGTAGAATAGGCTTATGTCTTCCTGTTATTGATATACAGAGCCCTGTAAAACATATTACATTTCCTGTGAGTGCTTAGATTTTTTTTCCCTGCCCATTTATATTCCCTCCTAAGATTGCCAGTCTTTTCTCCAAGCAAATGTTCTGATCACAAATAGTGATAACTTTAAAAAAGGCTGATTTAGTACTCATGGTAGCACTACTGAACGGAGGTTTCTTTACTAGCACAAAGTATATCTCACTGTACTTTGTTTAACTGTTGAGCTGCAAGGATTTTCACAATCTCTGGGGCTTACTCAGGGTGGAATGAAAGATCTTGAGCCTAAGGAGAACATTTGAAGATGCTGCATGTTCTTTCAACAAGTAAGGTTAGAAAAGGTTGCATATTTTGCCTACCATCTGGGGTTTCCCAACACACTTGCTCACATAAAAAAACTGAAATTTCCTGCAACATAGAAACAAATTTTGAGTTGAGAAAGCTGCCATATTGGAGGTTGGATGTGAGGATGGGGGAGTTGTGTAATGCTGAAATCTTGCTATGTTGTAGTTTAAAAGAAGGTTGTGAAAAGAATAACTAAACCAGTCATAATTGGTGTATTTCTCAGCTATAGATCAGGGCTGTTAGATGTGATAAATTTTGCCCTTGAGTCCTCCTAGTCCTTGGTCTTAGCTTGCCCTAGAGACAAGATACTAGCTCAAGTCAGACTATAGGTGGCAGAAATGCAGCAGTACTGCTCCAGGGACATGTGAGGGCCCTTTCCTGACTCGACAATCTGATCTCAGCATTAAGAATGATTCTCTCTCCCTTTATTTGCTTTTGTTTTATAGCTTCTGGGTGTTATAGTTATGTGATAAAGAAGGTAGAACCACTAACATATGCTGCTAAAAAGCGTGAAATCCAATTTTTATTCCACAAATTGCAACAATTTACTTCAAGCCCTATAAACACTTTCTGGAATAAATGAAAACAATGGGATAAACAAAAAACTGGTCTAAGTTTTGGCATTTTTTCTTTCCCCTTATCCTTCTTTCTTTTGCTTTATTCATACAAACTCTTATGAGTGAAATTCCTTCATCAGTAATTCAGAGAGGTTTGTTGTGTCTAACTTTGGGGCCATCATCTAGGAATACCACAATTTCCTATTTCGTATGGAAAAGCAGTAAAATAAGTCTCAGAAAATGTCTTTCAAATACCTATAATTTATGACTCAATACAGCAAGTAGGGAGTGAAGTTCTCAAAGTGAATTCTAAATACATATGCATTGTAAATGAGTATAAAGTATTGTATTTTCAAGTACATGACCATGTTGTCTGGAACTAATTGTGAGCTCAGTGATTAATCCCATGTCTTCATAGTGAACAATAAGTGATAGTTTTGGTGGTGCAATCTAGTTTTAAGCAGATTTGGGTCAATATTCCCCCATTCCAAAATAAGCTGTTGGCACAGGGATTGTTGTCTCTGGAAATCATCTGCACATTTACACCCAAATGGTAGGAGCCATGACCTTTCTGAAAGTGCCAGAATTTATATTCTCAGACTTTGTCTAATAATTGCTATTTGTGAGGATGAGTGAGATAGGAAGAAAAAGAGAGGGAAAATGAGAGAAAGAAAAGAAACATAGGATGGATTACACACTCACTTTTCAACTTTATTTTAATTCACCTAAGTCAACAATGCTGCGTCTAAGAAAATGATGAGAGGGAATTCCACCCTGGTGTCTGAATTTATTCTCTTGGGATTGACAGATCGTCCAGAACTTCAGCCTGTCCTGTTTGTGCTGTTCTTGGTGATATACTTGATTACCGTGGGGGGAAACCTGCAGATGTTGGTACTGATCAGGATAGATTCCTGCCTCCACACCCCCATGTACTTCTTTCTTGCTAGTTTGTCTTGCTTGGATTTGTGCTATTCCACTAATGTGACTCCCAAAATGTTGGTGAATTTTATATCAGAGAAAAAAACCATTTCCTATGCTGCTTGTTTAGTCCAGTGTTATTTTTTCATTGCCATGGTGATTACTGAATACTACATGCTAGCAGTGATGGCTTATGACAGGTACATGGCCATCTGTAATCCTTTGCTTTACAGCAGCAAGATGTCCACTGAGGGTCTGCATTTGTCTGATTGTGGGTCCCTATGTCTATGGGTTTCTGAGTGGCCTGATGGAAACCATGTGGACCTACCACCTGACCTTCTGTGACTCCAATGTCATTAACCACTTCTATTGCGCTGACCCGCTCCTCATCCGACTCTCTTGCTCTGATACTTTCATTAAGGAGACATCCATGTTTGTGGTAGCAGGATTTAACCTCTCCAACTCCCTCCTCATAATTCTCATCTCCTACGTCTTCATTCTCGTGGCCATTCTAAAGATGCGTTCTGCGGAAGGCAGACACAAAGCATTTTCTACCTGTGGATCCCACCTAGTGGCAGTGACTGTGTTCTATGGGATGCTGTTCTGCATGTATGTTCGACCTCCCACAGACAAGTCAGTGGAACAGTCCAAAATCATCGCTGTGTTCTACACTTTTGTAAGTCCCATGTTGAACCCCATAATTTATAGTCTGAGGAACAAGGATGTGAAGCAAGCTTTTTGGAAATTCATCAGAAGAAATGTGCTTTTGAAGTAAAATCACAGTGTATCTTTCTTTAGAAACTAAATGAAAGATCTATTTATGAGAACTAGATATAATGTGAACTGCATTGACAACAAAGTTGACATTAAGTTCTTGATGAAAGGTACACTATAAGGACAAAGCATGAAAGACATGGGTCTCAAAGATCCACCATTTTATGTAAGAATAGGTGTCATGTGTCAAGAGTTGAAAGTTAGGTATATTAAATACAGGGGAGGACTTCCTTTATACAAGTTTACCTTTATAAATGTACATGTAACTTCTACATTATCAAAATGATGTTCTCACAGTAAAAGGTGCAATCTCTAATTAAGTATAAAGAGAGAATGAAATGTTTCTTTTCCCCACCTATTATGATCTTCCATTCTTACCTCCCTAAATTACTGCTATTAAGTTTCTTATGTTTCCAGAAAATTTTTATCTACTAGAAACCATTGTATGACCATATATGCACACAGGTACACAAAATCATTCACACTCATATTGACTGTAAGGAGCTAATTTTAGTACTTTAAGATTCTGTAGCATTTATTATACAGGTGCTTTTATCCATAGTTAGGGCAATGGTATGCCAGTGAGACTTGCTGCCACCTCCAGGAGAAAGAACTTATAAGAATATCTTTTTGCCCACACCCGATAGCTTGTCGCTGAAATTCAGAGTGTTAGAACATATTGTGATCACACAGATAGAGGCTGTTTTTAATGAAAAAATAAGTCATAGCAATTAGTCATGCCTCCAAACAAAACATTTTCTTGATTATACTTCAAAACTTCCTTTTTTTTCCTGACTTATGGCTTATTTCTTCTCAGGATTTCCTACAGGGTAACATTTTTGTGTTCATTAACTTTATATTTCCCCATACAATTTCTTCACATTTTTTGTAACTAGGCACTGTTAGTTAAATACATTTTGAAAGTCAAATTGCCTACAAATATTTTAAAACACACATACAAATAAATAACTGCTTTTTAAAATATTAAAATTAAATTGTTTAATTACTATACTATCACTGTGTATTACTATTTAAGTACACACATATATGTTCAATTATGTAATTGTTTCAAATTTTATGATTTCTGGGTCCATGTATCTATCTTTTATGGTATAACTTGGCACCAAATAAAGATTCAGTAACTATTACAGTATAAAAATATTAAGTGATCCTCCATTTGAAATATAAGAAAAATGTCTCTGAATGGGTTTATAAATGACTCTGAGGAAATATATTAATTATCAGTGAATAGTAATGTTCAAAAATAGGAGTGACTTTATGTTATTAATGTTTACAACTGGCACTAGCAATAGGAAACCCAAATTGATACCCAAGATAAAAAAAGGAATTTGAAAAGTTGCTCTCCTAAGCTGACAGGCTGTCTGGAATTTTACTAGCAGTCTATTTTTTAGTTTGTATTGTGCTCTGCTAGACATAGTGAAGTGATTAAAACCATTTTTTTAAGAAAAATTAATCCATGTGTATTTAAAAAAAATAAGCAATTGATCCTGGGAATGTTATCACTATAGTTTATCATTTTAGTTCATATATAATCTATTTTCTTGTGAGTAGTGGATATCTGAAAAATATTTAGATTCTCACATACAATTAGGCACATGTAAAGGAAAGAGAAGGAAATAATCACGTTTACCAAAGTTCAGACACTATTATACTATGCTGTTTCACTTACTCTGTTCCATGAATAAAGAATTTTGTTGTTATAATCCCCATATTAAAGATGAACAAGCAGAGACACAGATTGATTATTAACCTATCAGAAGGGTTGAAATCTATCTGATTTCAAAGTTTATTGTTTACTTTCTCTTATCATACTCTTTCCACTATATTTTGTTGAAGGGAAAAAATGCAGTGAGTAAAGTTATTATTTCCTGTCTTGGAAGTGTTGATGATGATTTGATGGTTGCATGCATGCTGAATGATATTCACCTTGAGCAAATGTCCTATTTTATAATGTATAGACAAATGCAACTTGATTAATAAAGTGAACTTTGTAGTCAGGTCTTGACTCCACATTGATCAGCTAAATTCTGGATTAAGAGCATACACTTGGAATCAGACAAACTGAGCAAGTTGCTCAGTTTCTCTACCTCAGTCTTCTCTATAAGATGAATATATAGTTAACCCTTGAATAACAAAAGGGAACTAGGATAACTGACCTCTTTGCAGTTAAAATCTTCCTACAGCTTAGAGTTTTCCTTTCATTTATGCAGTTCTGCATTTCAGATTCAACCAACCTACGTCTGTGGTTGGTTAAATTGGTAAATGCAAAACCTGTGGATAGAAACGTCTGTATGAATTTGAGCAATTCAAATCTGTTTTGTTCAAGAGTCAACACAAATGTTTTTTCATCTGGAAGCTGTATAGAAGAAATGGATGATACTTGTAGAATACTTAGCTCAGTGCCTGAAATATGGTATTTATTAAATAAAAATTAACTCATTTCTATTATTAATTAGAAAGTTCCTTAGTTATTTGATGCTGTTTTCTCTCATAGCTTTTGTATTTTTCTATTGTCATTTATAACTTCTCCACTATAACATTTACACTTCTTTTTATATAATACCTTTAGTGTTTTAATTATCTAGTTAGTGCCTGAAATCCTTCTGCTATTATAAAAGTTACCTGGTCAGATATAATATATGAAAGGAGTTATTGTTCCTGTGCTTAGCTTGGAACATAATCTCTCATTGTCTCTGTTCCCTTAAAAAATAGATGTCAGATAAATGTTAGAAAGAAATATAGATGATTTTTATAAATTAAGGATCATAACTTAGGTAATAGGAATTAGGAAACATGACTATATCAATGGAATCATAAATGTATATATGTATATAACACACTCATGTCTTATTGGTGTTTTTTTCTCTTGGGAGAAGAATTCATCTGGAAATGTTCAGAATAAATCAGACCTGAGAAGAATTTAGCTCCCTGAGGTTGACCAGTTGTCCAGTGTTGCAGCTTTTCTTTTTTGTTGTGTTTCTAGCAATTTGTATTCTTTTTTTTGGTGGAAATCTTAAGACTAATTCTGCATATCACATCTTCCTACTGTCTACTCATCAATCTGTCAATCCCACACATTTTGTTAAACTTTTTATTTAAAAAGGTCATTTCCCTGGCAAGTATTTTGGAACAATATAGCCTGACCACATTCCTGCTAACTCAGTGTTTTGTGCCTGCTGTTATCTGTGACAATTACATCCACATGATTATCTGCTTTTCATGTAGCTGTAACCTTGGGTCCAAAGTGTTCTGCATTTTTTGGGCCACAATAGCCTATATATGTGACTTTATATAGACTTGCTTAATGTCACAGTTGTTTTCTCAGAGTTGGTGTCAAGAAACATCATCACATCTTGCTACTTTGTAGTTCCTCCAACCAAATAAAATTGGATTTTGCCATAGACCTCATAGAACCTCTAGAATGTGTTTAATAAATAAAATCTTTAAAAAAAATAATAACTAAGTGACTAGCTGCAAAGATTGGCTTTGAAGCCTTCATTCCTTCTTTTATTAATCCCATCTGGTTCACATTCCACAAATAGATGTATAACAGTGATTTAACTGTTGAATGACTTTTTCGGAGTTTAAAGAACATTTTAGAAATGAGATGATTCTCTGATAAATAAGAAAATCAGAATGCCTGAGAAAGGAACCATAGATTTGGGAATTGCACCAGATTTAAAATCATTATTCAGATGAACTTGGGTTAGGAGATCTATCGTAAAAGAATAATTTTTTTCTTGAATATTTGTTCTTTCAAATAAATTTATTGGTAACTTGTTTCACCTGGGCAAGACCAACTTGTTATGCTGATGTCAAATAAATGATTGAGTAAATTACTTTCTTTGACTGCAACACTTCCTGCTCAATCAGGGAGGTAGTACAGGAGACTCACTTCCAACAGTGCATGCCTAGCAAGCAGTGGTGAGGTCACTACCAAGGGAGATGAAGAAGAAAACACAGAAGAGATGCTTACATCATTTTTAACTTCCATGGTACAGTCCCTGAGATATCTTTAAGAAACTTTTAATTGGCATAATAATTGCTTGATCTTGATTTTTCTTAGGCCATAGGGGGCAGGAATCAACTTTATAAACACAAGCTGTAATTTCCCTCACTTAATATATTTGGAGGCCTATTGATGATTTTCCTTCTTGTTCATAGGTAGGCCTCTCCTTTTGTGTGTGTCAAGTACTAGTCAGTATGTTTCTGTGGCTACTTGGGATTCAAACTCTTTTTTGATAGGAATAAGTATATAGTTAGAAGCAATGATGTTCATAATTTGAAAATTTTTGTTTCTTCCAAATATTAAACAAAGGGGAGACAGAAAGTAAAAAATTCTTGTGATGGACCTATATGCCTCTCATATGCCCAGATATTTACATGCATTATAACTTTCATATTCTCAGGGGGAAAAATCACCCTGCAAAAACTTCTTCAAGGTGAGAACACTAAGATTTATTTAGGTCAAGTTTTCTGCAATTCTAGAGCCAATATGTAGCACAGTTATAAGTTTTCAAATCAAATCTTCTTAGTTCCAAGAACTATGAGTTCTAAAAAACTGAGTTCTTTTGTGAGCAGAAGAGCAGCATTAAGCATACCAGAAAAATCACAACATGAATAATTTTTATTTAAACTTTGAGAACATAAAAAGATACAGTGATAGGCCATGTTTCAGAAAGTGGCATCTAAAGCTAGGGCTTGGGCACTGGAAGGATGTGATATGAGCTGATATCACATCAGGATGCTTAGAGCTGATAAAAGATAGGGAGATATCCCAAGATACAACCTGCATGAAAACATGTACATACACTAAACAAAAGATAGCTGCTCAAAATGACATGGATAGGAAGCCAACGAGTTCTTGAGGTTATTCCAGAAGAAAAGAGAGAGGTGAGTAGTAGTCAGGGTTGGCAGGGAGAAAAGAGACCTATGATGTCAAGTTGGAGATTAAGTTCTGCAAAACAGCCAGTGGAAAAGTCCTCTGTAGGTAGGGTATGAGAGGAACTTTAAAAAATAAATATGCCTAATGCTTAAATTTCATTTTTTCATTCTTTGGCAACAAATGCTATCTTTTTCCTGTATCCCATAAACATTCAGTGTGTGTGTGTGTGTAAACATTTTGGATATATAAATAGCCTGAAGTTAATAGAAATGAGTCTTAAGGTTATTTTGAAAGATCTCAGGAGGTTATCATTGGCATTATCATGGTTTTAAAGTCACAGTGTGTCCTTTGAGGATAACCTCTGAGGGATTAATTAGATTCTAACTAATAACTTTTACTTGATATGACATTATCTTATACAGTCAGCCTTATAGTGCTCTTGACCACTAATTTGAGAAGTTTGTATTTGACAACAATTTCAGTTCCTGCAAATCCAAAAGAAAATGCTGGCTAAACAAGAAAATCAGATTTCATTTATGCAAAATTCTGAGCTGGTTTGTCAGTTCAACTGTGCCATGATTTCAGGTATTCTGCCACATTTTCACTGATTTTTCTGCCATTTCACTTGATGAACCAGAGTGGCTCAGCTTTACCTCCATGTAACTGTCTCCCCAGAGAAGGCAAAGGACGCAGGGAGATCTTAGAAGGGGGGAATCAAACTGTACATATTTCTTTCATCACATCTCTTGATTAGAACCTATAGTTAGTTGTTGCAAATTTAGTTTGAGACTAAGATTTCAAAAAGAATAGGTTTCAGAACAAGGTCTCAGAAAAGGGACATTTTTTGTGTTTTCTTGCTTTTCTTACTTTGGCTTTGCTGTGTTTCTAAGACCAATTTGGCTCCCAAGACCAGCATGTAGGTGGGCAGTTGCTTCTGTGAGCTCTGCCCCACTTTGCTCTTCTTTCCTTTCTTACAACTGTAGATGAAATACTGGAAAAAGACATTTCCATGGTCTTATTATGGTCAATGATGTATATAACCAACTTTGCCAAGGTTTTTTGAACTAATTGCAAATTTTGGAAGACTTTTTTGAAGGCTTGCCTGTACATTATATTGGTTCCTATTCATGACAAGATATTGTATAGGATAGGGGATAAGAGTCAATCATTTCACTTTAAAAAACCTCTCCATTTCTATTTTTTCCTCCAAATAACATCAAGAGATGCTAAAATAAGAAATATTGACTTTTTCTATCTTACAAAGAACAACTCAAACTATGTCTTTTAATTTATCATTTAGTTCCCTTTCACAAAAACAAACAAACAAATAAAAAACAAAGTTTTTTTTTTTGTATTATGGCCTGGAAAACAACTATTATCTGGAAAAGAACTTCTGGTGTCAGATTATTATTCAGTTATCCATTAAGTTTATTTAGATGTCTGGTGAATGATGCTGAGTGGCAAAATCTGGAATGAAAAAAATTAATTGAGGTCAGAAAAAATTGAGTGAAGTTAGGCAAAAATGTAGATAATAGACTAAGTGAAAATGGAAATGCACAAGAAATGTAGTGATAGGAAACAAAAAAGAGAAAAGGAACAGGTGAAGTAGGAGGACAATTAGCAAAGAAAAAGGCTTACTAGTGACAGAGACCCAAAGTCATTTTGAGAGTTTGCTAACATGAAGTGAGAGCTGGTCTAATTAAGCCACTGTGTAGTCTCTCCTGGGATAAGACAGTCATAGTAAAGAAAAAAATGCAGAGAATATAAACAAAGCAATGTATGAAAACAATATGACATTTCCTTAAAAAAAAATGTCTGGGAGTTAGTCTTCTGGAGCTCTTCTATGTGTAAAGAGTTCTTCAGATTATCCTAAAACTTCATTTCACATTTTCTCCAGTCAAGAAAGAGTAGATGAATGAATGAATGTCTTGACCCAAAATTCTCTTTTCCACTCGAGGAAATTATGAGGAGAAACTTCACCTCAGTGTCTGAGTTCATCCTCTTGGGACTGACCAATCAGCATGAACTGCAGATTCTCCTCTTCCTGCTATTTCTGGCTATTTACCTGGTCACAGTGGCTGGAAACCTGGGCATGATCATCCTCATCCAGGTCCACACCCGGCTCCACACACCCATGTACTTTTTCTTGAGCCACCTGTCCTTTGTAGATCTGTGCTTCTCTTCCAATGTGACCCCAAAGATGTTGGAGATTTTCATATCAGAAAAGAAAACCATTTCCTACCCTGCTTGTCTGGTGCAGTGTTACTTTTTTATTGCCCTGGTCCATGTGGAGATCTACATCCTGGCTGTCATGGCTTTTGATCGCTACATGGCCATCTGCAGCCCTCTGCTTTATGGCAGCAAAATGTCCAGGAGTGTATGCATGTTGCTCATCACGGTGCCTTATGTGTACGGAGCCCTCACTGGCTTCATGGAGACCATGTGGACTTACAACCTAGTCTTCTGTAGCTCCAATGAAATTAACCACTTTTACTGTGCTGACCCTCCACTGATCAAGCTGGCCTGCTCTGACATTCACAACAAAGAAACATCCATGTTTGTGGTAGCTGGATTCAACCTTTCCTTTTCTCTTCTCATCATCCTGATTTCCTACCTTTATATTTTCCCTGCCATCCTCAGGATTCGTTCCACTGAAAGCAGGCGCAAAGCTTTCTCCACCTGTGGCTCCCACCTGACAGCTGTGACCATATTCTATGCCACCCTCTTCTTCATGTATCTCAGACCCCCCTCCGAGGAATCTGTGGAGCAGGGTAAAATGGTAGCTGTGTTTTATACCACGGTAATCCCCATGTTGAATCCCATGATTTATAGCCTCAGAAATAAAGATGTGAAGGAAGCCTTAACAAAAGAACTGTTCAGGAGAAAAAGATTTTCTTAAAAAAAAAATCACTAAACTTTGAGTCCCTAAATTATTTTTAGATTTTTTTTTCAATTTCTAGAAAAGAATTGGTGGTAAAATGAAAAAAAAAATATGGGGCACCAAAGGGAGATTCTGAATTTTTTAAAAAAAGTTGTAATTCTTTCTAAATACCCAAATAAAAAAATAAAATTTTAATGACAAAAGTTTGAATGTCATTCAATTTGCCCACCAGTGATTTTCATTTCCTTCCCTTCTGTGAACATGATCACTTTAGAGTTCTTTACATGGGGGATTGAAGTGGGAGAATATTACTGAAAAAATGCATTAGATTATAATTCATATGTGTCACTTTCCAGCTAGGCATTTCATTGTTGGAGGGATTACACTTTTCTTCTGCCCTGGTGACCAGCAATATGTTAGACTGAAGGACACACTCTGGAGTGAGCACATGGAATGTATCCATCTCACAAGAAAAATTGACAAAAGACAAGAAATGCCCTTGTTTTCACAAGCAACTAGGTTAAGTTGAGTTGTTTTTTCTACAGCATCAATCACCTCATCTAAACGATATATATCCATTCTATAAAATTCAAGTATACAGAGGTATAGAAAAGAGAAATTAAGCACCACTCTCTCAAATAAATCACATTTGAGATTTTATGATCTTCTAGCTGTTTTTCTATATTTTTACATATGAACAAGTGTTTAATTAAATTACTTATAATTATTATGCAAAATTACTTACTGAAAACATGCAAGTATCACTTCTATATTTCAAGTTTTATGTAACTTGCTTCACTTCTCTTTGTCATTCAGTCCTCATAGATAACATATTCTTCCTATTTCCTTTGATAATTAACTCATTAAATTATATTCTTATAGAGATTTGATTGATTGATACCATTTTATTTAAGATGAAGTGTTAATATTTTCCCACCAATCTCTGCATCCTTATCCCATTTCTTTTCCCTCATCTTCCCCAAAATCACATTAGAATATTTCTTAATATTTGTTGTTTAATATTGCTGTGAATGTAATTAGCAATAGTATGATTAATACAATGAACATTAACATTAATACTAATTACAACATTTGAGTACTATTATAAATGCAATTCTCTTTTTCCATAGAGCTAGTTACTTGTCTTAAATTTTATTTACTTTTGAACTTACTTTCCCCTACAATTCACAGACCTATAAGGCACCTCTCATAGGGTCAAACCCAATAGAAGAGCTACAGTTTCTGCATTTTTTCCTTGGAAGTCCTCTGTCCTCTTTTTGGATTCTGCCCTAGCTGCTCTCAAGGTCCACTGCAGGGTTATATTCTGAGGACAGTGATTTCAACCATTGATTCAAGTGTTTCAGTCTTTTAATATATGTTGAATACTGATGAATATATTAGAAACAGAATGGAGAAGCTAGCCATAAATGAGAAAGCCATAAATGTTACATTTTAAAGGTGTGTGTTTGTGTATGTGTAATGGAGTTAGATACCAGGTACCTAAACAAACAATTAATAAAATATTTCAGTTATCAATATGTTCATGGTGAAGGTCACAATAATTGTTCAAAGCATTGCCTCACACTCACAGGAAACTATTAAACTGTAAACTATACAGTAAGAATGAAACAAAAACTTGATGTAGGAAAGCATATTGCAACCAATCAGTATTTCTCTCTGTGAGGAATTTTCCGCTGAGATTCACTTTTAATTGTTTCTCCAGAGATAAATGTTGATGTCAACAACTGGGGTATAACTCCTACTGCAATAGTTAGGATTTGACCTTTGGGGTCATTACCAAGACATTTTCACAGGTAGAAGAGGAAATGTGTTTGTGTTTTAGTTTTCAATATATAGTTGTATATATTCTCTTCAATACATTGTATACTTTTTAATTAGGGCTGTTGCTAAATAGGTGGTTTTTGGGGAAATTTGCATAGACAATGTATTTTCTATGAAAATCTAACAGGTACTTTCTCATTTTCTGTCTTTCTCTTCATGATGTATCAGTGTTTTTAAATCATCTTGGCAGAATTCCATACTATGGAACTTCAGCAGATGTTTCACTATAAATCCTTTGAAATTTTATTCTTTTTGTGTTTTCCATGTGCCTAATGCTCAGTGTGGTAACTGTCAAAAGAAAAAGACACACCAGAACTAATTTAGAACTTTGCAGTTTATTAATGCTTTAAATATTTCTGACCTCCAAGAAGCAAAGTGTATTCCTAAATGAGATTTTACTTGTGACCATTAAACATATACAATAGCTGGTCAGATGCAAGTATCTGTAGATTTACAGGGTTTGGACTAGAATAGCTCTAAGACTTTTCTGGTATTTTTATTTATAAGATTATGAATTATTTTCCAATGCCCTGTTTCCATCTAGGACCTTGTTTTTTATGAGTTATACTTGCACTCCAGGAAAAAAAATTCTTTTTAGATGATTGTTCTTTCTGCTCTTATTTTTAACCAAGGAACTTGAACTAGAAGTATCTGATAATACTCAAAATATTAAATTGGACCAAAGACCTTATGGAAATAATTGATGAAAGAGATTTTCATCCCTATTTGGCCAGGTGGCACTTGTACCCATTAGACTTGTCAAAGTCACCTGCATCTGAATGTTTGCTGTTTGTTGCCTCTCGGCAGCAGTCTGGCAGATTACTCCTGGATTCTATTTTTATATTAGTTGTCATCTTTGCCATAATCTGGTAACTCTAGAGTTGTGATCAATGATAATGGTTTTCATTCAAATGGCATGTACTATGACCACTGAGATCTGAGCAAAGTTGGGAAGCCCTCTAGAGATTAACTCAGTGCTGACACTCAGATCTAGCACTGGAGAAGCTGTCCACAGGTTATGAGTTAAAGAAAAGCTCTGGACTCCCAGATGATCACAAAAATGAGACACTACTCTAGACTCTTGTCCAAATGTCTTCTTTAACAGTCACACCACTGATACCTTGGCTGCCTTTCTTCTTGCCTTGCCTTCTGTCATGGTTAGAATGTCTGTCCTTATTATCTGTGCCTCAAAGAAAACTCTAGCTAAAGTTACTATTTTATTCATATGTTTATTTTTCCTGTTAGTCCATAGTGAAATCATTTAGTGCAGATTAAAGAGGAAATGATAGTAAATGAACTGAATTTTAACATTTTTGTCAATAGTTATCATTTTTTCCCAAGCTTTCCACTCAATTGAAAGGAAGAGATGGATTTTCTTCGAAAAGGACAATGTTACAGAGGAAAATACTAAGTTAGGAACTATACTGTGTCCTATCAAAACCATATACAAGAAATAAATACATAAAATTTCTTTTTTTGTTTGATTCTAGACAATGAGTTAGACTTGGTAAGAAATAGTACAGCAGAAGATCACTAAACTGGTAAATATAAGAGAAGGATTTGACTTGGAAAATCTACTTCAAATCCTTGGGATGTAGTTTCTCTGTATTCAGAGTGAATAATTTAACTTATGGTAATTTCAAAGTCTTCTGTAATCTGCTGTGTATCTCTAGCCTTTCTAACCTTAGGTATTCTAAGTATTTTAAAAATATTTATTTATTTATGCATACAAGAACTGGGGTATAGATCAGAGGTGCAGAAGGTGAGAGATTCACCAGAGACAGAGTAGGGAGAAGAACAGGCAGATGGACTGAAATACACTGTTGAGGGGAACAGTGGGCAAGGCAGGAGAGGTCTGCTGTGCCATGTGTTACCCCTCCCTGGCCAGGGATCCAACTCATGCTGTACTGCAGATGCTTCACAGCATGGGGCTCGACCTGCTGCACAACGAGGGAGACCAAGACATTCTTAGTATTTCTAAAATTCTCTTATGATTTCTTCTTTGTCATATAAGCAATTAAGTTTTTTTAATTTCCCAAAGTATTAGGATACTTTAATTCATAATTGTGTCTTTAATTTCCTAGTTGGCAGCACAGTGTTATAAATACAACCTAAGTCACTGAAAAAAAATTAAACTTGCTTTATTGCATATCCATTATATCTAATTATGGAAAAGCAACTGGTACAACATAATTAAAGCCTTTTGAATCTTTCTATAATATTTAACCTAGTATGATATTTAAACAAGATTTGAGTGATCATAACAAAACATTTTTTAATCTCTCCTTAGATAATCAAATCAATGCCTCACATATGAGTCAAAAAAAATGTCCAAAAGAAACTACACTGAAGTGACAGAATTTATTCTCTTGGGTTTGACAAGCTGTCCAGAATTGAGAATCATTTTCTTTGTGTTGTTCCTTGTAGTCTACATAATCACTGTGATAGGGAACCTCAGCATGATCATTTTAATCAAAATTGACTCTCAACTTCACACACCCATGTACTTTTTTCTCTCAAGCTTGTTTGTTCTAGATCTATGTTTTCCCACAAATGTCATGCTCAAAATGTTAGAAAATTTCTTATCAGAGAAGAAGACCATTTCCTACACTGGCTGTCTGGTCTAATTACATTGTCATTGCTGTGGTCCTCACAGAGCACTTCATACTGGCTGTCATGGCCTATGACCGCTATGTGGCCATCTGCAACTCTCTCCTCTACAGTAGCATGATGTCCAAGAGTGTTTGTGTCTGCCTAGTCATTGTCCCTTATATCTATGGCTTCCTTCTCAGTGTGATGGAAACCTTGAGAACCTACAACCTTTCTATCTGAGGTGCTAATGAAATCAACCATTTCTACTGCACAGATCCTCCTCTTATTAAGCTGGCTTGCTCTGACACCTACAGCAAAGAGCTGTCAATGTACGTAGTAGCTGACTACAGCAACGTCCAGTCCCTTCTGATCATTCTCACATCATACATGTTCATCCTTGTTGCTGTCCGAAAAGCCATTCGCAGAAGGGAGAAAAAAAGCTTTTTCCACATGTGGATCCCACCTGACAGTAGTGACAATCTTCTATGGTACCCTCTTCTGCATGCATTTGAGATGCCCCACAGAGGAGTCCATGGAATAGGGCAAAATGGTGGCTGTGTTTTATACCATAGTGATTCCCATGCTGAGCCCCATGATCTACGGTCTTAGGAATAAGGATGTAAAAGAGGCATTGTAAAAGGAATTAGGGAATCAAAAAGTGGGAAAATAAAACTGCTAGCCTATTATTAAAACATTTGTAGTCATAGTCGGATAGGTTATTATTGAGTTAAACATCTTATTTAGGGTTAGTCTTGCACAGTTCATTTCTATTATGTAGCTGACTAGGTTAAAATTCATGAAAACAGTTGTTAAAAGTAGAAAGAATAGAATTTCCAATTCTTTAATATTCCTGTATCAGCTAATATAGTTTCTTACAAAAAAATTGTAGGTTAACCAAGTCTGAATTTTCACTTTGTTTTTATGTCAAATAGAAAGATATACAAGTCTCCATCATGTATGCCAACTTTATTAGGTTTAGTGTCTATAGGCTGTGTGACTTGTTTTACTTACATTTTATGATGCAATATGGTGGCCAGAAAGAGACTCACATGTATACATGTTCTTCAGAGAGTCTAAATCTTCCATCCAAATTCTCTCCTTACACCTTTCAGACCAACGCATAATCTTATCTTCCCTGTAAGAGAATCTTTGAATGTCTATCCCAAGATACTGTGATTAAGGCTAAAGATGAGGATTCTGTTTCTATCCCAGTGTTGAATAGCAATGCTCATCTTCCTGGGATATGGTATGGGGAAAAGGCAGAACAAATACCTTTGATGGGGTAAGAAAGAGATGTAATCCAGTTATTGCTCTTTAGTCTCTCTCTCCCTCTCATAAGAACAAGTTAAAATGTTCTCACTTTCATGCTTCTGTTTTTCAAATAATCTGCAATTTTGACTACTTTTCAAGTTCAAATCTTTTGGTAATCTCCTCAACCAGCAACAATTCACAAAACACTAAGTTGGGTACTGATCCAGATAAATACAAGCATATTTATATTTCCAGTCAGTGTGATAATGTATAACAGTACATAAACCACAACAAAAGGAGTTGTAATTCCAGATGACCAGTTAATCCCAAAAGAATAAATTTTGTCATATCAATAAAATTGAGCACCTAAAATAAAATTTGTTCAGGTAGAGACACATTGTCTAGTAAAACAAACAAAAGTTAACAATTATACATTCCAAATATAGCCATTCTCTATATTTATACAATCTTTACCCATTCCTTTTTAGTTCCCTGCTATTTTTCTTTTTATCCCTCCTTTCTTCTCTCTTACATATTTCTTCTAGCAATATTTCCTCTTCTTATGTATGTAGGTGTATATATATTTTCTTCAATGTTAATTTCATGTTATCATATACTGTTTGACCATATCTATACGCTAAAGACTCCCAGTGTAACTCTTCTTACCAGTACCCTCCTCTGAATTATAGATTCTTATATCCAAGAGAAAACACCATTTTAAATAAGTTGATATTACAAAGGTTTGCATGACTTTGTATGAAGAATCATCTGCATACACCTTCATTTGTATATCTTTCAGTTTTTTTTAAATACTCATATATGCAGTTATTTCTCTAATACTTTTAAACTGAACATTTTATTTACTCTTTCAGGCAAATTTGTTTTTCATGAAGTGACTATTTGTTTGATATCTTTGAATAAAATGTTAAATTATGATTAAATGTTAAATTATAAATTAAAGATTTTTGTGTCCTGTCCGATCTTTTGAAAATGATCAAACTGTACTCATAAACATATGATCATAGTTCAGCTCATAATCCATATTCTGAACATATGTAGAAACCAATACTTTAATTATTGCAATTCACAGACTACCCAAACTGTATACAGCAGCATATGTCATTTTATATAGCCAGTTTATACACCTGGCATTTGATATTTGGTCATAGCTCCATTTGAGCAAGATTACCTGCCCAACTTTTGGATTTCTTTATTTGGAGAATGATTAAATATCCACTTGTCTTTTATGGTGCAAGGAAGCTGAAACTTCTGGTCATAGCTTATATTTGAAAGCTTTTTTTCTTTACTTATATATATTTGACATCAATTGTGGTCCCATGGATATTTAAAACTTTAATTATGAAAAATGTAGTAGTCTGTCATTGAATTTGACTTTGTTCAGTGATTGTATTCCTAAATTACTTGGTAAAGGTTAATAGTAAGTATTCTGAACTGCAGGGTATATGTAGATAGATAGATAGGAGGACACATAGATTTGTACCTATTTACTGTTCTATCAATCTATCTATCAATCTATCAACCTATCAATCAATCTATCTATCTATCTATCTATCTATCTATCTATCTATCTATCTATCTATCTATCTATCTATCTATCTATCTGTCTGTCTGTCTGTCTGTCTGTCTGTCTGTCTGTCTGTCTGTCTGTCTGTCTATCTATCTATCTATCTATCTATCTATCTATCTATCTATCTAATCTCTACCACAGAATGTAGAAATTTCCAAGTGCCTGATGTCTGCCTATTTAATATAACATGAAAGAATTATGTTTGTGTTCCTTTTTCTAGTCAGAGTTCAGAGTATATGGAAAGATCAAAATTTATTTGTTGATTTTCATGAAATAATAACTGATCATTAAGTAAATAGAAACAGAAATAAGAGTTTGCATTAACATTAATGATGAATTTCTCTCTGGGTCTTATTATGAAATTCTTCTTTGCAAACAGAATTCCCTACTGTCATTGCAAAAAGTAGGTTTGTTGCTAACCAGTTTCAAGGGATCTTATTAAATTGATGGGATCCTTAGCTTTTACATAGGGACATATTAATTGAAACCAATCTTAACAAAGTTTCAACTTAAGTTTAATTAATGTACAATCTAGTTTGACTGTGTTGAGACCATTATCTGATTCCTTAGAGATGACTATTCCTCTTTGTTGGTGTATTTTCCTTTGGGAGACAAGATAGTGTAGTGGGGAGAAAAGAGACCAGATGTAAGCTTGTGCTTAGTCTCTTCATAACTTTGATCTTCAATTAAGAAATGAACTTTGATCTTCAATTAAGAAATGAAAATGCTGCCTTAAAGTGCAGGGTTATTTTAAGGTTCAAACATATAATGGACATTAAATAGCCTTGAAAATTGCAAAATGATGAGGTTGCAATGATTACAGGTAGAACAATAATGGAACAATCATGATATCAGAAAAAATTTTATTGCCATGTAAATGCTTGTCATTGATATTCTGTGAAATTGCTTATATTTTAGACTACCACAGCTTAGCTTTTAGGGCCAGAATAGACCTCACCTGACAGCTGTCAAGAAAGGTTTCATCCTTCTTTTGCTCCATGTGCATTTCATTTCATATATGCAATTCTCAACACATGAATAAAATGTAATATTTTTATAGCATAGATTTGGTAGTTAGGTTAATGCATTTAACAGGTTTGGTAGTTAGTAGATAAGTGTTGGTAGTTAGGTTAATGCACTTAACAGAGAATGTCTTCATTTCTAGGATAACATATTCCCTCATTCTGTGGCTTATGTGTTTCCTCTTTTCAAAAGTTCTAGAATATACCTTAACTGAAATACACAGAGGTGATCTTTGTTACTAGGAAATTCCTAAAACATTTTATTATCTTGAAAAGAAATGGGATGAATTGCAATAAAATCAGAGAACTGGTCAAAAACCCTATAACCAACACATAACTGAAGTGAAGAGACATGAACAAGGAATGGATAGTGAGACACCTAGTATCTAGCAACAGCAAAATCCTATCGTTACCCCAAGGCTTGAAACGAGAAGCAGTGGACCTGTAAGAGCAGGATTGTGGATGAAAGGCCACTGGAGGGAGCTGGAGAAATGGAATCTACTGTCAGTGAATTAATATCAACAACCCAAATGTCCAAAAGTAGATGACTGGATCAAGAAGATGTGGTACATATACACAATGGAATAATATTTAGCAATCAAAAGATATAAATTAGAGTCATTTGTAGAAATATGGATGGATCTAGAAGGGATTATCTAAGTGAAATAAGTCAGATGGCAAGAGAAAAATATCACATTGTTTTCACATTTAGGAGGAATATAAAGGAACAACAACAACAAAAAGGCTGAAGGAAAAGAGCAATAACAAAACAACAACAACACAACAAGAACAAAAAGCAAGACAAATCAAAGGCACTTTGTGGGGATGGGTAGAGGGACTGGCATGAAGGCAGAAAGAGCATAAGGGACTGAAATGACAGTGCACTGGTGAAATGGTGGTGGGAATTCCATGGGGACTACAGTTGATGTCAAATATATATAAATAAATTAATTAAAAATAAATAAACAAAATAAAGAAGGAAATTAACATTAAAAAAAAAAAGCTGGAGAGTCCTGGACCAGAGACATAAAGTTCTCTTTCCCTCTCCTATTACAACACCCTGTTGGTTGTATCCAACTGATTGAGATATCAAGCATGCCTGGGAGGGGAAATGGGTATGAATGCACTTAGAGCAGAAAAGAGCAGAGAAGTATAAATTAGTGGTTATAAGTAGTCAGTCACTCAGCAGTGAAGCAATGAACAAAATAGGCATGTTTCCTGCACTCATGGACAGATTTCCAGAAAAAAAATAGGGAATGATATTTTTTTTTTCAGCAGATGGTGCTGGGAGACCTACAAAAGAATGAACTTGAAATGTTCTTATACTAACAGAGAAATAGACTCAAGATGGATAAAATATTTAAACATAGACCTGGAATGGCAAAATTCCTTTGTAGAGTAAAACACAAAGGAAAATATTCATGATATTGAACCTGAAAATTATTTTTTGGTTATGACACCAAAAGCACAAATAACAAAAGCAAGATTAGACATGTGAGACTACACTGAACTAAAAAGCTTCTACACAGCAAAGGAAGCAATCAAGAGTGGAAGACAGTCTACTGAAAGGGAGAAACATTTTGAAAACCATGTACCTGAGAAGGAATTAATGTTGAAAATATAAAAGAGACTCCCACAACTCAGTAGCAAAAAATAAAACCCAATTAACCAATTTAAAAATGGTCTAAGGACTTGAAAAGAAGTCTTCAAGGACGATTTCAACTGGCCAAAAGTACAAGAAAACATGGTCAACATCACTGATCATCAGAGACATGCAAATCAAAACCACAATGAGGTTTCATCACTTCATATAACTTAGGATTATGAAAAAATAGTGTTGGTGAAGGTGTTAAAATGTTGAAACCTTTGTATGCAATCAATGGGAATATAAAATGGCACAACCACAACAGAAGATAATATAATTTAATCAAAAATTAAATTAAAATAGTACTATCACATGATTCATCACTTACATTTCTGGAGATATGTATATATATATATATACCAGATATATATGTGTGCGTATATATATACACACGTTTCTAGAATAGAAGAGATAGGTGCAGTCCTGAGCTCATTACAGATTGTTCTCATGTCCACAAAATGAAATTAGCCTGAATGTCCATGGAAAGATGATGGGTAATTCGTGAGATGGAGTGGAATACATGGGTACAATGGAATTTCATTAATTCCCTTAAAAGAGAAGGGAATTTTGGCACATACTACAACACAGACAAACCCTAGTTGTCAGGGAATGAGAACTGAACAATAGATAGTTATCTAAGGTGAGTTCTAGAGATCTGCTGTGCAACTTGTTTACAGTCAAAATTACTATATTATATACTTGAAACTTTGTCAATAGGGTAGATCACAAGTTAAGTGTTCTTATCACAAATAAAAAATAAATAAAAATAAAGAACACACTATCACAAATGACAAGGAGTAAGGTAGTAGATAACATTTTTAAATTTCAAAGAAATACAATTCAGAATTGAAAACCTGTTATTATATTTATCAATAGCGTGTAGATGAGTTGGAAAGCTGGCCTTAGTGATGGAGGGAACTAGATTAGAAAGGGTAAAGATGATTTGAAACTGGAAGCAGCGGACAATTTTTCAAATATTTTGGCTACTATTGAGTTGTTTTATATATACATGCATCTAGTAATATATGTGGCATTTATGGGATTTGAAAATGATTTTATATTTTGAAATTTCACAAGAAACTGGATTTAACCATTGATAAAACCACATCTATCTTCCATAGATTCACCAAAGTAGAGTCTCAAACTGTGCTAAAGAGTTCCTGTTTTCCAGGTAGGTTTTTTGACTATCGTAATTTTATTTAGTTCTGATTCCTCTTACTTTTTAAGCAAATATCTTATGAATACTTACTATTTACCAGATTTTACTGAATCTTTTACACACATTAGTTCTTTCAACACTCATAAAAACATAAAATAGATATAATTTATATACCATATTTACCAACAGAGACATTGCCCATGGTCCCATAAATTACTTAGGATTTAAGTGCTTATCTTTATCCTTTCCTAAAACTTAGGTTCTTACTCAAATTTATCAGGATATATGGATTTTTTATGTTGTCTCAGTGTTATAACCTATCTTTCCATACATGAAAATATCTAATACTTGAAGTATAGTTCCTTCAGGAATACAGACAATTAAAAGTTTTTAAATTCCCAGTATAATTTGTCTAGATCATCTTACTTTGAAAGAGAGAATAAATATTACCGATTTCATATTACTCTGGAGATTTCATTTTAGACCCAAGAGGATCAAGGAACTAATAACCCCCAAAAGACTAGACTTTGGGTGGTTTATTAGTAAATAAGCTCATTGGGAGGCAGGATCATGGCTAAGCAGATGAGTTCTGTGGAGTCTGTATCTGGAGAGAATCACCAAACTGCCTCCAAAGACTTTGTTTCCCATTGAGAAACCTGCTCTTTGGTGAGTTTTGATATTGAATGAAATCAATATGCAAGCTCCCAACGTCCTAATATTTTTTTACATAATTTTTGATTTCTACTAATTTTTAAAGGATATGTTTGTACTTATAATACTATTTCATCCAGTGGTCTATCTTGCATTCTCTCTCTCTCTCTCTCTCTCTCTCTCTCTCCCTCTCCCCCCACACCTCTTTGTTTCTGTCTCTCTTCTCTCCTCTGTATGTTTTTGTCTCTCTCCTTTGCCTCTCTGTCTCTCCTTTTTCTTTCTGTCTCTATTCTTCCTCTCTCTCAGTCTCAGACACATACATAATGCTTATGTGACCTTTTAAGTGTTAAGCAGATAATCTCCTAGAATGACCCTTCTTCCTTCAGGAGTACCCACAAAAAAGTTATTCTTCTCTGGATGGTTGAAGAATATCAGGAGGACAGGTGTGATAAAAATAATTGCAATTATTCTGAAGTACACATCAAGAACTCTCTCTCAACTATCTATCATCTATAAATCCATCCATCCACCCACCCACCCACCTACCTACCTATTCACCTGTCTGTTTATTTACCTAGTTCCCATAAATCTTTGTTTACAATGGATCATTTCCTTAGGGTATGTGGCTAAAAGTAAAACCACTAGAGTAAGTATATTTTGGATATCTTAAATCCTTGAAATGTGTTGACAGAAATTTATGGTGAAAGACATTTATCTCCATGCAGTTTAAAATAATGCTGTTTATAAACAATTTAATTAATGCTAACTCTTTAAGAACAACTCTCAAAATGTGGTAAGTTTAGGATTGAAAAAACATGTCTTTTTAATTCCTGTGAAATAAAATTGTATGGTTTCTGAATTTGTGATTGATTTTCTTTCAGCTTCTATAGTTTCAAGTACTTTATGTAAGTTAGGGAGGGGGATATAGGAAAATGAGAAAGTCAGTCATAGATTATTTTGCTATATTTTAAAGTTATGTGAACATGCACAAAATTAAAAGAAGGGAGTATAAGTACAGTTTAATTTATGAAGTATATATTTTTGTTCTGCCCTAATTCGAGATGTATGAAAAAGATAATGGGAGTTAAAACACTGAAATAGGGCCTCCCTGGTGGCGCAGTGGGTTAAGCAACGCACTATGAAGCAAATCGCAGCCACTGCAGCACGAGTTCAATCCCTGTTGCCGGCCAGGCGGGGGACCCATATGGCRCAGTGGACCTCTCCTGCTGTGCCCGCTGCTCCCCTCAGCAGTGTACTTCCATTGATCTGCCTGTTCTGCTCCCCGCTTTCTGTGGTGAATCTTCTCACCCCCCCCCACACCTCCGGTCTGTACCCCAGTGCTTGTATGCATAAATAAATAAATCTTTAAAAAAAAAAAAAACACTGAAATAGTAGTGTTTATTGACTATTTTTTTCCAGATGCTTAACTTTTAATCAGCATCTTCCCATAATTTAAAAAATGATAAAACAAAATCATGCTTAAGAAGACTATTTTGAGAGTAAAGGAATCTACCCTCCAGGAAGAAAGATAGTTCAGTAAAAAGCTAGCTGTACTTTTTGCCCACACAGTAACATAAGTCAAGACTAGAAGAGGCCGGAGGTCTCCTTCCTACACTAACCAGGTCAATGAGCAGTGTCATTTTTATTCTTCAACTTGCCATAAAATCTGCCAGAATAAATGGCTGAAGCTAATGTCAGCTATGTAACTGAATTCATCCTCAAGGGAATTACAGACCGTCCAGAGCTGCAGGCCCCGTGTTTCGTGATGTTTTTAGTCATCTATCTGATCACAGTGCTGGGAAATCTTGGCCTGATCACCTTAATCAGGATTGATACTCGACTCCATACACCCATGTACTATTTCCTTAGTCACCTAGCTTTTGTTGACTTTTGTTATTCCTCTGCTATCACCTCAAAGATGATGGTGAACTTCATGGTGGAACAAAATATCATCTCTTTCCATGCATGTGCAACTCAGCTGGGCTGTTTCCTCACCTTCATGATCACAGAGTGCTTCCTTCTAGCGTCCATGGCCTATGATCGCTATGCCGCCATCTGTAACCTCCTGCACTACACAACACTGATGTCAAAAAGAGTCTGCGTTCAATTAGTGGCAGTTCCGTATGTCTACAGCTTTCTGGTGGCCCTGTTCCACACCATTGTAACCTTCCATCTAACTTACTGTGGTCCCAATGTTATCAACCATTTCTATTGCGATGACCTTCCTCTCTTGGCTCTCTCCTGCTCAGACACACGCATAAAGGAAATTCTGATCTTTGCCTTCGCTGTTCCTCTTCTATTGTCCTCACCTCTTACATCTTTATCATTGCCGCCATCCTAAGGATCCGTTCTAACCAGGGGCGCCGCAAAGCCATTTCTACCTGTGGATCCCATATGGTGGCTGTCACCATTTTCTATGGCACACTGATCTTTATGTACCTACAGCCCAAATCCAACCACTCCTTGGACACAGACAAGATGGCGTCTGTGTTTTACACAGTGATCATTCCCATGCTGAACCCCCTGATCTATAGTCTAAGGAACAAAGAGGTCAAAAATGCCTCAAAGAAAGCCTTAGAAAAAGGTTATGAAACCCTAAAGCTTTTAAAATTGAGAAAATAACAATAATTGAGTTAATAACTACAAGGCAGGAAATATATGGAGTTTTTCTTGTCCACTATTGTTTTGTTTGTAATTTTTTTCCCAATTAACTGAAAATGTGACAGTTATTTCAACAACTTGAACATTTTCTACAAGGACTCAGGTCAGTCCTGGAAAGTCAGTATGATTTAAAGAGTTCTGTTCAGACCATTGTAGACCTTACAGATTAATGATACTATGTTCACATACAAATGCAAAAGCACTCTAAAACATACAAGTGTGTCCTGAACAAAGTCAGAGCATGCTCTTGTTAGAAATCAGAACTAACCTAACTACCTGTGTTTGAATTTCATTTCCTTTCTTTCTTTGCTTTGAAACCTTGGAAATGGATACAAACCCTGTGGGACTCTTCGATTCTGGAAAATAACAGGAATTAATTCATTAGTTTGTTGTGAGCACTGAACAAGTTAATATTTATGAAGTAATTGGAACAATATCTGTGACAATGTTTGTTATGTAAATGCTTTTTATAAGTAATTAAAGTTTAATTCATTGAGTTCTTAAAGGTTTATTGAGCTTTGAGTAAATTGAACAAAGCCAAATTATATTTCTGTTGCCCATGGCTACTTATTTATGTAACTTCACTTAGTAAATCAAACAAAAGAGATGTATAAGATTTCACCTCTGGACATCAATTATTTATAAATTGCCTATGTCACATAACTATCAATAGTAATATGAAAACCCTACTGCAAATTCATGTCTATCTGAATTTTACCTTCTGAACACAATGGGAGTTCAAATTAAAAGATAATATAGTATTGATTGCCTAGACTTAAATGGGTTACTCTCAAATTTTTAAATATAATTGGAAGAACATGGTTTATAAGAAATTGTGTCTGCAAATGAATAAGTTCAATGTATCTACATATTTATTCAAATAGAAATTACTTCAGGTCATGATGCCATTTCTCTGTGTCTGCTGTTTGTCAGGTCACCCTCATAAGAGCATGATGCTCAGTTTTAGAATTAGTGAACTGATACACTTTTATTGACACTCATGGAAGGTAGTTTATTTTTTTTGTTTCTTTTTTTTAATCTTTTTGTGTGTGTGTATGTGTTTTTTTCTCTTTATTTATATATATTGGACATCAATTATAATCCCCATGTATTCCCCATCACCATTTCACTATTGCACCATCACCTCAGTCCCCTGTGGTCCCATCTGCCCTCAACCCTCTCCCTCACCCTGCCCATCAAGTGTCCCCATTTGTCCTTGTCTTTTTTTGTTGTGTTTTTTATTATTATTATTATCATTATTATTATTCTTTTCCTTGATCCTCATTTGGTTACCTTATATTTCTCCTAAGGGAGGAACCATCTGGTATTTTTCTTTTGCCTTCTGACTTACTTCGCTGAGCATAATCCCTTCCAGCTCCATCCATGTTCCTATGAATGAGTCTAGTTTATCTGTTTTTATTGCTGAATAGTATTACATTATGTATATGTACCACAGCTTCCCGATCCACTTCACTGTTTTTGGGCATTTAGGTTGTTTCCAGGTCTTCTCTATTGTAAAGAGTGCTGCTATAAACATAGGGGTGCAGGTATTCTTTTGAATCAGTATATTTGTGTCTTTGGGGTATATTCCTAGGAGTGGGATTGCTG
>JAGFMF010011846.1:71183-95905 GCA_019455555.1 Galemys pyrenaicus | reverse complement strand
TTGTGCCTGGTGAAAGGCAGTATTCTAGTTTCATTCTTTTGCATGTAGCAGTCCAGTTTGCCCAGCACCACTTATTGAACAAGCTGTCTTTATTCCATTATATATTCTTTGCTCCTTTGTCAAAGATTAGTTGTTCATAAGCTTGTGGGTTTGTTTCTGGGCTGTCTATTCTATTCCATTGATCTATGTGTCTGTTTTTGTTCCAGTACCATGCAGTTTTTTATGATTGTGGCTTTGTAGTAAAGTTTGAAGTCAGGAAGTGTGATCCCTCCACTTCCCTTTTTTTCAGTTAGGAGAGCTTTGGCTATTCGAGGTCTTTTGTGTCTCCATATGAATTTGATCAATTTTTTTTCTATTTCTTTGAAGAATGACATTGCAATTTTTATTGGAATAGCATTGAATCCGTAGATTGCTTTTGGTAGGATGGCCATTTTGATGATGTTAATTCTTCCAATCCATGAGCAAGGGATGTTTTTCCATTTCTTTGTATCTTCTTCTATTTCTTTTAGCAATGTTTTGTAATTTTCTTTGTAAAGGTCCTTCACCTCTTTTGTTAGATTTATTCCCAAGTATTTAAATTTTTTGGTTTCAATTATAAAGGGGTGGTTTTTTTAATTTCTTCTTCTTCAGCTTGGTTGTTTGTATAGAGGAAGGCTACTGATTTTTGTGTGTTGATTTTGTATTCTGCTACTTTGCTAAACTGGCCGATTAGCTTGAGTAGATTTTCTGTAGAGCTTTTGGGGTTCTCTATGTATATTATTTATGATCTTATTTAATAGTCACCATCAGTTCAAGAGAAAGGAACTATTATTACTGTCAGTTTGCCATTGAAGAAACCAAGATACGAAAACTGGAAATAAGTTTACCAGTGACAACAGTTATTACTTGGAAAAGATACAATTGCTAAGTAAACTGTGTGTGGGAGGAGTCACAAGTAGGAATAGACAGAGGGTTATAGTGCTGTGATGTGACTCCAATGAACTAAGCTTACACATCATTGGTATCGCTGGATGTTCAGTGTAAAGGAAATATAGCTGGTGTCATCCTTTCAACTGAATGTGAAAGTGGAGTGTTAGGGAAATTATCACCATCTATTCAACTTGGATGTGCTTTTCTGTTTATTAACATATCAAGCCTGAAATTCAACATATCAGCTGTTGATTTATTTCAGTAGGATTTACATTTCTCAACAGGGCACAAAATTCATATAAATTTGCCATTTGCCATTTGTTTCTTTATGAATAAGATCTCATGCCCACATAGGATAAAGATCTTTCTCTCTTTGTCTCTTCTTTTATAATTCAGGAACTAAAAACTTACACATTGCCTTTTCTATGAAAGTCACTAAGAATACAACAGTGGGTAAGACATGTTTTGCCTGAATATGGGGAATATGGTCACTGGAAATGAGGGATTTGATTCTATCATTTATTTACCCATTTCAAGACATTAGATAAGACACTATTCTGCAAATAATGCTTGATAAGCTCCCTGTATAATATTCTTCAGCTATTTAATAGTCAAAACCAACCTTTATATAATTTTTTTCAGTGCATTTTATATCTCCTGATTCCTCAAGCTATTGATCAATGGGTTTAACATGGGAATTACTATCACATAAAACACTGAAGCAAACTTATCTCCGGTTAAAGATTGGGTAGTCTTGGGCAGTAGGTACATAAAAATGATTGTCCCATAAAATATTGTGATGGAGGTCAGGTGAGAAGCACAGGTAGAAAAGGTTTTGTGTCTTCCTTCAGTGGAATGAATCCACAGGATGGCAAAGAGGATGTACACATAGAAAATTGTTCAAAGGATGTTCAATTGAACAAAGGATGTTCAATCCAGCAATGATTAGCAACATTAGCTCTTTAGTATGTGTGTCAGAGCAGGACAGCCTGATCAAGGGAACTTCATCACAGTAGAAGTGGTTGATGACAATGGAGCCACAAAAAGACAACTGGAATGTGGTCACGGTCTGTACAAGACCCAATGTCAATCCATAGATGTATGTGTTTTGGCAATAATTTGGTTACAGAGTTTCCTGGGCATGAGAATGACATAGAGTAAAGGGTTGCAGATGGCAACATACCTTCATATATACCATGGTTGAGAGCAAATACATCTCACACACAACGAAGGTGATAAAGGAGCACACTTGCACAGCACAGGCATAAAATGCTATACTTTTAACTTCACACAGAAAATTCACCAAAGTGTTTGGGGTGACAGATGAAGTAAAAGAAAAATTATCAAAAGCCAGATGACCAAGAAAAAAATAAACGGGTATTTGAAGTTGAGGACTGATATGAATTAACACAATCAAACCAATATCCCCAGGACACTAGTTAAGTAGATGATCAAGAATATACCAAAGAAAATGGCTTGAAGCTCTGGATTATCTGTGAGTCCCAAGAGGATAAATTCAGACACTGATGAATGATTTCTTTTGGTCATGGAACAGACTTGAAGGTCTTTTACATTTTGAAATCCTCCAGAGCACACATTCTGAGTGTACAGGTCTCCATTGGAAATAATCAAGCAGAAGTTTGGTGCTGGTTTTGACCCATCATAATTTTACATTGAATGTATTCAAAGGTGAATCTTCATGTTAGTACCAATTTCAGGATGAAATGATATTATAGGCAGAATTTCCAAAAGGTGAAATTATGGAGATTTTCAGAAATAAATAAAGGTGGCATTTTATTTAAAATTTTATGTAATTGAAATATCTATCCCATAATTATTGTAAAAGAGAAAGTAAAAACTGAGAACTGTTTGAACAGATATATCACAAATAGATTCTAAGACAACTTCATTAGATATTCTCAAGATGCTTAAATTGAAATGTTTTAAAGAGAACGAGCAATTCAAATGCCACCCTATCTAGTTCAAATGCTTTGGAGACCAATATCACCTCTTGTGACTTTCTGTCACTGGCACATGCCAGTCATGATGCACTCTGTGCGTCTCTCTGAAGTGATCACTGACTTTCTACGTGGTTAGTCTACCTTCCTCCTCCTTTTACCTTCACTCCTCCAATTGGCTACTATCTCTATTCACCCTTCATGTCTCTGGTGAAAATCCACTTTCTTCCAGAAGTATTTGTTATCTTTCAAATGTTATATCCTACAATCAGTTCACCTGGAATTTATAAGTTACTCTAAGTTTCAAATTATTGGTAAGCAAAGATAGTTCTTTGTATGCCAGTATTTTTTCAAAACTTATTAGGACTCAGCTATTAATAAATGCTCCAAATGTATGTGTATAATAATGCAATAAATTTTGTGCTTCCTCCAAATTCTTTTTTATTACCTTAGTTACATAGATTTCTTTCCACTACAGGCTGCCTTTCAGTAATCCACAACTAAACCAGAGATCCCATATATCTTGATACAAACTGTGAATGCCAGCAATAGTTTACTTAAGTCTAGTCAGCATATTTTATATTATTTATTGTTCCCTCTAGAACATTTTTCTTGTATTGCATCATTTATTCAGTTTCTGAGCAAATAGTATAATGATGTCTCACAAGCAAGAGCAATTATATTATAGTTAATCTTTTGGGATTCAATTTGCCTAACAGCAAGGAATAATCACCTCAAATTTTAGAATACCATATTGAACCAATTAATAGCAAAGATTATGTTAATATGTGAGAAAATAATTCAACAAAACATTACATATTTTTAATTTACTTTTTAGAATTTATTACAGATTTTATTTCAGTTTGAATTTTATCAAGAGGACACAGTATGCATTAGATCAAAGTGAATACTAACTGATAAAATTAAAACAATAACAAAAATTTTCAACAAATTATATGGAAGTTACCACATCATTTGTCATTTTTATTTTAAGTAACCTGTAATGATTATAGTAAGTGGAATTTTGCTTAGAGATTTGAAACAAATTCAAGAAAGCTTGAAAGACACCTATTCAATATCAGCATGTATACAGCTATGGAGTCTTAAAAATAAATTCGATTTTTCAGAAGGACACTTTAAATTTTTGTTCTTCTATCACAACCATAAAATATATTTTCAGAATTTCTTCTTGTGATTCTGGAAGAAAGCTTGATAACCCTTCTCTGTAATATGGTTGCAACTAAGTTTGTATGATCCAAGATGTCCTTGGTCATAAGGCTAAGCTTTGGAGAGATTTTCAGCTGGAGTTCTTTGCTTTTATCCTTGTGATATTTCCATGTGTCTCAGCTTCTGAACAACATGGAAGTTGGGTCTCAACATTTGGAGAAAAAGGTTGTAGACTTAGAAACTCTTCCATGTAACTTTATTTTTTAGTGTAACTATACCAGTAAGTGACCAATGACAATGATATCAATGTGGACAACTTGGTAACAATCTACTGCAATCATGAGCTTTATGAAACTATCTCAAAGCACTTAAACAAAAACAAACAAGTAAATCAAATGACACACTGGTCACTAGTTAGTGTGCAAGAATAGGCAATTGAATTTGAAAGCACATGAATTTTGAATTCAGAAAAATTATCCCCAGATCCAAACATTAGATGTGTGATCTTGATTAATTTATTATCCCTTTAAATTTCAGTCATTTATAAAACAGGAATAAAGCCTATCACACAAGCTTATTATTATCAACTTAAGAATAATATGTTTGGCAATATGGATTGATAACATTTAGTTGTTTTATAACCACTATATTAAGCAGCATATAATGCACTTCAGGTCCATCAATGTTACAAATGTACAAACAATTGATTGTGGGATTGTAACAAATGTTACAAATGTGTGTGTTATATCACATCTTTTTTTTGTGTTCATAGGCATGTAGCTTGTTTCTTGGCTATTGTAAATAGGGTTGCAATAAAAATAGAGGTGAATATAACTCTTCAAAGTAGTGATTTTGTACTTGCTAGGTAAATTCCCTGAAGGTATAATTGCATCATGTGGAATTTCTATTTCTAATCTTTGAGGATTCTCCATACTATCCAAGTTAGCTATTGATGTTGACGCCAATGTCCATTTCAGGTCATCGAAATCAATAATTTTTTCAGATTCATCTATTGGAAGTGCAAGCAGGTGTGCATATTTTATAGACAATGTCAATATCATAAAGCTGTTTTAGTGACCTAAGAGAGATATGGTTTTTTAACCAATATGAGGTTTATGAATTGGTGCTTCCAAGAAAAGATACAATGGCTTGCAATATAATCATTTATTTACTGAATTTCTTATGTGACTGTTTTGCTGATGTAGGACAGATATTTGAATTAGAGAGAAAATTTGTCACAAAGCTGGAATTCAAACCTGTTTTACTAATGCTGGAGTCCACCCCTTACTGTGTTGTCTATATACCCAGTTCATTCTCTTGTTGCATGTCTAAAATTCTCCAAGCATATCTTGATACAGTGTTTCACAGAGTTTTTTATATGTAAAACATCAACTTATCTGATGTAATGCAATGAATGCCTGCAAATTTTAAGAACATTTGCTTAATTTCCAAAAATGGGCAGAAGAGCTAAATAGACTTTACTCAAAGAAGACAAACAGAAGGCCAACAGGTACATGATAAAATGTTCAACAACACTTATTATCAGGGAAACACAAATGAAAATCATAATGACATGCCACCTGACTCAGTGAGAATGACCCGTATCAAAAAACCCAGAAATAACAAATGTTGGTTGAGGTATGAAAAAATAGGAACACTTGTACACTGTTGGCAGGAATATATACTAGTTCAACCGCTATGTAAAACAATATGGAGCTTCTTGAATATGTTGAAAATAGATGCCATATGACCCAGTAATATTCCCAGATATTTACAAATATCCCCTGCTTGAGGGTGGGGAGTGGGGGGGAGCACTCCTTGCTAAAATTAGTGACTTATAGTTGTTTTTGGTATTTAATTTGAAATTAAATATATTATTAACTTCTCTTAAGGTCAGTGTGTATTCATTTTTTTCTATTCTTGGCCAGTTATATAGCTATCAGCTGAGATAATGAATCTTTTAATACATTGCTTTTATTTAGAGGTAACATGATGTACATAATTATGGTACTTTCTTTTTTTTTTTTTAAAGATTTATTTATTTATGCATACAAGCACTGGGGTACAGACCGGAGGTGTGGGGGGGGGTGAGAAGATTCACTATAGAGAGCGGGGAGCAGAACAGGCAGATCAACAGAAGTACACTGCTGAGGGGAGCAGCGGGCACAGCAGGAGAGGTCTGCCACACCATGTGGGTCCCCCCCCCCCTGGCCGGCAGCAGGGATCGAACTCGTGCTGCAGTGGCTGCGATTTGCTTCGTAGTGCGTTGCTTAACCCACTGCGCCACCAGGGGAGGCCCAATTATGGTACTTTCTACATAAAATTATAATTCTAAGTCAAATTTGCTTAAAAAGAATTTAGAACAAGATTTCATTATACTTAACAAATCTTGTTAATCACTAACAAAGATCAAGCAAGACACACTGTCAATTTTATTAATGGGGGAGGGGAGAATGGGTCGTGAAAGCTCACTTTTGTTAATTCATATCATTTTTTGAATTTCATGAACACAAAAGCTTGATTTCTGTTGATAATGACTTTTTTCAGGGCATCTTTCACATCTTTATTCCTGAGGCTGTAGATCAATGGGTTCAATATGGGTATGAGAACTGTGTAGAAGACAGAGGCCATCTTATCTGTGTCAAGAGAATGGTTTGAACTTGGCTGGAGGTACATGAAGATGAGGGTCCCATAGAATATGGTGACGGCCAGCATGTGGGAGCTACATGTGGAGAAAGCTTTGCGTCTTCCTGCTGCTGAGTGCATCCTCAGGATGGCAGAAATAATGTACATGTAGGAGATAAAGACAATCAGAATGGAAGAAATGAATGTGATACCTGCACAGGCAAAGATCCACAACTGTTTGGAGTGAGTGTCTGAGCATGTTAGGCTTAGCAGAGGCATGTCATCACAGTAGAAATGATTGATGACATTGGAGTGGCAATAGCAGAGGTGAAAGGTGAGAGCAGTATGAAAGAGAGCCATCAGGAAACTATAGGTGTAGGGGGCAGCTACAAGCTGAATGAGGATCTCTGGGGACATCACAACCATATAGAGGAGTGGGTTGCAGATGGCCACGTATCTGTCATAGGCCATGGAAGCCAGCAGTAAGCACTCTGATATCATGAAAGTGAGGAAACAGCCTAACTGAGTAGCACAGGCATTAAAGGAGATGATATTTTGTTTGTACAAGAAATTCCCCAGCATTTTTGGTGTAATGACAGAAGCATAACAGAAGTCAACAAAAGCCAGGTTGCTGAGAAAGAAATACATTGGTGTGTTGAGTTTTGCATGTGTCCTAATGACCAGGATCAAACCCAGGTTGCCTATGAGTGTGAAGAAATAAATGGATAAGAATACCACAAACAGGGGCATCTTCAGCTCCTCGTTATCTGTGAGGCCCATGAGGATGAACTCCTTTATCTGGGTGCAGTTATCTTCAAAGCATCTGCAATGAAAAGTAGAGAAAAGCTCCTGTGTTGCCATTACTTTAAATGGAGATTTTATATTTTAGTAGAATCTGGGAAGTAGGGTGCAGAAAGAAAGGAATCTATAGGAAAAATGTATTTCTTTTCCTCCAAAGCCACTGTATATACAAAAATGAAATTTCTGGAACAGTCCACATTACTTTGGTTTCTGTTTAAAAATCTTGTGCATGAAGCTGTTTAGAACTATAAGTTGACTAGTGATAATGCTTAAGATTTGTTTCAATGAAAAAAAATCAACATTTACAACACAAAGGGTAACAAATCTGCATTATTTTGATAGGTCTGTCTCTGGGGCTGTGCAGACACAATCCCAAACTGTCCCAGTGCTGGTTACAAAGTACCTTCCTATTTTCTATTTTACTTTAATAATTTATTTCTTAACATTACCAATAGTTTACAATTTAATCTTCATAGTTATGTCAATAATGCAAATACTGAAAATGGATAAGGATGGAGAGTACAATGAGGTATTTATTTACTCCATTTTATCTCACTAAACCCTCGTGTTAAGGTCATACATATTATTACCTACTACAGAGATGAGGAAGAGAAGATTGAAATAGATGCACCGGAAACGTTATCAGATAGCTGGTCTGAATCTGTTAGTATCAAACTTATGAGCTTCTGACTCAGTATTCCACATGTCATCATTATACTCTTGATAGACTATAGAAGGTATTCTGTTATTAGAAAGTTAGATTATTTCCATTTTTTGCTTGCCATAAATTTGCCCATTTTTAGCTCTAAAACATAAACTTAATATGATCAAAGAGAATTTATGATAAAGTGGATATTTTCTTTTTAAGTGATTTGGAAATTTATCTGTCTTTATAAATGAGTTTACAAGTGTCGGATAGCTTTTTTACATGACATTAAAAAACATGCATTTGAATTGCATTTATCTATTTTGACTGATTTTAATAATTATTGAATATCAAATAAAATTTATTTCTAGGAAAGTATAAACACTCTATTCTTTGCGAGAACAGGGCAGAGAGGGAGCACAGTGGAATATGGTGGATTGAGGGTGTCTGGTGGTAGGTGCATGTATTAATAACTCTTGAAGGAAGAGAGATATATTCCTAATACACAGACAATGATGTAAACCAATGTTTTCTCAATTTAAAAAAGAAGAGAAAAAAATATATTTGAAGTCTAATGAGAAGATAGCAATCAAGAAGATTTACAATAGTGATTTAAAATAATCTGATGTAGTCAAGCAAAGGATAGAAAGGAGGACCTCTAATTAAAGACTTTGAGGGAGTGGGAGGTCAGAGGAAGGTTTCTCAGCATTATCAAAACCAAGAAGGAAAGATTTAAAGCACAGAAGCCTTCAAGCAGACAACCTGAAAACATGAGCATTAGGTGCTACGTACACACATACATAATCACTCAACTTTACTTTCTAGACCTGGCTCTGTTATTAATTAGACATAAATTTGGAGATATCATTTAACATTTTGAGTCAACTTATTTATCTATATTTTTAAAAAGATGATTATGTTCTCTCTTCACTTCCTTCCAGTTCTTCAGTTGTTCTTTTTACTTCTAACCAAGCTGCTTTTAATATTTTTAACAAAACATATAAAATCAGAAAAAGCACTATTAAACTTTATTTTACAAAATGTACTTCAATTTTTTGTTCCAGCCCATTGCATTTTACTCTAATTTTCAAAGCTCTTATCTTGAACTACTAAGGCCATGTTATTATACATCAGTGAGTCAAAGCCCATAGTCCTGAATATACTCTTCTAACCTACCTGAGTATAGGGTCCTCCTATTTCTCCTCCTAATGACTCTGGGAACAGTTCACTCATGTTTTTGTCAGTGTTTCTGTCCCAGAGGATCTTATCTCAAAGCATGATGCAAGTAAGATTATCAGAAAAACTAGCATCAATGCTAATTAGGGTGCCAAGATTTCTTAATTTATGATTTATTGACAAATTCCCTGTTTTTGAATAACTGCTTATATTTGGTTCTGTCTTGTATATAAAATTATTGATTTAGTGTTTTCCTAACTCTTAAAATATGATCATTAAAAAAATATTTTTGTGTATGTAGAGTGTCAGTCTTTTTGAATTTGGCTTTTAAAGGCAGGTTGTAATGGACTTTTTAAAATTCTTACAAATAAATTCTTATGAAATAAAAAGTATACCAATTTCCTCCAAGAAGCTACTTCTTCCTACTGTGTGCACAAGGCATTGGGCAAAAACTCTGGGCATTAGCTTCTATACTAATCACTCTGGAGTAAAATATATATTATCAATTTAGTATGTGGAGAAAGAGGATAGTACACTTTCTATACTGGTTACATATGTAAAATTTATCACTTAATTTTTTTCTATTAAATAAATATTTATAATATTGGAGAACAGTATAATAAAGAGGGAGGTAGAAACTTATATTTCTTTTTCTTGGTATAATAACATTTTGACTGAATAAGAAAATGCAGCAAAAATTTAGAAATCACAACCTGGTAACATTGTGTGAATGATGATCAAGATAGGAATTATATCCACTATAACTATATGTACCAGGTATTAAATAATTAGCTGAATAGTAGTGTCTCTTCTTTTTTCCAATTGGGAAACCTATCCAGTGCAACTGAATGAATGGTCCATTTTTGCTTGTCTTTGTATAAAACATCATGACTTGTGGTTTGGACTGAGATGTTTGGTCATTATGTACAGTGCAATAAACAGACAGACAGATGTGATTGGTCTTTGTGGTTGGTCTCTGGCATCATAAGGTACATCATAGTAAGTAGGGTCAGACAATTGAACATCAGCTGGTACCAGGTTTCAGGGGAGTTTCTTAAGTTTCCTATGTCTCCTAGACTTTGGTATACAGAAACTGGCAAAAGCTATAAAAATACAGAAAATACTTATGAAATAAATGAATTTTTTTCCTTTAATGATATAAAGAACTTTCGTAAACAGGCCCAGATATTCATCACAGATATTATGAAGATTGACCCAAAGAGCAGGGAGAAAGGAAAACTCTTGTTAAATTCACTATTAAACAGTCAATCAAATAGTATCCACATTGAAAACATATTCAGTGATGGTACTCTATGTTTTACACAAAAAATTGTACATGTCAATTGGAATACAAATAATTTCAGTATTTTGGCTGGCTTCAGAATATAAAATTTTATTATTTATTTATTTATTATTTTATTTCTTCAAATTATATAGGTGTTAATAGATTTTATTTTTTTAATAAAATTAAAATAAAATAAAATATCTTATTTAGTTTTTTATTAAATACTCGTTTAATTTTGCTAAAATGCAGTAAACAGGTTTTCAGCCATCTGCAATTACAGATTTTTTTTAAAGATGGTGATCCTCTATGCCCAAACATACCCAGAAAGAAAAGAAAAGCACAAAAGGAAAAAAAAAAAAAACTACTTTTCTCTTCTCTTGTTCATATTTTTTGCTTCATTTTAAGTTTTTCATTTTTTTAACTTCTACCTCACCTGACTCCTGGATACATTTCTGTTAACATATCAATCTGCATACACTTTGGCTAAGTTAATGAATAATGACTTGTTCCGTATTACCCTCATGAATCTAAGAGTTTTGGCTTAATTTTTATTTATGTATTCTTTGTAAATTCTCAGGATTACTTTTAGACTACAAATCAGTCAATTAAACTTTGCTTTATCTGACACAATGACAGCCTATACTGATCATCTCTTCATTTATTTGTAGATTTCTAAAGTCATATTGATTTAACAGCACAGAATAAATTTGTCAGAAATCTCTTTGAGGCATCCTTCACATCTTTATTCCTTAGGCTGTAGATCATGGGATTCAGCATAGGGATCGCCAGAGTATAAAACACGGAAGCCATTTTGTCAGTATCCAATGAATGGCTGCTTTGAGGCTGCACACACATGAATAATAGTGTCCCATAGAAAACCATGACTGCCATGATATGTGAAGCGCATGTGGAAAAGGCTTTCTTCCTGTCTTCTGCTGAACGCATCCTAAGGATGGACAAAACAATATTGGAATAAGATAGTACCACTGTAATCATGGAAAAAACCAAATTTGTAGTTGCAGATATAAAAACTACTGTTTCTGGAAAGTAAGTATCAGAGCAGGACAAGGGTAACAGAGGGGCAATATCACAGAAAAAATGATTAACCACATTGGAAGAGCAATAAGTCACAGAGAATACACTGTATGTTGCCACAATAGAAGTGGAAACGGCATAGAAGTAGGTGAGGGATACCAGCAAAAGGCAGATCCAACGAGACACCACCACCATGTAGAGCAAGGGGTTACAGATGGCCACATAGCGGTCATAAGCCATCACAGCTAACAGGCAAACCTCAGATATAATGAAAACCGCAAACACCCCCAATTGGGTGGCACATTCATAGTAAAAGATGGTTTTCTTCTTTACTAAAAAATTGGTCAACACTTTAGGGGCAATGACAGTAGAATTGCCAAGATTGACGATAGCCAAATGGCGGAGGAAGAAGTACATGGGGGTCTGAAGGCGAGAGTCCACACTGGTGAGGATGATGATGCCCACGTTTCCTGCCACAGTCAGTCCATAGAGGACCAGGAACACAAAGAAGAGTGGGATCTGGAGGTCTGGACGGTCTGAAAATCCCGTGAGAACAAACTCTGTGACTTGAGTGAGATTTTCGGGAGCCATGTAAGAGACTGGAGATTCATCTGTTTGGAGACCAAAAGGACAAGGGGTTAAAATCTTCAATGAATCTCTATCTAGGACTGTCAAGAGCTTTTCATTGGGTAAGATTTCCTAGAGTCATGTATAAATTTGTTATTAAACTCAGGTTTCTAGATATAATAAAATTATTTAGCAATACCTGGGAGAGATTAAAAACAAGTGTGATAAATTAAATAGGTGATACAGGATCATACCTGTATCTAGGATTTCCTTCCTCAGTTTCTTAAATGATGAACAGATCATTACTTTGCAAGCAGTAGTAGCTACTATTAATTTCTTTTGTCTTCTGCACTAAGTGTAAGGAAGATTTGAGGTATGTATGCCTCCAATTAATTCACTGACTCAATGATTTCTTTACTCTGGAGTTTCTTTTCCCAAGAATAAATGATTTAGATAATTTCTTGATCCATTTTCTTTATTTCTAAAACATTTATTTGATGTACGTTGGCCTTTTATGTTACTCTGCTCATATCTGTTATTTCCATGATTATTCTCTCTTTTTCATTTTATTAACTCAGATAAAGTATACAGGTGAAGACCCTCAGATATATTTTTTAGGTTAGTGGTCTCTTTTCAGCTTTTAAAAATAATATCTGTGAAAAATAATCATTTTAATAATTCTATTGCACTAGACTTTCTTAGATACTGCTTGCTTTCTCTTCTCTTTCTTAATTCTTTTTACCCCACAAGTGATACAATTCCAGTTAATCTTTGCACTGTTTATATATATATATATATGTGTGTGTGTGTATATATATATAATTTTTATGATGTCATAGCATTATTTTTAAATTTATGAAATAAAAATCTGGCTTTAATTTTTAGTTGACCTTTATCTTAACAGTTTAACACATTTTTACATTTTTCATAAGAAAAATAAGATGCATCCTTACTTTTAGAGCTATGACACTTGCATTTTATATGTTTGCCAAAGATTCAACATGCCATTATAAGTAAGCCTGAATATTTTTCAAGAGATGAATATTACCCATTCCTATATAAACTAGAAACCCTCCCCAATCATAATTGATAGTTTTATCAGGAAGTCTTGTCTAGAATGAAGATTTGAATCTAAGTTCCAGAGAGTGAGGACAATATGATTATTTAATATTGCCTTAACACTTTACCAAGAAGAATGCCTGGATATGGATATCTGTGTTTTATATGGAAACTGAAATTTAGATTCTAATAGGTGAGATCAGCGATGATTTCTTCAGCTATTTCTTCCTTCACCTTTAATTGTAATATATGAAGACACTATCAACTTTCATAAATCACCAGCTCTCCAATATCTAGACCTCTCCTGCCGTGCATGTTGCTTCCCTCAGCAGTGTATTTCAGTTGATCTGCCTGTTCTGCTCCCCACTCTATCTCTGGTGAATTTATCACCTTCTGTGCCCCTGTCCTGTACCCCAGCATAAATAAATAAAATCTTAAAAAAAGTTTAAAATTAAAAAAAAATAAAGAAAATGCCACACTACTCCAGACCTACTTAATGAAGGACAATGAATCTTTGTGGTATGAAGTATCAGCTATCAATGACAATAAGTGTGTCCATGGTCATAAGCCAGGAGTCACAGGAAGTTACCAAGACTCAGCTGATAAACAGAATCAAATTTCCTATCCACTCACCTTTAAAAAGAAATTGTACTTTCTTCTCCTGAATTACTGCTAGTTTTTCTTTGTGGTAGTGGGAATTTATACTTTTCCTCTACCTTTGTGATATTCCCTAAGGAAGTCCCTTGTAATTAATTCAGATGATTATACCATTCATCTGAGAATTTTAAAATTTATCTTGTGGTGCTAATTATTTAGGATATCCTACATGTTTCCCAGTGAGAAAATGTAAGGAATATTCAAGACAAGAAAACAATAATCACTTTCACGGAGACCTAGGTGATGTAAAGTTACTCTTCCCACAGAGCCAGGGATTCAGCAACAGTGTAAAACCTTCTGACATGAGTTTAGCCTATCTAAACTGACACAATTCCAGAAGAAATGATAGAATTGTAAATGAATCAGTATTTTAAATTTAAATTTATTATTTTAAAAAAGTATCTACTAGGCACAACATTAAAAGAGTATATCATTAACAATGTGAGCTAGATCTCACTATTACCATATTCAGATATACCAAGCTTAGACCCACGTGGCGCAGCAGACCTTTACTGTCTTGCCCCTGCTCTCCTCAGCAATTATTTCAGTCAATCTGCTTGTTTTGTTCCTCATTCTGTCTCTAGTGAATCCTCTCACCCTGCCCCACACCTCTGGACTGTTCTTCTATGCATAAATAATCTTTAAAAAATTTTTTTTAAAAAGCTTAGATAAAATATGTAATTAGCCCAAAGTCAAATGATTAATAACTGGAGGATTTTACATGATGCTTCATTTTTAGCTGAACTATCTATATGCCTTGTCTACTCTTATGAGATTTGACTTCATACCCCATCACTGTCTGCCTTTCTTCTCCCTTCACTTTTCTCCCTCTCCCCTTCTCTCTTACTCTCTTTCCCCCTCCCCACCTTTTTCCTTTCTTTAGTTCTCTTTCCTACTTCTTCATTACTTTCAGACATCATGATATACTTGGGCTCATCTTACAGAGTTTCCTCTCAATTAAGTAAAGGAACCTTGGTTCCTTTCATCAAAGAATGCTACTTGAAACTAGTATCTGGGCAGTGGAAGTTCCTCTAACTCCTCTACTCATTGCTTTTCTTCATGAGATTTTTAAAAAAGATGAACAATCAACTAAAGTAATTGAAAAACCCCAGTACCCAGATCTATTGGAAAGAGGAGGGTTACACAGAAAATAATCGAGAATGTTCCCTCAATGCTTTTATGAAAGATCTGAAGATTGAGAAACATTATCACAATATTTCTTCCAAAGTTGTACTAATTACACTGTTGGTGAATAAAATATGAAATTTAAAAGTAATATAGGCATGATGCATTTTATCACTTAACATTGGTGTCTTAACATCCTATCTCTATTTGTGAATCAAATGAAATGTAGCATTTTGGGGGATATTCTTGACATGCTGATATAGAAATACAATTTTAAGTCAATTAATTTCTAAGAAAGATTGCTTTCTCCTTCATGAAAAATGCCCAACATGTAAATGATAAGCCATTTACTTATTAAATTACATTTGTTAATACAATTGTCTTTTCATAAATATGAGATATTGTTTGGTCACCTCTACATATTCACAGTTGTACAAAGTTTTCAGTATACATTCACTGATCAAAATCTGTCAGAAAACAGAGAAAAGAATTTTATGACAACTGTAAAAATTTCCTTCTAATGATACAAGGAACTTTGTTAAACATGTCCCATTGAATGCCTTGTTATACTACAGGCAATACATATAATGCATACTGTAACGAAGACTGATGGCTGCAATGAATAGAAAGGAAAACTCAGAGAATTCACTGAGTTTATCGATCAAATTGTACCCAGAATAAAAAGCATATTCAATGATATGATTCTTTGCCTATCATAAAAATATTATTTTTACATCAACTGGAATAAAACATAATTTCAGTCATATTTTGGTAAACATTCAGCATAGAAATTTATCACGAGTGTTTCTTCATCAAAAATGTTTTGAATTTTTATTTTAAATAAACCTGTCAGTTTAATTTTGCTTAGTTACTTCAAAAAAGTTTTTAAACATCTGGAATAAGTTCTTTAAGTGGCAATGATCCACTATCCCCTAATCTGCCTAGGAAGAAAAATGAATCCGGAGACAAGAAAAATCAATTTACTATCCTATTTATATTTTGTTGCTACCTTGTGTTAAAAAGATACTCAATTTACTGACTTCTGGAATTATTTCCTTTGATCTATTCAGCTGCATTTCACTTGACTAAATCCGTAAATGTTGCTTTGTTTCTGTATTAATACCATGGCTCCAGGAGTTCAGTTTAGTTTTTCATTCACTGTTTCCCAAATCCTGGCTTCATTTAGTTCTCAGGATTACTTGGTAAGTAGTCATCTAGCCTTTGTTTCTATGACGACTGAAGCAATTCTAACCACCAATTCATTAACCTATGAGTTGGAAAACTATACCGACTTAGAAGCACAATGTGAATTTGTCAGAAACCTCTTGAAGGCATCCTTCACATCTTTATTCCGCAGACTGTAGATCATGGGATTCAGCATGGGGATCACCAGTGAATAAAACACGGAAGCCATTTTGTCAGTATCTAGTGAATGACTACTTTGAGGCTTTGCGTACATGAATAATATTGTCCCGTAGAAAATTGTGACTGCCATGATATGTGAAGGACATGTAGAAAAGGCTTTCTTCCTGCCTTCTGCTGAACGCATCCTAAGGATGGACAAAGCGATGTTGGAATAAGAAACTACAACTATAGTCATGGAAAAAATATTATTTGCACTTGCAGATATAAAAATCACAATTTCTGGGAGGGATGTGTCAGAACAAGACAATGCTAACAGAGGGACACTATCACAGAAAAAATGATTGATTACGTTGGAAGAGCAATAAGCCATAGAGAATACACTGTATGTTGCCACAATAGAAGAGGAAACTGCACAGAGGTAGGTAAGAGACACAAGCAGAACGCATTTCTGCCGAGACACCACCACGTACAGAAGAGGATTACAAATGGCCACGTAGCGGTCATAAGCCATCACAGCTAACAGGCAAACCTCAGATATAATGAAAACCGCAAACACCCCCAATTGGGTGGCACATTCATAGTAAAAGATGGTTTTCTTCTTTACTAAAAAATTGGTCAACACTTTAGGGGCAATGACAGTAGAATTGCCAAGATTGACGATAGCCAAATGGCGGAGGAAGAAGTACATGGGGGTCTGAAGGCGAGAGTCCACACTGGTGAGGATGATGATGCCCACGTTTCCTGCCACAGTCAGTCCATAGAGGACCAGGAACACAAAGAAGAGTGGGATCTGGAGGTCTGGACGGTCTGAAAATCCCGTGAGAACAAACTCTGTGACTTGAGTGAGATTTTCGGGAGCCATGTAAGAGACTGGAGATTCATCTGTTTGGGGTCCAAAAGGAAAATTAGTTACAATCTTCAAGGAATTAAAATATATATACATATTATATATAACATATATTATATATATATACACTTGCTATTAAGTGTGAGGACAATAACTTTAGTAAGATTTCAGTCTTTCCTATATCTGAAAAACAATTTTTAAGTAAAAACATTCCTTTCATTCTAATTTTCTCTTTCAAAGCTTTGTGTGGTATTTTGGCTATTTTCCATAAAATTTTTCCCACCTTGGGGTCTCCCTGGTAGCACAAGGGGTTAGGCACCGCACTATGAAGCATCCACAGCCACTGCAGCACGAGTGCGATACTCCCGGCCAGGGAGGTGACACACATGGTGCAGCATACCTCTCATGCCTCACCCACTGCTTCCCTCAGCAGTGTATTTCAGTTTATTTGTTCTGTTCCCCACTCTGTTTCTAGTGAATCTTCTCATCTCCAACACCTCTCGCTTCTACACCAGTTTTTGTATGAATAAATAAGTAAATATTTAAAAATAAAAATTCCCCGTCCGAAACACCCTCCTCTTCTACTTCCTTGATCAAGTTTTCCTTAGTACTGTCACTGACTATTGAAACCTGCAAACAATAGAAACCCCATTTGTATTTTAGGTTTTTGACTGACTGTGAGGAATTTTAAGTCCCAACTAATGTCTCTGTGATTTTTATGTGAGCGTTCTCATTATTTTTTCAGAATACATGATTTAGTCCCTATCCATTTTTTATATAGAAGATTGTTCTTGTATTTATGAAGATAATGAATTGGTGAATTAAAATAATTAGAAATTATGAGTTGAAATTTAAAAAATGAAAAATTAGTTCTTAGAGAATGTTTTTGGAGAAAGTTAATATTGACATGTGCAAAAGGGAAAATCAGAGATAAGGAGATAGTCCTACCAGTTAGAAGCCAAAACAAGATAATATCTTCATCATAACTCATATTGGACACATCTGAGAGAGAGAGAGAGAGATGACAACAGAAAGGGGGGAAATAGATCAAAACTTTTGTGGTATTTTGCAATTAGGTCAATGCACATGATATTTGAATAGTAGAGGATATTATTAAGGTTTGCATTGTACGAAACAATAATTCAGACAGCTACTATTTGACTCTAGGGAAAAAAATGATGTCATTTACACTTGAAAATAATTTTTTTTTAAAAAATTCATTCTAGATGTATTGCTGGTTACATATGTTATTATAAATTAACAGTAAATTTCCCAGACAAGCCATTTTAAATAACAAACATTACCATTCTCTAGTTTTGTTTGAGAAAGTTTTATATTGTATTGTGCTGATTTCTTTTTTTTTTAAAGATCTATTCATTATGCATACAAGAATTGGGGTACAGGCCAGAGGCATGAGGAGTGAGAGGAGTCACCAGAGACAGAGTGGGGAACATAACAGGCAGATCTACTGAAATACGCTGCTGAGGGGAGCAGCAGATGAGGCAGGAGAGGTCTGATGCGCCATGGGGGTCACCTCCCTGGGCTGGGATTGAACTCGTGCTTCAGTGTCTGCGGATAGCCTCATGGTGTACTTCCTTAACCCCTTGTGCCACCAGGAAGCACCTTGTATCATGCCAATTTCTAGAAATACTTTCCCATGCTAAGCATTCCCCCTCTTCCTCTTCCTTAGGTCACATATTCATTAACACTGACATTGCCTATTTTTTAAAAAAATGTATATATATTTTATAATATTTCTCATTTTTGTACAGTGTATATTTTTTATCCCCATGAAATTCCCATCACCAATTCACCTGTGAACCATCGCCATAGTCCTTTGATCTTTTCCCACCCATTCTGTTCCTTCTCCTTGCTCTCAGATTTATAGTTATCTATTGATTTTGATTTTTAATTTATTGTAATGAAAATTTTTTTCTTTAGTCCTGACATTGACTATTGCACCGTTTTTGATTTCCATACCATGACTTTCTGAGATAAGCTGTAGGCAAGTGGCAGTCAGTTAAATTACTTGAGTCATGAAGATATTATCAGAGCTACTTTTTAGAATAATTGAAAAACATGTTAACCTTATTTTCAGTGCATTCACAACCAGGTCCCTGTAACTTTCTAGTAGTTCTACCCTAGAGGCATACATCACATGTAGGTTTCCATCTCTGGCCTCTGTGTCATACTGATCAGTTCATACTGATTCTTTGAGAATGTTCCTTTTCGTTTTTGTAAAAGGTGACATATTATCTGAAAGTTTGCCAAGCATGCAGTGGCCTGCCTGATGTAGATGCTAGAAAAGTTTTATTTATTTATTTTTTAATTTAATTAAAAAAATTTTTAAAATATAATTTTTAAAAATTTACATATATTTGACATCAATTGTAATCCCCATGTATTCCCCATCACCGTAACACCAGTGCACCATCTCCTCAGTCCCTCGTGCTCCCGTTTGCCTTCCACCCTTCTCTTCCCTTCCCACCAAGTGTCTCCAGTTTGTCTTTGTCTTTTCATTTTTGGTTTTTGTTTCTTTCTTATTGTTGTTATTATTATTGTTGTTCTTATTCCTTTCCTTGATTCTTATTTCGTTCCCTTATATTCCTCCTAGGGGAGAAATCATCTGGTATTTTTCTTTTGCTTTCTGACTTACTTCACTGAGCATAATCCCTTCCAGTTCCATCCATGTTCCTATGAATGCGTTCTAGAAAAGTTTTAAATGAAGCTAAACAACTTGATTTTGGTGAATTTATGGATGCTATTTTGATCATACAAGAGGAATTTTTAATATTTTATGAATCCTATTAAGTGAGAGGCTAACATGAAAGGTGGCTTTTCTTTAAATTAGCATAAAAGTTACATCACTAATGGGTAATATTAATAGCCTTCAAAAGTATATATAGAAATAGTTGCAATTAGAATTTTAATTTGTTATAAGATTATTAGACAGAGTAAAAAGAAAGTTAATTTACTTTGAACATTTTTAGGCCTGTTAAAGTAAAGGTAACTCGGGAAATGAACATTTTCTTTCTGAGTTTTATGTTCTCGAGTATATTTCTAAAGCTCTGTCCTATAAACAAGGAGTCCAGGGCTTTGCAGTTCCTTAGGGTCTTGCACTTGCTTATGAAATATTTCTTCTTAGACATACCCTTCTTTTTGAGACCTTTTCTACTAAAACATTGCAGGTTTGTTTTACTATAAGATAGATGCTTTATCTAAACAATGATCCATTATTGAAATGCTTGTATATTATACTTGTCTAAATACATTTGTGTTTACATAATGATTTAATGGATAAGTTTCCTAAGGAATTTTTTTTCTCTCACAGGTTATTCTATGAAATTATTGTTTCCATTTTATTTAAAATTGCAGAGGTAAAATTATGATATAAGTGATCACAAGGAGCAAGTATACATTGCTTCAATAGTGAATAATTTATGTAAGTACATGAGACATATTGAGACCACTTCTAGGAGGAAACAGAAGACCTGAATTACATTTGAGATTCTGTATCTGCTGCCCCCAAATCAATGAAACTGGAAAACAAACCTTAATTAAACAGTTCTATTATTGGATTATACACATAATGCATAGAGTCATCTAAAACAAAGTGAATTTGTTCATTTTAAGGTATAATTTTGGAGCTTGAAAAAAATATGAAAATAAGACAAATATTTTCTACCCACCTCTAACAGAGAAACTGCTTCAGGTTCTCAGAGAATCTCTATGTGATTGTGGCAATGAAAACTGATGGAGCTTTATAAGCCTTTGAGACCCTAACTGTGAAGCACAGGTGATTCTAAGGCCCACTAATTGCATCCCCAGAGAAAATGTCACCCAGTGTTATTTCCTTAACACTATCGCCATCTAGTAGTGTCACTATACCCCTTTCCCTGAGTATTTTTTCCCTTTTTAAAATATATATTTATTACATCATCCTTCATATTTGTGCAATGTATGTATTCCCAGTGAAATTCCCACCACCAATTCACCCATGCACCAAGAACACAGTCCCCTGTGCTCTTCCCTCCCCTGTCCTGATCCTTCTCTTTCCTGCTACCCTACAGAATGTCTCTGATCTCTATTTGCCTGATGTTTTTGGTTTTTACTTTATTATAGTTACTTCCACATCCCCCACCCTCAATTCCTTATTTGGTTCTTCTACATTACTCTTACAAGTGAAACCATTCTATAATTTTCTTTTTCTTCCTGGCTTATTTCACTGAGCATAATCCCTGCTAGCTCCATCCATTTTGCTACGAATGACATGAGTTTATCCTTTTTGATTGCTGAGTATTAGTTCATTGTTTAACCATACCACATCTTCTTGATGTAGTCATCTATTTTTGGGTATTTCGGTTGTTTACTTAGCTTACCTATTGTAAATTGCGCTGCAATAAACACGGGGGTGCAGGTGTCCTTATGAATTAATGTTTTTGTGTCCTCTTGGTAGACACCTAGGAGTGGAATTGTGGGTCCTATGGAAGCTCCATTTTTAGTAGTTTGAGGTACCTCTACATGGCTTTCCATAGTGGCTGAATGGTCTCCATTCCCACCAATAGTGTAGGAGAGTTCCCGTTTCTCCACATCCCATTCAACATTTGTTGTTGCTAGTTTTTAAATATGTACCATTCTCACTGGTAAAAGATGGTTCCCCTGAGTCTTCTTGCAGCATTCTGAACCTAGATGATAGGAATGAGTTCAACTCCATGACAGCTCAAAGACAGCGATGAGAATTACTTTGTCAGTGTAACTCATCTACATCCAGAGATTGCTTATTGCAAAAAATGGAATACTGAAGAGCTAGAAACCAATAGCAGAGCAATGAATTTAGAATAAGATCTATCATGGGTGGAGGGCAGAAAGAGCACAAGGGACTTAGGTGATGGTGCATGGGTGAAATGGTGGTGGAAAATCCATGGGCCACAATTGATGTCAAATATATATAAATAATGAAAAAAATGTAAAAAAAATCTATCTATAAATGATATTATACCATTGTCCTTTGTGTTTCTCCCCCTGCTTTTACTAAAATTAATACAGTTAACATAGTCATTATTTAAGGAGTGAGGTGAATTTTAAAAGAATGATGTCTTCCAGAAAAGAATCTTCAGATTATTATACTACTTTTTTATTTATGATTTTACTTTTGGTGAGAAGAGGCAGAAAGTAAATACTAAAATGGCATAAAATAGCACATTTAAAAATGTAGCTTTTGTGTTATGCTTGAACTTTTCTTTAAATTTCCTGTCACACAAATTGTCACCACAATTTAAAGCAATTACAATTTGAAGAATATACTTCTTACAAAAAAGCAATTACAACACACCTCTTATTAAATATATATTCTTATTTTCCAGAGACATAGGAAACAATGATAATTCATGAGGCAAAAATAAGCTGGTAAAAGCAAACTTTAGAAAATGGAATCTTCCATGGAGTCTTCAAGAAATTTATCTTTTCTTCCAGCTTTTTGAATATAATCAATACGTTATACTAAACTGAAATATACAGCATGTTGATTTTATATACATATAAATTGCAACATAAGTACAACAGCATTAAATCTCCAACACATCACATAATTGGTAATTTTTGTAGTGTGAACACTTAAGATTTATTTTCTTAATAACTTTCATGTATACAATATTTTTTTAAACTACAATCAAGGAAAATTTATTTAGTCACTAAATCTACTGGTATAGAGAAACTGCATCAGAGAAAAAGATTCACTGATCATGTGAGTTGCAGAATTGCTATGTATTTTGATTTATTAAACCCTCAATTGCTCATTAGGAGCATAATAGCACTAGTAAGAAAAGAGAGGACTCTAACATCTCAAAGTGAAATGGAACATTTGAACAAATTCAGAAGACTGACAACTTCAAATCAATCCGGTACACTGAGCTTCCTAGAAAGTACAATTACAAAGTTAGATTTTTAATACTTGCCATAGAGACTATGAAGTCTAAAACAGAATAATGTGCTTATACACACACATGCACAAGCACTTGAAGACAGGGAGATTTTTCTAATAGTTGAGATAGCATAGATCATTGTAACTCTCCTTTTTACCTACTCTTTCTCCTTTCTCTCCCAGGCCATAACTACAATCTTTACTTGCTCTTAGGGTTTATAGTTTCCCGCTCCATTTCTTTATTATTAATTATAATTCATCTCACCACCTTAGTTTAGCCAATAATTAGGCAAAAATTTTTACTAGTTTTTTCACTATCTGCTGCACACAGCAGTGTGACTGGCAGTTACTTAGTAGACAATCTTCAAATATAGTTGAAATCATTTGTACTTGTTTTACCTTCTAGAGATACAGAACAAAGTTTGATGCTCATAAAAAGTTAGTAGAAATCATGTGGTACGTAAACTTTAAGAAAAAAAGTTGTAAATTTTTTTCCATGCTCTTTGTAGTGCATATTTTACATCCTTGTTCCTCAAGCTATAGATTAAGGGATTCAACATGGGAATAACAAGGGTATAAAATATGGAAGCCACTTTATCAGTGTCAAAGGAATGGCTGGACTTGGGCTGCACATACATAAATATTAAGGTCCCGTAGAACACAGTGGCCACTGTCAAGTGGGAACCACAGGTGGAAAAAGCTTTGTATCTCCCCTCAGCAGAGTTCATCCTGAGAATGGCCACAAGAATAAGCAGGTAAGACATGAGAACTATCAGAAGGGAGAAAATCAAATTAAAACCTGCTAAGATCAGAATGATCCATTCAATTTCATTTGTATTTGAGCAGAGCAAAGATAAGGGGAGACTGTCACAGTAGAAATGGCTGATAACATTGTAGCTGCAAAAGGATAGTTTAAAAATCTTTATTGTGACTAGAAGAGAGACAAATGTGCTGTAGAGATAGGGCACTGCCACCAGCACCATGCACACCCTTTGTGACATGACGACTGTGTAGAGCAAGGGGTTACAGATGGCCACGTAGTGGTCATAAGACATTGCTGACAGAATAAAGAGTTCACTAATAATGAACACAAGAAAAAAAGCCAACTGTGTGGCACAAAGACAATAAGAGATTGTATTTTGTTCTGCAACAAAATTTACTAATATTTTTGGTCCCACGGTTGTTGAATAACCGAGATCAGTAAAAGCCAGGTGCTTGAGAAAAAAGTACATGGGTGTTTGTAGTTTAGCATCTATTTTGGTGAGGATAATCATGCCCAAGTTACCCATCAGTGAGAGCATGTAGATGGTGAGGAAGAGTCCAAATAATGGCGCCTGCAGATCAGGGCGGTCTGTGATTCCCATCAGAATGAACTCTTTCAGTACTGTTAGATTCTGTTTGTCCATCCACGTTAATCAGAAAGATATTCTAAAAAGAGATATTAGCACAATCATTATATTTCTATGTCTTTTCCTAGAGAATATTTATTTTTTTTTCCTTTTATTAAAATATTTTAAAATTTACATATACTTGCCATTAATTGTAATCCCCATGTATTCCCCATCACCATCTCACCAGTG
>JAGFMF010011846.1:41962-57440 GCA_019455555.1 Galemys pyrenaicus | reverse complement strand
ACAAGGGACTGAGGTGATGGTGCACGGGTGAAATGGTGGTGGGTACTCCCTGGGGACTACAAATGATGTCAAATATAACTAATAATAAAAAAAAAAAAGGATTCAGATTTTTCCCATTGAAATGAATAGAAATTTTAGCTATTGCATCCTTACTTAGCAGTATGGTTTTCAGGAACACAGAGAAATTATTAAATGAAAAGAGTTACAATTTCAAATTCACATGAGTTTGAATGATTGACATGGTCTCTTCAGGAATCTTTTCAATGCATCCTTCACATCCTGTTCCTGAGGCTGTAAATGAGGGGGTTCAGCATTGGTATCACAAGGGTGTAGAAGACAGAGTACATTTTATCAGTATATAATGAGTGATTGGTCCTTGGTTGTAAATACATAAAGAGAAGAGTCCCATAGAACACAGTGACAGCCATCATGTGAGAAGCACAGGTGGAGAAGGCTTTCTGTCGCCCCTCTGAGGAACGTATCCTCAAAATGGCGAGGACAATATTAAAGTAGGATATCAGAACGATAATCATGGAGAAAAACAAATTGGTCCCTGAGAAGGTGAACACTGCCGTTTCTGGAATGTAAGTGTCTGAACAGGACAATGCCTACAAAGGGACATCATCACCGTAAAAATGGTTGATGACATTGGAAGAGCAATAGGACACCGAAAACACACAGGATGTCACAGTCAGTGCTGTGGTCAGACTGTAGAGGTAGGTGAGGGACACCAGCAGAAGACAGATCCGTGGAGACACCACCACCATGTAGAGCAGGGGGTTGCAAATGGCCACGTAGTGGTCATAGGCCATGGCAGCCAGCATGAAAATCTCAGCCACAGTGAAAACTAAAAAGCCACCCAGTTGGGCTGCGCATCCATAGTAAGATATGGTTTTATTCATGACTAAGAAGTTAACCAACATTTGAGGGGCAATGACAGTAGAATTGCTAAGATTGATGATGGCTAAGTGCCTGAGGAAGAAGTACATAGGAGTCTGAAGTTGAGAGTCCACACTGGTGAGGGTGATGATGCCCACATTTCCTGTCACAGTCAGTCCATAGATGACCAGGAAGACAAAGAAGAGTGGGATCTGGAGGTCTGGATGATCTGAGACTCCCATGAGAATGAATTCTGTGACCCTGGTAAGATTCCCCGGAGCCATTTATTTTGGTGCTTTCATCTTTTAATGGTGAAAATGGACATTAATAGATGGAAAAATTGCTTTTTCTGTAAATACCAGATTCCTAAATGTTTCATTTGAATTCATGGTTTTTTTGTTTACAAACACTTAAAAGTTTCAGATATTAGCTTTTATTCATCTTTTCACAAAATTTAGAAATACACACTCTCCAAACACCACTTTCAAGTTTTTAGAACTAATTAACAGAGCTATTAATCTCTTTGTTGTTGGATGCAATTTATATTAAATACATACATTAATTTATTATATTATTGTATGCACTAATTTTTATGCATATCAATCAATTATATTATTTTTATAGTTTATGAAGATATAAATGCATGATTTATATGTATATGTGCATGTTTGTGTGTGCATGTGTGTATGGTATGCACATGTGTGTATGTGTGTGATATATATAATAATATAGATATATATGTGTGTTTTTTCCTCCAAAGATAAAGGAGAGTTAATGAACCAGCGTGACCTCCAGTTATTTTTTTTTTTAGCTGCCACTGGCCTTGTCTCTAACCCATACCTTGTGTCATTTCTAGGAATTTTAATATTTCAACTTTCAGTACTGGGTTTTTCTTTGTCAACTTTTACTATAGCTCTTAACATCAGACGTAGCCCTCCATATTGTTCTTTTTTTTTGTATCATTCAGAAACTAAATTCTGTTTACTTTATCACATTTCCTTTCTTCTACCAAATAACCAGTCCTGTATGACCACTTTGACTTCTAGATTTTCAATCTCTGCTTTATTATGTTCTCCTGCTAGCCCTTTTTACTCCTTTCCAACATGTCTTTTTCCTTTAAATTGTTTACACCTTATTTGTTAAAATTTCTCTTGTAGTTTTGATTTGTTCAAGTTTGATTATTATTTGTATAGAGAAATAGGGAGGGTGTTAACATTACTTCTATAGAGTGAATTTTGTGCTGGAAATATGCTAGGTATTTGAAATAACAAGCTCATTACATAGGACTGTCCTATGAGATGAACATAATTATTTCTAAGGTTAATTAGACAATGGAGGCAATTGTGACAATTGTGAGCTAAGTGACTCTAAGTCATGTAAGTCATGTAAAGAGACAGTAGAGGATATTGCTCAATGATAAGGTTTTATGTTTTTTTTTATTTTTTGTGTTTTGTTCTGTTTGGTTGGGTAGTTGGCTAGTTGGTCGGTAGTTCAGTAAATAATAGTTGTGTGATTTATACCAAGTATTTATATTCTTCTATTGTGTGAATTAAATGAGTTATTGTGTATATGTGTGTTAGCATGGAACCTGGTGACAATGAAATCAAATTGATCTCTGCATTTATTATTAGTATAATAAATAATCTTTACAATTCAGAAAATCGGGACACATGATATCTAGCTATGTATTTAACGAGCAAATTAAGTTGTGTTCTTCTCTCAAACCTGTGGTCTGTGTTTTTTTTAATTTAAAGATAGTTCACATACATTTTAAATATGTATGATACATATTAAATATATTTCTGGCACGAGACACCCATATTTCTTGTCTCCTCCCAGTGGATCTGCAAAAGCACTCTATAGGTAAGTATATAATGAAAAACATATGGCATCACCCTCCTTGATGAAACTATTTGCTGTACATAAAAACAACCAATGAAGTTTTACTCTGAGATACAGTATTCAATAAACTTATCCTTAATTTAATAAGAACAAAGAAATATTAACAATAGCAATCATTGTCCACTTGAATTTGTGAAATTAATTTTTAAAAAAGAATTTACATGTATCCTTACTTATTAATTCCATATTCCATTGAAATGTAACTTAAGGATAAAATTAGGTTTTCCTTTTATTTTGGTTAGTATATGTGATTTAAATAAATTTCTGGGGAATAGCCCAATACTGTCTTTTTTTCCTAAGGGTCTTATTTGATTTGACATTTATTTTTGGTAAATCTCCTTTAATTGCAACAACAGCAAAAAAAAAAAAAAAAAAAGACACAGCAAAACACAAAACATAGACTTTCAAACTTGATCTTTGAAAAGAAATATTGCAAGTATATCTCAAAATGATAGCGTCTTAGTAAATGAAATTAAAAAAAATACCCAATATCAATCAGTTTAACCTTAAAATTTGGATGAGATATAGAACTGCAAATTAAAATTTCAATGTTTTCTTATCTAGTTTCAAGAGAGTAAGCTTTATAGATCTCACACTATAGAGTTTGTCTAAAATTAGTCACGAGTTGTATTAGGGACAAAGCCACATTTTGTTAGGTGCTCTCAGTGTTCACCAGCAACATGGAAACTAACAGTTGACACCAGAGAGTTTCTCCATCCTGGAGTTTAACACCCTGTGTGATGCAAAAATAGAAGGTGGGGGAACTTGCTTTTATTGACCTTAGGTAATTTAATAATTTTTTCTATGAAATATGGAATTGTATATTTCAAAGACATTTAACAAACTTCCTATCTACTTATAGAGTACCTTCTAAAACATTCATCAATTCTACTAGTTCTATGACAGAGAACATTTCTGGTTATATTATGGTGAAACATACTCCTATAATGACTAGTCACTGTCCTGTATAAATGTTCATATATCTAATTTATCAGGGGGGATGCTGCATACTATTGTTTAAGTTTATCAACATCCCTTTCATTTAGCAATCAGTGGACAGAGATACAAATCATTTGGACAGATATTATTTCAGTCCTGAGTCTGATTCAAAGGATATTGAATGAGATAACGCTTCTAAGATATTTGGTCTCCCATCAGGAATTAGGTTTAACCTACCTGTGCTTGGAAATCAGCTGAGACCCTCTCCTAAGGTTGTTTTTTGCCTGTAGCATGCTAGAGTTTTTAGAGTGTCTGATGTCCCTGAAGATCTTCACACAGAAACGTTCGTTTTTGGCCCCAGTTCCCAAACATGAGATCCAGAATTCCCATATATAGGTCTGATTCCCCAGAGAAAGTAAGTCCAAATGATTGCTCATTAGTCAAGTCTCCTTGCAAGATTTTACCTAAAGAATGAAATTGTGTGTATAGCCTAGGGACTGTATCATGTGATCTTATAGACTAACAACCCATGCGATAACTCATTCTGCCCTTTGGTTTGAATTATACCTTTGTATTAATGGGATGTTGCCCTTGTTTATGGGATGGAGAAATTCCAACATCTGATCCTAATGTTGAAATATTGTTGTTTGTTCTGGAATCTATTTTCCCCATCCTAAATCTCATCTATATCTCATCAACAACTTTTGTTATTTTTCCTCACGGCCATACCTTATACCCCTTTAGCCCTTTCTCTCTCCCTCTTCCCTACTAATCTCATAAACCTCACTTTCTTTACTAGTGTCTGCTACTATTATAAGCTCTTTTCTTTGTCAAAATATCTGCCATGTGAATGTCCAGTATTTTTCTTTGTCATTGTGATTTGATTTACTACACATAGTTTCCCTAAAATTTTTTCCATTTTGTTATAAATGGTATCTTTCATCTTTCCTGATGACTGAAAAATATTTCACTGTGTGAATATACATCTTATTAATCCAGACCTCTATCATTGGGCACTTAGATTGTTTCCATGTTAGCTATTGTAAATAATGTTGCAATAATCTTTGAGCATATAATTTTGAGTTGTGGTTTCATGTTCTGAGGATAGAGGAACAAGAGTTGGATTGGTGAGGCATATGGTATTTCTATTTTTAGATTTTTAAGGTAAATCTAGATTGCTTTCCAAGATGACTTCACTAATTTACATTCTCACCAATAGTGTAACATGAATTGCACTCCATAATCTATATTCATAGATTGGAAGACAATTTGGTATATATGTACTCTAATGTTCATTGCAGCAACAGATGAGTAGATTAAGAAGATGTGGCATATACCTCACACCAGTGAGAATGGCATATATCCAAAAAAGTAGCAACAACAAATGTTGGCGAGGATGTGAAGAAAAAGGAACTCTCTTACAGTGCTGGTAGGAATGCAAGCTGGTCCAACCATTATGGAAAGCAGTATGGCGGTTCCTCAATCTACTAAGAATGGAACTTCCATAGGATCCAGCTTTCCCACTCCTAGGAATATACCCCAAAGACACAAAAACTCTGATTCAAAAGAATACCTACACCCCCATGTTTATAGCAGCCCTCTTTACAATAAGTAAGACCTGGAAACAACCCAAATGCCCAAAAACAGATGAATGGATCAGGAAGCTGTGGTACATATACACGATGGAATACTACTCAGCAATCAGAAATGAAAAACTAGACTCATTCATAGGAACATGGATGGAACTGGAAGGGATTATGCTCAGCGAAGTAAGTCAGAAGGCAAAAGAAAAATACCAGATGGTTCCTCCCTTAGGAGGAATATAAGGTAACCAAATAAAGATCAAGGAACGGAATAAGAACAACAATAATAATATTAACAACAAGAAAGACACAAAAACCAAAAATGAGGAGACAGGGACAGACTGGGGACACTTGGTGGGGATGGGAGGGGAAGGGTGGAGGGCAGACGGGAGCACGGGGGACTGAGGTGATGGTGCACTGGTGAGATGGTGATGGGGAATACATGGGGGTTACACTGATGTCAAATATATGTAAATTTAAAAAATTTATATTAAAAAATTAACATAAAAAAAGATGTGATATATATATATATATACAATGGAGTTCTACTCAGCTATCAAAAAAGATCATTTCTGTCTTACATGGACGGAGCTGTTTCCAGGGTCTGGAGGAAGAGGGGGATGGGGAAATGATAGTCAGTGTTAAATATATTCTGTTAAATACCATGCAGCATAGAAATGATAGCTGATAGTGTATTGTACAATTAAATTTGTTAAAAGGGTAGATCTTAAGTTAAATGGTTTTACTACAAAAATAATAATAAAGAGGGAAGAAGAAACTTTGGGAGATGGTGGTAAGTTTATAAGCTTAATAGTGATCATTGTTCATGTGTTTATACTTATCCCCAAACTCTTCAAATTATGCACATGAAATATGACCATGTTAGACATCAGCGATACCTCAATAAGTTGATTGCACACACACACACACACACACGTTTTAACACCCAAGAGCTTTAAGACATGAAATATACTGATATACCTATCTGTGACTGTGGGCTAAAATTTAACTTGTCTGACCCAGGTTTTCCCTCTGGGCAATATATTTAATTTATCTTGCCAAATGGCAATTTATATGCTATAAACTATAAAAATTAAAACTGTTCTATATTTTCTTAAGGAATATAACACATGGATTTATAGTCATCCAAATTCATTATGCTGTTTCTCTGTTCAAACTGTAAAGGACCATATTTGAAGTGCAAAGGATATAAACTTTGAACTTTTTAAAACTGTTGTTCAAATGATCCAAAAAGTGCCAAATACCATAAGCATGTGAATTCAGAGACATAAAACATCTAAAACTCAGTAAGAATTCAGAAGTAATGAGATTTTGTGATTCCTGAGTACTAATACATAGTGACTCAGATAATAACAATATTTATATATCTATATCTATACACACATAAAGGAGCTAAATAAAGATGTTGTTACACAAAGAAGTCTATCAAAAGTTTTGTCTTCAATTCTCCAGATGCTCCTGATAGGCAAGAAGGATCAAAACAGTAGAAATAGTGAACAATTTCTCACTTTATAAGTTAAAAAAATTTAATTTTGGGTTTATAAAAAATTTTCAAATTATTCATTCTTTTTTTTTAACTCAGATATACTTTTGATGACCTACCTATAGAGAAATACAGATAAGAATTATATCTATCTTCTCAGAAATTTATGCCAGGTAGTGGCATAAAAGCAAATAATAGATTAACTGGGAAAAGTACATACATTTATAAAAAAGAAAAAACAATAAGAAATGGGCATAGACTGAATATGAACAGCCATTTCAACACTAATGGTAACTAAACCCATGAAAAATGGTTAAACACCATCAGTTAGGAGGGAAATAAATGCACTTTAAAACAGCCTTCTGATTCTATACACAAGTCAAAATGAGCAAATTATCAAAGTTTGCACAGTTTATTCAGTCTGCTTCTTGTTTTTTCTTAAATGCCTAATTCCCGACTCTTTAGCCAATGTTTTATACATGTCTGGTTTGTTCATTCCCTTCACAATGTCTTTTTGCAGAAAAGACAATTTTAGTTGTGATGATGTAGACTTTATCATTTTTCTTTCAGTGGTTCAGATGCTTTGATATTTACTTAAAATGTTGTGCCTAACCCATGGCCACAGAGCTGTGCTGCTCTCACTAGAAATGTAACAGTACTAGGTTTTATATTAAGGTTGAAGATTCATGCTGAAAAAATTAAAATTTTATATATGGTGCAAACAAGAGTCAATTTTTGTGTATGGTATAGACCAAATTTCATTTTTCAAAACAATATCCTTCCTCCAAGGATTTTCCTTAGCATTTTATAAAAAAATCAATTGACCATATAGGTATGACTCTCTTCCGGAAGACTATATTTGCTGTACTAATCTCTGCACCAATACTCTATTCTCTATTTTTAACTTTATATTAACACCTAATATCAAAATATGTGAATATATTACCTTTATTTTTTGGCTTTTTCATATATTTGTAGAATCAGCAAGTTTCTATCCTTACATATACTTTTCATTTCATAAGAATGCACACTTTGGGCCTCCCTGGTGGTGCAGTGGGTTGAACTTCAAGCAGTATTCTTTATTTTTCTATTTGCATTCAGGTACCAACATTTCCTATCTATTAACTTTCAATCTATGGGTGTGGCGTCTAGGAGTCTAGGCTTCCATGTATTTTCTATAATTTTTCTAAGAGAGTCTCATGTACTTAGCAAGCACTGGTCCATAGATTAATCTATAGTATCTCCAAGAGAAGATTGTCCCTTACAACTCAAAATGCTTGAGTAATAAACTATCAATGAATTGCAACCATTTTCTTATATAATTCAGAAAAATAGTATTTTTTAAATTTGAAAAAGTATATTTTTAATTAAAATTTAAAACTGTCCTATATTTTGCTTTTAAATTATATTTCATTATGTCCATGTTTATGGGGTTTATTAGAGAATTATGAGAGGTAATATTCTCAGGAAGAGAATACTGGATTCTAGAGCAATGAACTCATCAGCTTAATGACAGGGCTACTTAGTAGCTGAGCCAGGAATATGTCAGGAATCATTATCTTTCTTTTCCACTAAGGGATCATATTTTAGCCACAGACCAAAGCACATTCAATGTAATTCATTTAATCATGAAAAATGATTAAATAATTAAAGTACTTCATTATCCACAATTGCTCACTGTTCACTATGAAACAAAAATCATTTTGACACTTTAATATCCCAGAAAAGACTATGTATTTTCCTCTTGGGGCATCACTGTGAACCTGAAGAAGAACTCAATATTATATAAGAAACCAAATGCATAATACTCATAGCATGCCTTAATTGAGTGAGCAGTTTACTTCCAGAGGTAAAATGCAAGGCTTTTCCTAACTTAAAAAACATGTTAGAAAATATGCTTTGATTAAAAAAGATAGAGATTATGCCTAATATTTGTAGTTAAGAGAGTTATTTTATGGAACTCAAAATTATATTAAAAATGGAATCACATGTCTTTAAGGATATTGGTAGGGGAAAAGGAAGGACTCGATACATATTTTGGTCAATTAAGCTGTAAGTTAGAAATTTTCTCTAATTTCCTTAATGAAAGTTAATGATCATAATAGGAGTACTAGAATTAAGGATTTACTAGTTTTAAAAGGTGAAAGATTTATATGATCTGAAAAGAAACCAGAGTATGGGAGTTACTAGTTTTAGAAAAGGATGTATTATGTTATATTATTTCTAGGTGATAGCATTTCTAGAATTATGGCATGCCACTGTGTGGTTGCTATGATGAAGTCAAAATAGTGTGAAGTCAGAGAAATCTAGGATTGGATCTAAAAACTGCATGACGGTAGGACAAGTTATGTGCCTTTTTGACCCTTGGATTTCTTATCTAATAACAGATGTTGATTTATCTATTTTATAGTTGCTGTGTAGATTACATTAGATGTTGTGCACAAAGTTCTGAATCCACATAAGGATATATGGTAGCTACAATTATGCTTTCCTTCTCATTAAGCATAGTGTGACATTGTTTTCATAGATGTGTGATGCTTTGTATTTTTAAAAAAAGATTAATTTATTTATGCATACAAGAGCTGGGAGAGGATTCACCAGACAGAGTGGGCAACAGAACAGGCAGACTGACTGAGACACACTGCTGAGGGCAGCAGCGGGAGAGGCAGGAGAGGTCTGCCACGCCATGTGTATCCCCTCCCTGGCCAGCAGCAGGGATCAAACTTGTGCTGCAGTGGCTGCGGTTTGCTTCATAGTGCATTGCTTAACTGACTGTGCCATCAGGGAGGCCCCATGCTTTGTATTTTTTGATTGTGGGAGTTGAGGAATTGATATCATTTTAGTCTTCCAATTGAACATGTTTTGGTAAAAATTGAGAATTTATATTGATGTCTTTCTAGCTTTTGTTGAAGTGAAAAAGTGAAACATAAACACTGTTCTGATTTCTTTAAATAACAGTTAACAAAAATGCCTGTAGAAAGATCAGTTTGGATGGAGTAGTTAAATCTCATTTTTTCACAATTATGACTCATTTCTATAAGTAAATACATAAATGATCTAGTGATAAATGATTTGGAGTAAAATATACCTTCATTCATAAATCACCTTCTTGATCTGCTGGCCAGGTCAGACACAACAAGGATTATTAGAAAATTATATAATATTAAGGAAATGAAAGTAAGCATATTAGTATTTTATGGACAGTAAAGGGAGAGAAGGGAGGGAGAGGAAAATAGGAAGAGACAGAAGGGGAAGAAGAAGGGGACAAAAAGAGAAAGGGAGAAGGGCAAGAGAAGATTACGGAAAAGGAGAGAGAATAGGAATTTTTAAACAGAAATGTATTTCTGTTAATGCAAAAAACAGTCATACATATTTATATTTTTACTATTAAATGATGTCTTTGTAAGTTATTTTTTAGCATAAATAACATTCTAAATGACCTTAAACATAACCACAGTTATTTCTGTGATTCAGTGTACGTTCTTGTGGATAATATATAAAATGTCTAGCTATGCACAAGAATCAGAATTGATTTATGTTTGATATTACATTTTATAATATATTTTTGTATATTATTATAAGTGATTGCATTTGATTCTACTCTAGATACTTAAGAATCAAATGAGTATGTTTAGTTTTGTAGACTAATGTTTATGGAGCTACTTCTTGTGTGCATTATAAAGTCTTTCATGGACCTAGGGACATTTCTATGAAAAAATGGATTTTTTTTCTCTGAGTATTTTTTAGGTTATTAATTTATTCTCTTCTTTACATGTAACTTCCAATATAAAAACCCTTTAGTGTGTTTTACATAATGAACATCAATAATCAGAAAGTCATAAATTCAATCTGACCCTAGATCCAAAGTTTTCACTTCTTTTAAACAGTTTTTGGTGAAGGACATACAAAAGTCAATATACTGAAAATTTTGTATGAAATATGAAAGGAGGAGTACTTAATTATGTTTCCAAAATTAAGACTTTTGCCCAGGTCTCTGTGCCTTTTTAACTAATTTTCAGTCACACTCCTGCCTTTAGTCATACTCCACTGAATGAGAAACGTTATGATAACACTAGGGAAAGAAAAACCTACCATTAGCCACCAATTGTCTGAAATCAGTTTTGACAAAGTTTTGCAATTTTGAAAAGGAACTCCTGAAAACATTACTTTACCTATTATAACAAATTTCAGTTATTTTGGAAACTCCAGAATCAACACTACTATATTAAAACAGTGGTCATAGTTTATTGTTCATGGAAATATATTTCAAAACTTCCATAGATTTTGTAATAGGCACAAAATTGGAAAGCATCTCATATTGTTATATAGATACAATTTTTAAAAAAATAACAGCATAGACTTTGCAGAGGAAAAAATTAAAGAAAAAGAAGAAACACCAGCAATAATATTACACTGTCTCTGCTTGCAAAGGTACCTCTACTTCCAGAACATTGTCTCCAACTCTGTTCAATACTGCTCAAAAATTATACTAAAAGAGCAGGATAATTACCAGGAAAGGGCATAGGCTAAAAGAACAACATAGGGGTTCTTGAGTAAGTTTAAATGCAAGTTTGAGGATATTATTTTTTAGCTTTTGGGACACATTTTAGAATTAAATGCCTTTTCTAATATTTTTCTCATTTAATTTCAATCCTGTCTTAAGATGGAAGTGTGCTTACTCCCATTTTGAAAATCATGATCATCAAGGAAAGGAATTTTGGGATTATAGAAAATCTAGGACTACTCTTCAGGGATATATTTTCCACTATGCTATTTTGAATTAAAATATTCTGATATGTATTGCCTTTGCGAATTTTAAGGTGGTGCAATGTAATAAAAAAACCAGAAAATAAATTGGAAATCAAATAATTAAATTACAGAATTCTTTTTAAGGTAACGTGAGCTGCTAACTGAATGAAATCATTTCTTCCTTTTACTTAGGCAGCAGAATGCACCTACTTGGACCCAATAACTTTGTCACTGCAGAGATCAGCAAGAGGGGCTCCTCCTTGATTTACTGCTAAGAAACTGACACAAATATGTAATTGAATGAGCTATTTGACTTAGAACTTAGAAATAAAACTTGAATATAGGCATGCCCTCACATTTAGATTCACACAGGATTCAGCTGAAAAACATGACTGAGGTCATGGTGTTTATATTAACAGGCTTCAGGGGTGACTTTGAGATGCAAGTCTTCCTGTTTTTACTGTTTCTGGCAATTTATCTGTTCACCTTGATAGGAAATTTGGGACTAGTTATATTGGTCATTGGGGATTCCCGTCTCCATATCCCGATGTACTACTTTCTGAGTGTGTTGTCCTTCTTGGATGCCTGTTATTCCTCCGTTGTCACCCCCAAAATGTTGGTTAATTTCTTGTCAGAGAACAAGGCCATTTCATTTGTTGGCTGTGCCACCCAGATGCTTCTCTTTGTGACTTTTGGGACCACGGAATGCTTCCTCTTGGCTGCGATGGCATATGACCGCTATATGGCCATCTGCAACCCGCTCCTGTACACGGTCAGCATGTCAGCCAGGGTCTACGTGCCGCTCATAGTGGCATCCTATGTGGGTGGCATCTTGCATGCGTCCATACATACGGGCGCCACGTTCAGCCTGTCCTTCTGCGCATCCAGTGAGGTCAGACACGTCTTCTGTGACATCCCTCCTCTCCTTGCTATTTCTTGTTCCGACACGCACATAAACCAGCTCCTGCTCTTCTACTTTGTGGGCGCTATTGAGATAGTCACTATCTTGATTGTTCTGATTTCCTATGCTTTCATCCTGTTGGCAATCCTCAGGATGAAGTCTGCGGAAGGAAGGAGAAAAGTCTTTTCTACATGTGGCTCTCATCTGACTGGGGTGACAATTTATCACGGAACAATTCTCTTTATATATATGAGACCCAGTTCCAGCTATGCTTTGGACCATGACATGATAGTGTCCATATTTTACACCATTGTGATCCCCATGCTGAATCCCATCATCTACAGTTTAAGAAACAAAGATGTGAAGGAAGCAATGAAAAAACTGTGGAAAGAAATCAGTTCATAAGCAAATTGCATTTTCAGCATTAGGTAAAATGCCATAGAAGGTTGATGTGGGTCTGCTTCTCTAAGCTCAAGGACTAGAGAAGAAAATGTTTTGCTTTTAGTTAATAGTTCCTATATAGTCTAGAATTTGCCCCAATAAAGCATTAATTAGCCTTTCTATGCAACATTTCATGAATATATAGAATTTGTGTTATCTGTAGGCTGTTTACTATGTTCAAACTGATCTATATTAAATCATCATGGAGCTAAGATTTTTGCTGTTATTAAGGCTGTACAATTTGATTTTCATTCACTGTAACTGTAATTTATATCTTCAGGATTCTTAGATTGCTCTAGCTCTACATTGCTTATAGTAACTTTCAGCGTTCTTTGTGAAATCACGGTCTATATGGAGTCACTGTGAAAGACCTTTCAAATGTGACTTTCTATGCACTCCATGTGCTGTCAAACAGGAAGATACTCCCCGACTTTTAGGAATGTCCTTTGCACCACCATGTTTTTAATACCATTTATTTCTATTCCATCACAGTCTTTACTTCCACTGTCCAATCAGCAATTGATTAGATTCATTCTGAAACTCCAAAAGTTTCAGATATTAGATAATCACATTTATTGAGAGTATACTCAAAACACAAATATATTTACTTCAACCCCAGCCAGGGAACTAACTCACATGGCACAGCAGACCTCTCCTGTCTCACCCATTGCTCCCCTCAACAATGTATTTCAGTAGATCCCCTTGTTCTGTTCCTCACTCTGTCTCTGAAGAATCTTCTCATTCCCTCCCACTTCTGACCTACATACCAGTTCTTCTATGCAGAAGTAAATGAAATCTTAAAAAATATAAAGTTCATATGTAAGTGTGTAATCATGGTGCTATTTGAAATTAATAATCCTGTCCCTGCCTTGATCCCTCTCTCCCTCTCTCCTGTAGAATGTCTCTGATTTGTAGTTGTCTGTTTATTTTTGTTTGGGACTATGGTGATGGTGTACAGGTGAATTGGTAGTAGAAATTCTATGGGGACTACACTTAGAAAGAAAGCAAACATTGTAAGAAAAAATAAAATTTAATAATCCTATAAGAAAATTATTCTTAGTTGTATTCTCTATCAGGAACAGCTAGAGCTGTTGGAACAAAAGGAATTTCTACAGTGAAAAAAATAGCAAAGATAATGAATGAAAAAAAAGTATAACACAACCACATATAATTCACTTTGAACAACAAAAGATCTTACATGTTAAATGAGGTCTGTTGGAAGCAGGGCTAGACATGGACATAGTAGGGCTACTTTCTGTTCCTTGGCTCTTGGCCTGAGCATTGAGGGCTGGTGGCCACTGCAAGGGTATCACAAAGTCGGAGTGTAAAAGGAAAACCCAGGCAAAGCTGAGTGGAAACCAGCTCATTCGAAAATCCATACAGGTGGGCTGAGGCTCAGGTGTCAATTGTAACTTATACATCAATGGTGTTTGTCTTTTGTCATTTTTGAAGATAAGTATAATTTTTAAAAGTGTCAGTGCTCAGTCCCTATGTTCTGTGATGAATGAAGAAAGGATTTAATGTCCATGATCTTTCTGAGAAAATAAAATAAGAAAATGTAAATCCTCAGAATGGTGATGACACCAGGAATTTGGACACATTATTTGTTGGCTATTAACCACAGGCTGTGTTTACATTGCTCCAATGAATTCATCTGAGAAGGAAGCTGGGTGCCGATGACATCATGAAAAGTGCCATGGAATATGCAAACTGTGGTTTCACTTTCAATTACATGGTAATTGTCAAGCTAGTCAAATGTAATCATCATAAAGTTAATTGTACCTACAACTATGGAAGTCATTCAATTTGAGTCATGGTGTATGAAAGCTAGTACAATGCATTTAAAAGTATATGTGACTCTGTAAGTAACATATTTATACACAATAAATACATGTGTCTGTTAGGTAAACACATATTTATATACACCAATATTCTTTGGTTGAAGACTTAACTACTGATACTTTAGTATGTAACTCTAATAATGGGCTCTTTATATGAGTAATAGGACTGGTGTCATAAGAAGAAAGGATCATAGCAGAAATACATGAGGTTGATGGTCACATCAAGACAGAAGGTGATTTCTACCTACAGTGGAAGAGAGAGACCTCAGCAGAAATCAACCCTGACTTCATCTTGAGCCCAGGCTTCTAAATTGAAAACAGTGAAAAATAAATTGATGTTGTTTAAGCTCCCAGTCTGTAGTATTTTGTTACAGCCACCCTAAAAAACTAACAATCTCAATGGAACATAGACTGCACATGTGTTCACATGTGTGTGTGAAGGTGTACACATCAGAGTGAGTGAAGAAAGAGCAGAGGGTGATCAAGTTTTCTTGTATCTGTGGAAATTGCTTAGGTGGAGGTGTGGTTACTATCTTTGTATGAAATAGTCTATCACAAATAAAAAATACTACAGAATAGTGATTCTTTATTTGTTTCAGTAAATGGTCATTGTGAAAATTACATTTTGTTGACACAACAAAATGCACCCCTATGTTTATAGCAGCACTCTTTACAATAGGGAAGACCTGGAAACAACCCAAATGCCCAAAAACAGATGAGTGGATCGGGAAGCTGTGGT
>JAGFMF010011846.1:21528-32771 GCA_019455555.1 Galemys pyrenaicus | reverse complement strand
GGGCAGGGCAGATGAAACAAGAATGTTATCTTAGAATGTGCACCCAGGTATGGGGCAGAAGCCTGAGCCCGCCCAAAATGGATCTCCTGTAAGTTTAAACTTTTGAAGCATGCTTCTCTTTAAAGCTATTTGCTGTGCTCATTGCGTGGGCTTTGATCTCTCAGCTTACTGGCTGCAACCTATGTAATGGCAGGTAATTGGCTATAAAACTCACCCCCTCTTCCTCTCGGGGTTGATAGCCTCAGCCAGACCTACGTGTCACGGTTGAACAGTTGACCCTAGCATGCTGGCATAATTACAGTTGGCCCCAGCAGGCTGGCATAATTAAAGCTCTACATGACCATTGCAACCCTGTGTCCACACTTTGTTCTTTTGGGGTGCCCACGGAAACTCGGTCCTTTACAATATATACATATTACATTTAGAATTTTTATATATTTATGTCTTTTTTATATGTTTATATATTGTATCTATCAGCATGTATGTGCACGTGTGTTCACGTGTGTGTGCAGGTGTATATATCAGAGTGAGTGAAGAAAAAGGAGAATATATCAGTTTTTCTCTATGTGTGGGAACTATTTAGGTAAAGGTGTGGTTAATATCTTTATAGGGAAGTGTCTACCAAAAATAAAGATGCTATAAAAAATTTTTAAAGTATTGTTAGAGTCAGAGTTTATGTCTAAACTTAGCTGACTGAAACTTGAAAAACGACCTAAAGGCCTTATCTAGTAGGTCAGCTGGTCCCATACCTTAGGCTCTCTTGGGCAGTTAAGGGCAGGGCAGATGAAACAAGAATGTTACCTTAGTATCTACTAGGTCAGCTGATCCCATACCTTAGGCTCTCCTGGGCAGTTAAGGGCAGGGCAGATGAAACAAGAATGTTATCTTAGAATGTGCACCCAGGTATGGGGCAGAAGCCTGAGCCCGCCCAAAATGGATCTCCTGTAAATTTAAATTTTTGAAACATGTCTCTCTTTAAAGCTATTTGCTGTGCTCATTGCGCGGGCTTTGATCTCTCAGCCTATTGGCTAAATTGGCTATAAAAGCTCACCTCTACTTCCTATCTGGGTCGATTGTCTCAGCCAGACCTGCGTGTCACGGTTGAACGGTCGGCCCCAGCATGCTGGCGTAAGTAAAGCTCTACATGACCATTGCAGCCCTGTGTCCGCTCTTTGTTCTTTTGGGGTGCCCACGGAAACTCGGTACTTTACAGTATTTTTTATTGTGAGACAAGATGCTTAATTCGTGATTTATTTCATTGTACTAGTGAAAGTGAAAAATACATATTTTGATATACCTATTGTCCATACTGTTTGAGATTACAGTATGATTTTGTAACAGGGTAGTCCCCAGGGAAGGGCGAAGTTCCAGAATCCCAGTTCTGCCCTAAGTGGGTGAAGTTGAGCAGGAATAAAAAGATTCTGCAGAGAGGACAGCACAAAAGGAAGGGACAAAAAAGGAAGCAGGATGGAGAGCAGCAAAAAGACATGGAGAAGGCACGTGGAGCAGAGGGAAGAAACTGCGCTTGCTTTTTAGTCTTAAACTAGTTAAAACAAATATAAATGAGAGACGTAGGGAATTTAACAATAACCAATTTCATCTTAATTTTAATTTTGTTCTTTTCCTCCCGGATTTGTCTGACTCTTTCTAACCCTTTTCTATGGGTCTCTATTGAAAGGTCCTTCCTTTAGACTCGTGGCAGGCTTTTGGGCCTTGCTTTGGGCCAATCCTATTTAGCTGGACTTTTACCCTCAAAAAAATAAGTAACTTTAAATGCTTAACTTAATAACTATATTCTTTGTCCTTTTTATATTATACCCTAATTGTATTAAAATTCCTTTCCATTAAAAGTCTTATATGTTTATCTTAATGCGGCAGATAGCAAAACCCATTCAGAGAGGGCAGGTTTAGGAGTTTGAAGGTGACCCTCTCCCTGCCCTGTAACAATTTCACAAAGTATAAAAACATTTCACTGTGGAAAATAAATCATTCCATCTCTGATGGTTTCAAAATAGATTAGTTGAGTATCTAGAAACTCTTTTCATCTCAAAAATTCAGAGCTCTACAAAACAAGACCAAACAAGGCTCTTCATTATATGGTTCAAGGGAGAAGGCAACTGTGTCTGAAAACCTGACATAGTTGTATGAGGCCCTGAACTTTTTCCCTTGGTAACAGGCCAAACACTTCTCCTGGGAATCGGTCTCACAAGGATGACCACACTTTGCATTAGCATCATCCCTTATATATGAGGTGCCCAGAAATATCAGAATAAGACACAAAACATCTCTCTGCTATTCCAAACCTCCCTGATATTCTTTAGACATCACTCCAGGCAAATTTCCACTTGACCAGAATCTTAACAAAATTACTAGGTTGATTTATTTTACATAAGAATTTAAAGAAATATGAATGCACAAAAATTTAAAAAGAACTTACATCAAAGAAAACATAGATTACAGAAAATTTTCACTCAAATGCACTTCATACTTTACTCTGAGAAAAATTTGAGGTTGACAAATTTCTAGACAGATCATTTTGGAGAAGTTTTTTTTCTTTTCTTTCCACCAAAGTTGATCACAGTAAGTATTATGCTCAACATTATAAGGTTTTATTTAGAATAAAATAAAATGGCAATGAGGCCTAGGTTAAGCAAGGGGAAGTTAGAAATTGGGCAGCTTTGGGTGGGGGGGTGAATAGGTGAGATCCTAGAATAGTTAAGTCTTGGAACAAAAGGAAGGAAGGCCCCAGTAGATAGGGAACTGCAAACTTCTGAACAGGCCAGGGCATTCAAACACAAAAATAACTAAGGGATGCAAACAAAGGTAGACCTCAGGCGCCCAAAATTCTGGATGGACTAGATTCCAGGTACCAAAGATTCTAAGTTAAGTGGGACCATCAAGGAATAACCAATCACAGAAAGACTAGTAAAATTTTAGAATAATGAGGGAAAGAAGGTATATATTCCCTAAAGTTTGACTTCACCTTGGCTCTCTGCCCCTCCCAGGTACCATCTACCTGGGAGTGTTTATTCTTCCCCTTTTCCTAAATAAACCTTTCTTTTCAAGACAAAATTTGCTTCTCTCTGCTTACTTCTCTAAAAAGTCTGTGAATTCCTTTCTACAGCTTCATGAGACAAGAATCTGTGGTAATTATTAGAGTGAGAGGCTGTGACAGCTGCAAGGTAACTTCCACAGCTGCAAGGTAACTTTGGTCACCTGCATCAGGAAGAGTCCTGAAGGGCATGCAGATACATGCCAGTTATAACTTCGACTCTAAATGATGCCAGTACTTCTGGAAATAGAAATAGAAAGTTAATGGAATTAGAGTATAACTCAATGACAAAATTTCAGAAACAATTTTACAAAAATTTGATTTTAAAAGGTCAATTTATGAAAACATTTTATATTCTGGAATTTATACTGATTTTAATGCATATTAATAACTAATATACCTGAAGTCCTTTTATTTTGCAGTTGTCATTAGTATATTTTAGAAAAAAATAAGTATAGATTTATGACTTATTACCATACTTTTATTGCTATATATATATAATTATTTTACAATCTTGGTGAAATTAATTTTAATGGGGAATATTGTATTTTATAGACTATCTACACTTAGTTTATCTTGTAGACTCAGGTAATCATCATTTAAGAGTTCTCACTAAAGATAAATTTATTAACTGTGTGTCTTCTTCTTTTAAAAAAGATGGCTAATAGTCTCACTAATGGTGTAATATCTTCATTTGAAATAAATGTATTAAAAAAGAGAAACAGAACAGTGTCGGCTTAATTACAACTAAGCAATATATCTGGATTTATTACATCATAAACAATAATCACATTTACCGATTTCTATACATGACAATCAAATTCAATTTCACCCTATTCTATAAACCACTCATCATTATAAACTGGGCAATATCTAACATACATATGCTGCATCATTCATAGAAATCTAACCCTTTTTGATATCATACCTACTAAGAATCAACTTTGACTTCTCAGCAGGTAAAAGTAGTGGAACACAATGCATAGAAGGAATAAAACAAGTGTAGCCAACTTCATCCTTTTGGGATTTACAGATGCTGAAGACATCCAGCTGGTGCTCTTTGTGCTGTTTCTCCTGATATACCTGGTCACTGTGCTGGGGAATGCAGGGATGATACTGATCATCCGCCTGGATGCCCAGCTTCATACCCCCATGTATTTTTTCCTCAGTCACCTGTCTTTCATTGACCTCAGTTACTCATCCATCATCACACCTAAAACCTTAAAAAACTTACTGACTTCCAACAAGAAGATTTCCTATGCAGGTTGTTTCATCCAAATGCACATTTTTGTTCTCTTGGTTGCAGCTGAATGTATTCTTCTCTCCTCCATGGCCTATGATCGCTATGTAGCCATCTGCAATCCTCTCCACTACCCCGTTGTCATGTCCACAAGACGCTGCTGGTCTTTTGTGTTCAGGACCTATTTTATAGGTTTTATAGACTTTTTCATCACTGTGCTTGGCATGAGGAAATTGACCTTCTGTGAATCTAATGTAATCCATCATTTTTCCTGTGACACATCTCCTCTTATAGCTCTGTCTTGTACTAAAACCCAGGACACTGTAATCATTATATTTGTTTTTGCAGGTTGCACCCTTGTAGGGTCTCTTATCACAATATCGGTGTCATATATGTCAATTCTCTCTACTATTCTGAAAATTAAATCCACTTCAGGGAAGAGAAAAGCCTTCTCCACCTGTGCCTCGCATGTCTTGGCAGTCACCATCTTTTATAGCACTATGATCTTCAGCTACCTAAGACCAAGCACATCCTACTCCTTGGGAAAAGATCAAGTGGCTTCTGTGTTTTATACTATTGTGACCCCTATGCTGAATCCCCTTATTTATAGCCTTCGCAACAACGAAGTAAAAAATGCTGTCCTTAGACTCCTGCAGAAGAGTGAGGGTTCCAGGCACTTCAAATAGTGATGCTGAACATTTTTACATTTTATCCAAGATATAGTGTACTTGGCATAATATTTTTGTTATTCAGGTAACAGTAGTTTTCACTGCTGTTTGTATGTTGGAAAGTAGGATCCCCTTTACCAGCTGTGTTCACATAGTGATCCCACCACCAACGCACCCATTGTCCACCCCCAAGGGCCAGGTGCTCCCTCCCCATTTATGCTTGCCTCTCTCCCTGCTCTGAATGTCTCAGTTCCATAGACAGTTTTTAAAGGCTGGGTTTTGATTTTGACCTCTGACCCTTTGCCTTGTTTGTCAATATTACAAAGGTAAGTGTCACCACTGAGTATTTGTTTTACTCCTTCTGACTTATTTCATTTTCAGAGGAAAGTTCAGCACCATTCACAGTACTAAGCTTTTAAGCACCATTTTGCTTTCTTCACTATATGGAATTTTTTTTTAAGTCTTCACTAAAAACAATTGGATCCATTTATCTGCTTTTTTTCTGATAACCCATTTTTTAATTCACCCAATGTGTAATTTTGGGCATTATCAGATATGTCTTTGAAATCAGTATTGTCACTGAAATCACAAAACAGTCCTTTGATTTTCTCATTTAAGGACAACAATGCATAACATTAGAAAAGAAAGTTGTCATCTTTTAAATTTTTTCATGACTATTCTCTTGTATAGTTCAGAACTACTTTATTCTGCAAAAGAGCTCACTTGTTACCTAAATAAAAACACTGTCAGAATTCATTGAATCCATTTTTTTTTCCAAAGAAAATAGTATGACTATGAATACTTGCTTTGGAACAAGAAACTTTGATTTAGATTCTAGATCTGCTTACCTTTTAGCTGTATACCATCCTGTAAGTCATTGAAACTTAGAGTGTTTGTAAAGTTGAAGTCTGATGATGGATGTAAAACATTTAAAGCAATTCTAATAAAATTATTCATTATCATAATAAGACTTACATTCTTGCAATATTTTCAATTCACAATGATTTTTTAAAAGAATATTCACTTGTGTTTTTGCAGATAATTTTGATTAATTTGAAGACAAACACAAAAAAAAACTAAAAAGGAAAATTACAATGCTTCACAAATTTGGATGATATATGATAGATATGATATATATATTTGTAATGATATATGTTAACATTGGAGAAAACGTAGAACATACTGAAAAAAATAGAAGGAAAGAGGATTGCCTTAATAATTACTGACAGCTTAGTGTCTATTGTTCTTTTGTCATGTTTATGTGTATATAAATTGTAAACATGAGTGAAATTTTGGTGTGTCATGTACTGTTTTGCAGCTTTTTGATACACTTGCAAGTTTAAGCTTTGTTAATTCCTTTGTCATTGAAACATTGTGAGATAAATTTATTCTTGGTCTAGGAAACTCCCAGATAGCATGCTGTAGACCTGAAGTATTGTAAACTCATCAATCTTAAACTGCATGTAATTCAAGCACTTTTGTTTCTACCTGCTAAACATTTAAAGTCATTACCTTTCTGTGACATGTTAATAGCTTCAGTAATTGCTAACTTGTTGAAATTCTTTATAATTTTTAAAGCCATTTCTTTACTCTTGCTTTCTAAGTTTTGTCGTATATTTTGCAAGTACATTTTTGAAGCAAATGCTTCAGTCACTAATTTTACATTTTTAGTGGAGAAAAGTTGTAAAGTTAAGAACTGACAAATAATTCAGATTATGTGGCCAACCATAAGCTTTAGTCAGGAGAGTAATCAGTTTTCTAATTTTAAAGTTTTTCTCTAAAAAAAAAATCCAAAAGAACTGACCAAGCCAAACAAACATAAACCCTAGAAATATGACTGCAAAATTGAGGTTGTTATAGCAGGTGAGAAGATGAGTCCGTGGAGGCAGAGACCGAAGTGGGCAATGGTCAAGCATAGTGAGGCTTAGACGTTGTAGCTAGAGTGGTGACATACAATGAGGGGTTTTAACCTATTCCCCTAGATCCCGTGTAGTGCTGCGATCCAATGTTATCTCAATGAAGAATATAATTAATTAAAATAATAATGTGGCTTTTTTCACAAATCTGGAATTGTTATTTAATTTTCTTACAAAATTCAAGCTTCAAGTATTTGATAATTTAAGGTTATTCAAATTTATTTTTAAATTTTATTTTAATTAAGAGATGGTCAAGAAGATGACTTTTATTTTTCCAAATATTCAATATTTTGGTTTAAACTTTTTACTGTGGTTACTGGATAGAGAGTTTTCATTCATTCAATAATGATTGATGTGCATTCTTATATTAATGACATGTATATTTCTCCAAGTAAATCATGGTATAATTATATGTGGTTGGCTCTAGTCACTACTGAACCCTCACATTGCATCGTTATTAAAAAATTATGTTATTTCCATGGTATCAAAACTGGATATAGCTATTCTTATTTGTTTATTTTACAACTAGAGATAACTATTTAAGAAACATTTATTGTTCAGTAACATGCATTTTACATCATTACTATCTTGGATATGCAATGAGTCATCTTACGTATTTGTAGACAGTTTTTGTTTCTGTGATTTTTTTTTTATGAGCTATGCCTTCATCTTACTTTTATTTATCTGTTTCTGTGATGAATATTGTGACCTGTTGGTTTATGTTGGCAAAGATAGTCAACACTTTTGTCAAAAACACTTAACTATGGGTAATGCTGACTTAAGACTTCCCTACTCTCTTTACAATGTATGGTAGAAAAAATTTATATACTGTTATTGCATGTGCATAATATAATCTATAACAATATAAAAATGTTTTATGTGCTATAGTTTCCTTGTTGTATTAGTACATATCATATTTTATGTAAGATGAAACTTGAAATTTAGTACCAAATATTACAGATTTTGGTGCCTTGTCAATAATATTTAATATAATGTGATAATTAAAAATAAAAAGCTGTGTTTTATTAATTGATACATAATAATGGTAGCAGTATATTTTCCTGGGTTCTTATCATGTTCCAAAATACTCTATAGATTTGTGCATTAATATACTTTATATGAAATAATTTTCAGGTAGCTGTCAATGCATAAATCTAAGGGGAGAGCAGGGTGCCAATGACTTCATGGAAAATACTATGGAAATATTAGAAATATGCAAGCTTTGGTTTTACTATTGATTACATGGTCATTGTCAAGCTAGTCCAATGTAATCATTATAAAATTAATATTACTTGCAACTATGGGAGTCTATTCATGTTGAGTCACGTAAATGGAGGTTAATACTACATATTTAAATGTATATGTGACTCTGTTTAAACATACATTTACACAATAAATATATGCGTGTGTGTATGTGTATGTATATACTTATATATACACCAAATGTCACATGTTGAAAACTTAACTCCTGATACTTTACTATATAACTCTAGTAGTGGGACCTTTATATGAGTAAGTAACTTAAAATAAGTTCTGAAGAATACACCCTAATCTAATAGGACTGATGACATGAGAAGAAAGGATCACAGCAGAGAAACATGAGGGTGATGATCACACAAAGCTAGAAAGAGAAGATGTCTACCTATAGTGAAAGAGCAAGACCTCACTAGAAATCAGCCCTGACTTCATCTTGAACTTGGGCTTCTAGATTGAGAACAGTGGAAAATAAATTGCTGCTGTTCAAGCTCTCAGTCTGTGATATTTGCTTACTGTAACCCTAACAAACTAATATTCTCATATATAATATTGTGCACATGTGTTCACCTGTGTGTGTGCAGGTGTATATATCAGAGTGAGTGAAGAAAGAGTAGAGGATAATCAAGTTTCCCTGTATGTGTGGAAACTGCTTAGGTGAAGGTGTGTTTTATATGAAAATAAAAAAAAATAAATCTTTCTGATTGTGAGTCAAAGAGCTTGAATCTTTATTCAGTGTACTGGTCAGTGTAAAAAAATATACTTTGTTGATGCACCAACCGTCCTAGCTCTGGCTGATATTATAACATGATATAATATTTCACTGAGGAAAATAAGTCATTCCATCCCTTATAGTTTTAAAATAGATTATTTAAGTGAATATCTAGAAATTCTTTATTCACCTTCCCCAGTAAAAATTTAGAGCTACACACACACACACACACACAAACCAAAAAAACCAAATTCAAGCTCTGTATAATGTGATTTTTAAGGGAGAAAGCAAGTGTGTTCTGACAACATAAAAAGTTGTAACAAGTCCTTGTAATTTTGTCTTGGAAACAGGCCAAACCCTTTTCTTTGGGAATTGGTCTCACAAGGATGACCAAACCTTGCATTATCACCATCCTCAATATATGAAGTGGCCTGGAATCATCAGGAGGAGAGACAAGGTAACCCTGTCTACTATGTTCTCATAATTCCCTTATATTCTTTAAAGACGTCTCTACAGGCAAATTTCCACTTGACCAGGATCTTAACACAATTCCTTGGTTTATTACTTTATATCAGAATAAAAAAAATGAGTGCACACATTTTAAAAAAAGAACTTATCTCAAAGAAAACATATATCACTGAAATTTCTGATTCAAATTACTTTCATATTTTACTTCTGAGAAAAATTTTAGGTTAACAGTTTCTGGGCAGGTAATATTGGAAGAAGGCCTTAGTCTCACCAATTCTGGCTCACAGTAAGTATTATGCTCAAAATTAAAGAGCTTTAGTTCATATCAAATAAATGGACACAGTCAAGAAGTACATAGCACAGATCATTTAAACTGTTGGCCCTAAATGATGCCAGTACTTGTGGAAACAGAAATACAGAGTTAATGGCATCAGGATAATAATTAATGACAAGATTCCAAAAAATGATTATTTAGAAATTTGATTTAAAAAGTCAACTTAAAAAAAACACTTTAACTTCTGGAACTTGGTATTAATATTGATTCATATGAATAGCTCATACACACCACTGAAGTCCTTTTAGTTTGAAGTCTATCATTATTAATTTTATTAGAAAAATAAAGGATTAGAAATTATGCTTAAGACCATATTTTAATATTTTTATAATGTTTTATAATGTTTGTTTTATGAGTGCTGAAGATAATTATAATGGGGAATATGGCATTTGATAAGCTCTCTGCAGTCAGTCTACACTGTAGACTCACAATATCATCATTTAATAGCTCTGACACATGATAAATTTCTTGAATTGTCCATGTAATTTTCATGATTTAAAAAATATGCCTAACAGTAACATCTATGGTATAATACTCATATGTGAAATAAATATATTAAAAGATAAGTATTTAGAAGACTGTCATTTCATTCCAATTGAGCAATATCTGGATTTATTACATTATGAGCAAAGATCAATATATATCCATTTCTACACCTGACAATAAAATTAGATTTTTTCATTATATTTTGTAAACCATTCTTTAATAAATTGTAGGAAACAAATTAACTAATATAGATATGCCAGATCTTTCATAGAAACCCAAACCTTTTGAAGTTACATCTACTATTAACTTTGACTTTTCAACAGGTAAAAGTAGTGGAACACAATGCAGAGAAAGAATAACACAAACGTGGCTGAATTCATTCTTTTGGGATTTACAGATGCTGAAGACATCCAGCTGGTGCTCTTTGTGCTGTTTCTCTTGATATACCTGGTCACTGTGCTGGGGAATGCAGGGATGATACTGATCATCCGCCTGGATGCCCAGCTTCATACCCCCATGTATTTTTTCCTCAGTCACCTGTCTTTCATTGACCTCAGTTACTCAACTGTTATTACACCTAAAACCTTAGATAACTTAGTGACCTCCAAAAAGAAGATTTCATATGGGAACTGTTTTAGTCAAATGTATATTTTTGTATTTTTGGTTGCTGTTGAATGTTTTCTTCTGTCCTCCATGGCCTATGATCGCTATGTAGCCATCTGCAATCCTCTCCACTACCCCGTTATCATGTCCACAAGACGCTGCTGGTCCCTTGTCCTTGGGTCCTACTTGGTAGGTTTCACAGACTCTTTAGTCAATGAGCTTTGCATGAGGAGACTGAAATTCTGCAACTCCAATGTGATCCATCATTTTTTCTGTGACACATCCCCAATTATAGCCCTGTCTTGCACTGAAACCCAGGACACAGAACTCATGATATTCATTTTCGCTGGCACGAGTCTTGTGGCATCTCTTATCACAATATCAGTGTCATATATGTCAATTCTCTCTACTATCCTGAAAATTAAATCCACTTCAGGGAAGAGAAAAGCCTTCTCCACCTGTGCCTCGCATGTCTTGGCAGTCACCATCTTTTATAGCACTATGATCTTC
>JAGFMF010011846.1:0-21478 GCA_019455555.1 Galemys pyrenaicus | reverse complement strand
AAGCACATCCTACTCCTTGGGAAAAGATCAAGTGGCTTCTGTGTTTTATACTATTGTGACCCCTATGCTGAATCCCCTTATTTATAGCCTTCGCAACAAAGAAGTAAAAAATGCTGTCCTTAGACTCCTGCAGAAGAGTGATGTCTCCAGGCACTTGAAATAGTAATGCTGAACATTTTTTTAAGGAAATATTTACTGTATATCTAAGACATATTATACCTTTATAATTTTTTGTTATTCAGGTAACATTGGTTTTCATTGCTGTTTATATGTTGGAAGAATAGGATCCTCTTTTGCAGCTAAGTTCACATAGTTTTCCCACCACCCAAATCACCAACCGTCCACCCACATGGACAACATGCCCCCTCCCCATTTGTGCTTGGCCCTCTCCATGCTCTGAATGACTCAGTTCCATAGTCCAATTTTAATGACTAGGGTTTGCATTTTACCGTTTGACCCTTTGTTTTGTTTGTCAATATTTCAAAGGTAAGTGTCACCACTGAGTATTTGTTTTATTCCTTCTGACATTTCATTTGGCATAATCACATTGAGTTCCGTTCATCATGCTAAGCTTTGAAGCTCCTCTTTTCTTTCTTCACTATGGGGCATTTCCTTAAGTTTTAGCTAAAAATAATTGACTCCTTTCATTTGCTTGGGTTTCTGTTGACCCATTGTCACTTGTCCAAATGTACTCTGGAACATTTTCATAAATATGTCTTTAGAATCCATGTTATCATGAATATCACAAAATAGTTCTAAAAGTATGGTCTCTGTTTAAGGATAACTGATGCACAAAATAAGAAAAGAAAGTTGTCATATTTTAAATTATTTCATAGCAATACCCTTGCATAGTCCAGAACTTTGTTGTGGAAAAGTGTTCCATTGTTAGCTCAATATAAATTCTTCAGCAACCATTAAAACCATTGCATTCAGAAGAAATTTAGTAGAGTGACTATGAGCACTTCTTTGGAAGCAGAAACTTCAATTCTGCTTCTAAATCTGTTTACTTTTTAGCTATATAAACTTCAATAAGTCACTCAAACTTAGAGATTCAGTTTCTAAAGCTGTACAAGAGAAATAATAATCCCAGTTTTGCAGTGTTTTAGTGAAGTTTGAACCAGATGATGAATATAAAATTTATAAAGCACTTCTAATAAATATTGTCCATTATCATAAGAAAACTTACATTCCTGCAATATATTATATGCATAATGAATTTTCTTAACAATATTCACTTGTGTTTTATAAATTACTTTTGATTAATATAACAAACAAACACATAAACATCTAAGAAGGAAAAGTCTCAATGCTTCAGAAATTTGGATTTGTTAGGGTATATGTTGACATTGGAGAAAACAGAATGTACTGAAAAAACAGAAGGAAAGAGAATTGCCCTAATAATTACAGCTTAGTGTCTGTTATTTAGGTACGTACTTGGGCATATAAATTGCATGTATTAGTAAAATTTGCAGTGTTTCCTATGTACTTTTTTGCAGCTTTCTGATATACTTGCAAGTTTAAAAATTTTAATTCCTTTTGTCATTGAAACATTGTGAGATAAATGAATTCTTGGTCTAGGAGACATCCAGACATCACGCTATGAACTAAGTGTTGTCAGCCCATTGATTAAAACTCTACATACAATAAATCTCTTTGGTTTCTAAAGTCCTTACCTCTCTGTGACATATTAATAGCTTCCATCATTGATTTAAATTCTTTATAATTGGTAATACCTTGCTTTCTAAGTTTTGTTATATACTTTGCAAGTAAATTTTTGAAATAAACGCTTCGCTCATTTGTTTTACATTATGAGTGGAGAAAAGTTATAAAAGTAAGTATTGACAATGAAGTCATAATATCCATAAACTTTAGTTTAGTTATCCATAAACTTTAGTCAGGAGAGTGATTGGTTTTTCATCATTTTAATGTTTTTCTCTAAGAAAACATTGAAAATTTCTGACCAAACTCAAAAAATATAAACATTAGAAATATGACTGAAGAATTGAGGCTGCTCAGGAAATCATTAAGAATGATTCTGAAATTTTCATTTATTCTCACATACTTCATAGACCCTCCATCAGTATATTATATTGATTCTAAATACAGAATATCTCTGGAGTCTATTTCTCAACACTGTATAACACTGCCACCCTAAAAGAGGGAACTACCTTCTCAGTCTGAGAATTACCACCCCAGCCCCATGACTTGTCTTCCCGCTTAGACTTTATTATCCTTAAATATAATCTGAGTGTAAAAGTGAAAGTGAATCAGTGAAACAGTCATGGATCTTATTTAGTTAACTCATCTCAGGCCTCTAGAATAAAACCAAAACTTTCACAAGAGACCAGTGATCCAAAGTAACCTTGTCCCATCCTCTCCTTTTGTGAATTCATTCCTTATGATTCCACCTGTGATGCTATGTTGTTTCAACTACATGACCTACTAACAAACACATTAGTACTGGAATTGCCTTTAAGTTTTCTATATTCTTGTCTTCTTAAAATTTGATTTTTATAGGTCATTGCATGATGTTTTGTTTTTATTCTGAAAAGCGATATAAATAGAGACACAGGATAATTCAATTTGAGAAACAAATGAACTTCATGTCTATGGTCCTTGATTTTCTCCAGATTTTGGTGAGACTCACCTGGCACTACCTTATGGAAAAGTGACATTCACCTTTCTGTAGACAGGAGCTCCCTGTGCTGCAGCACACCTGCCTGCCTTGCCAGGCTACTGGGGCTTGCCAAGAAGTTCAGAACTTTCCACCCTTTACCGCCAATTGAATTGTATGCTTACATTGCTGTAATGGTAATTCCTTGGATAAATTCATAATGTGATTATGTACATTTGACTAGTAAGTGAAAACTTTCCACTCTAAAATGTGTTTGTGTTTTAGAGATCTGAACTTTATACAACAATAAAACTATCAAATTAGGGTAAATTTATGAATGATAATATAGCTCAGAAATTGGTCTAGATTCTGAAATTAGATTAGAAATAATAAAATATAAGTTAAGGAAATTAAAGTGCACATTATGTAATGTGGTGATATGTGCAATGGGTGAATTTAAGGAAGAAATAAGAGGGAATATGAGGAGATATAAAAAAGGTAAATTGCTATAATCACAATCATAGTCCACATTATCCAGATTGTAGACAAAAGAAAAATCCATTCTTTAATAACAATAAAACAAAAACAAAAACACAACACAAAAAAACAAAAATACAAGGACAAATCAGAAACACTTTGTGTGTTGGGAACAGGGAATGGGATGAGGGCAGAAAGAGCATAAGGGACTGAGGTGATGGTGCACTGGTGAAATGGTGGTGGGAAATGGGGACCACAATTGAAAGTCATGCAATTACCTATAAGTCCTGAACTTCTTGGAAAGTATGATTATGCAAAACAAAAACACATAATCACATAGTGCCACAATCATAGCCCAAGAAATGCCACAAAGAGAAATATTCAAGAAAGGAGTCATATGACTATCATTATGAAAAGGTTCCTGGATAAAGAAAAAAATGCAGACAAATTTCAGTAGATATATTGAGGTTAGAGATGCTCTTAGTATTTTTGATGTGTTATTTAATCTTAACATTCAAATTTAAGGGAATACCTTTGGATTACTCTATATTTTGAAGGGTCTTTTGGGCATCATCAAGAGGGTATTCACAAAATAAAAGTAACAACAAAAACACTCATAATGATGATAGTAATAACCATGGAAAGAAGTTAGGAAGACCACTGCCACTTCAAGTTAATTTTGAAGGATTTATTCTTGCAATGTAAATACTAATGTTGGAAGCAGGGATAAACATGCACATAGTAGGGTGCTTTCTGTTCCTTGGTTCTTGGACTGAGGAATGAGGATTGGGTCCTTCTGCAAGAAAATCACAGAGTGAGCAGGTCAAAGGAAACACTGGCAAAGCTGAGTCATCAGGGAGAACCATAAAGATGGGCTGGGGTTCAGTTGTGAAAAGAGAATTATTTTTAGCCAGTCATAGCTAATCTGATATTGTTGCTTGTCTTGTCATTCTTGAATTTAAGTGTAATTTTGATAAATGTCAAAGCCTGGTCCATTGTCCAAGAAATAAGGAATGGATTTTTCTTTTCTTTTTTCCCCCCTTTATATATATTTGACATCCATGTGGTCCCCATTTCCCACCACCATTTCAACAGTGCACCATCACCTCAGTCCCTTGTGCTCTTTCTGCCCTCATCCCATTTCCTATCCCCACCACACAAAGTGTTTCTGATTTGTCCTTGTCTTTTTGTTTTTGTTGTGTTGTGTTTTTGGTTTTTTTTTTTCACTGTTATTAAAGAATGGATTTTTCTTTTGTCCATAATTTGGATAAGAAAACAAAAGGAGAAGATGTGCATCATCAGAAACCATGTATGGCAATGACTCAGGGATTTGGACACAATGTCTGTGATCTCTGAATGACAGGCAGAGTTTAGATTGGCGCCAAAGCATAAATCTGAGGAAGGAGCAGGATGCCAATTACTTCATGGAAAACAGTATGGAATAATATGCAAACTGTTGTTGTGCTCTCAGTTACATAGTAGTTGCCAAGTTAATTGGATGCATTCATTATGTAGTTAAGGTAAACTACAACTATGAGAGTCTATTCAATTTGAATCTTTTGGATATGATGGGAATACTATGCATTTAAATATATGTGCTTCTGTATGTAAACATATGTATATACATATATGTGTGTGTGTGTTATGTAAACATATATTTATAAACACCAATACTCATACATTAAAGACTTAAGTCCTGGTACTATCCTAGTGAAAGGATTTTTGTGTAGGTAATTAACTTAAAATTAGTTCTTTTTTTAAAAAAATCTTATTTATGTATATAAGAACCAGGATGTAGGCCAGAGGTGCCAGGTTTGAGAGGATTCACCAGAGACAGAGTGGGGGATAGGACAGGCATATCTATTGAAACACTGCTGAGTGGAGCAGCAGGCAAGACTGGAGAGGTCTGCTGTGCCATGTGGGTCAGCCTTCTGGCTGGGGATTGAACTCAAGTTGCAGTGGCTGCCCATAGCTTGATAACACTGTGTCTATCTATAACACTTGCACAATCACAAAGGCCCAAAAAATAGATACCCAGTATACACTCTAATCCAATGGGACTGGTTTCATGAGAAGAAAGTATCACAGCACAGAACATGGAGAGCAATTGCCATGTGAAGAAACAAAGAGGAGACATCTAATAACAAAAGAAGGAGAGGGGCCTCACCAGAAATCAGCCCTGACTTCATCTTGAGCTCAGGATTTTAGATGCAGAACAGTGAGAAATAAATCACTGTTGTTTAAGCTCCCAGTCTGTGGTATTTTGTTACAGCCACCCTAACAAACTATCAATCTCAATAGAATATATAATGCATGTGTGTTCACAATGTGTGTGTACAGGTGTATATATCAAAGAAGCTACTACAAAAGAGAGGGTTTTTAAAAAAAATATATCTTTTTGACTTTCATACAAGTAGCATATTTCTTTATTTTTTTTTTCAGTGTGATGGTCAATGTGAAAAAAATATTTTGTTGGTACACCAAACCTGCATATTCTGAAAATTTACTGTGGAAAATAACCATTCCACCCTTGATTGTTTCAAAAGAAAGTAGTTAGGGTGGTATCTAGAAATTGTGTTTTGGCATCCCTAGTCAAAACCTTAGAAAGCAACAATATAAGTCTCTTCCTTGGTATGTTTCTAAGTGACAAAGAACTATTTCCCTGAAATGTTGAATCTTTCAGCTTTTATCCTTGGAAGAAGGCCAAGCAGCCTTTTTGGAAATTGGTCCCGCAAGGATGACCAAACATTGTATTATTGCCATCCCCACTATATGAGGTGTCCTGGAACCATCAACACAGAGACAAAGCAATGCTACTCTGCTGTTCAGAAATTCCTGATATTCTTTAAAACATCAGTGACTCCCAGTGAACTTTTACTTGACCAGGACCTTAAAAAAATTCCTAGATTGATGTATTATTTCATCAGAATAAAAAAATATACATGCCCAAATACTAAAAAAGAATTTATCTCAAAGAAAACAGACAGTACAGTATTTTTTTATTTTAATTGAACATATTTTATTTGTGAGGAAAGGTTTAAGTTGAACCATTTCTAGACTGATAGAAGAAAAATTTTTGTGTTTTCAACCATCTTTGAATCACAGTAAGTATTGCCCTCAAAACCACAGAAATTTTAGTTGGATCACCTAGGGGAAGAATATGCACACACAAGTCATTAAGACTTGACCCTAAGTGATGCCTGTACCTGGGAGACAGAAACATTTGAGTTGATGGAACCAGAGTTTCCAAGCAGTATTGGTACATGAGTAATATAGACTGGGCAAATGTTGATATTAAATGGTCAAATTATGAAAATGTTTCTTCTGGAATTTGGTACTAATATCAATGGTACTATTAATCTAAAATAATGCATGTAACTCATTTAAGCTTGATATTTATCAGTAATATAAAATAAATTTAGAAGAAATGGGAGAGTAAATGGTGCCTTAATACTGTATTTCTATCATTATTTAATAATGTATATAATTTTTATAGGCTTGTTGAAATTAATTATAATGAGGAACATGCTATTTGACTATCTTCTGTGGAGTCAGTCTATCTTGGAGACTCACAGAGTATTCATTTAATAGTTCTGATTCAGGATAAATTTCTTGAACTGTGTCCTTTTCCTCATCTAAAAGATAAGGCTAAAGGTAACATCAGGGTATAAATTCACTAGTGGAATACAAAAATTAAGAAAAGAAAATAATTTAGAATAGTGTCAGTTTCACTACAATTCATATATGCAGTTTTATTACATCATATCCGTTATCAAATTATACCCATTTCTATGTTTGGAAATACAAATTTGATTTGTTTCATTATATTTTGTAAACCACACATTATTATAAACTAGAAACATTAATTAATATGCATTTGCCAGATCATTCATAGGAACATGTTTTTGAAGTCATTTCTGCGATGAATGAACTCTGACTATTCAACAGGTATACGTACTGGAGCACAATGTGTAGGTGGAATAATACAGAAGTACCTTACTTCATTCTTATGGGATTTACAGATACTGAAGACATCCAGTTGGTGCTTTTTGTGCTGTTTTTCCTGATATACCTAGTCACTGTGCTGGGAAATGCAGGGATGATACTGATCATCCGCCTGGATGCCCAGCTTCACACCCCCATGTATTTTTTCCTCAGTCACCTTTCATTTCTTGACATCAGTTATTCAACTGTTATAACTCCAAAGACCTTAGAGAACTTACTGACCTCCAAAAAGAAGATTTCATATGGGAATTGTTTCAGTCAAATGTGTATTTTTGTCTTCTTTGGTGCTTCTGAATGATTTTTCTCTCCTCCATGGCCTATGACTGCTATGTTGCCATCTGCAATCCTCTCCACTACCCATTGTCATGTCCACAAGACGCTGCTGGTCCCTCATCCTCGGTCCTACTTGGTAGGTTTTACAGATTCTTTAGTCATTAAGCTATGCATGAGGAAATTACATTTCTGTGATTCCAATGTAATTCATCATTTTTTTCTATGATTCATCTCCAATTATAGCCCTGTCTTGCACTGAAACCAAGGACACAGAACTCATGATATTCATTTTCGCTGGCTCCACCCTTATGGTTTCTCTTATTACACTATCGGTGTCCTATGTGTCCATTCTCTCCACGATCTTAAAAATTAATTCCACTTCAGGCAAGAGAAAAGCCTTCTCCACCTGTGCCTCTCATCTCTTGGCTGTCGCCATCTTTTATAGCACTATGATCTTCAGCTACTTAAGACAAGTACATCCTACTCCTTAGGAAAGGATCAGGTGTCTTCTGTGTTTTACACAATTGTGACCCCCATGCTGAATCCACTTATTTATAGTCTTCGCAACAAAGAAGTGAAAAATGCTGTCTTTAGGCTCCTGCAGAGGCAAGAGGGCTCTAGGCATTTGAAATAGTGATGCAGAAGTTTTAAGATCTTATTTTCATTTTTCCCTGTAGGGTGGTTTCTTATGGTCTCTCTAAAACAAAGGACTCCTTCTAATTTCTGTCGACCCATCTGTTACTTGACCAAATGTGATCTTGGTTGTTTCAAGGATTATATCTTTATACATTCATATTGTTAGGAAAAACATGACATATATATTTATATTTGTGGCCTCAATATTAGGGTAACTGATACACAAAATAAGAAATGAATATTGTCATGTTTTAATTTTTTTTCATCCTAATTCCCTTTCATTCATAAAATTAGTTTTATTATGGAAATGATCTCCTTTGTTGTTACAATAAAAACAGATTCAGATATCATTTCATCTATTATATTCAGAAGAATTTTAGCAGAGTGACTTTGGACAGTTGCTTTGGAACCCTACACCTATATTTATAATCTACATCTGCTTACCTTTTTAACTCTATAATCTTAAATAAGTGACTCAAGAACTAGCCTCAGTTCCTAAATTGGACAAGAAAAATAATATAGAGTTTTTGTAGAGATTAAACCAGATGATGCGTGTAAAACATTTAAGACATTTCTAATAAATATTGTCCATTATTATAAGACTTCATTCTTATAATTTTAACACACATTTCCAGTGAATTTTAACTTTTTTAAAAAATAAATTACCTTTGATTAATTTAATTGACAAGCACACAATGAAAAAGGAAAATCTCAAAGCTTCACAAATTTGGACTTTTAATAGTATGTTAATATTGAAAAAAATGGAAAATATTGAAAACTATAAGGAAATAAAAATGTCCAAACAGTTACTCACAGATTACTATAAATTCATTATTTAAATAAGTGTGCATAGGCATTGCATAATAAAATTTGTGACTTGTCCTATGTATTTTTTTTTCAATTTCGACATACTTGAATTTTTTAAAAGTTCTTTGTCATTGCTACATTGTAAGATTATAGCAATCTTGGTGCGTGAAATACAATGAAATGAAAACAAGAGAGATTTCCATACAGAGTTGTTAAGGACTAGAAGTGTTACATTCCCATTGATTTAAAACTCTGCATGTAATAAAATACTTTTGGTTTCTACCTGAAATAATATTTATCAATACAGTCCCTACCACTCTGTGACATGTTAACTACTTCATCATGGCTAATTTTGTTAAAATTCTATACATTTTAATACATGACTGCCTTCCTATTGGTTTATAAGGTTTGTTATGTCCTTTAAAAGTAAATTATTGAAATAAATGCTTCCCTTATTGTTTTATATTTATTTAACACAGAAATTTTGTAAAGCTAGGAATGGACAATAACTTCAGATAATGTGGCTACTATTCTCTTTAGTCATGGAGAGTGCTCAATTTGCCATCACTGAAAAGTAAATAATAACAATCGAATCTAACTAAACCCAAAATAAGCCCTAGAAATTTGGCTATAGAACTGAAGCTATGAGGAACTGCAGAGACGGTTGTAGAGACATGATGGGAGAGGACCCATGGTCTAAGGTAGTGGTGCTTTCATGGCGGGAGTGTTTCTTGACATATATCTGAGGAACTGTGAGCCTACTCCCCTAAATTGTCTAGGGTTGTAAATGGATTGTTCCCCTATAAATAAATAAATTTATAAATAAATAAATAAAATTATGAAAATATGCAGTTTTCTCTACATAATCTGGAATGGCTGTTTTTCTTTGCAATTCTCCAATTTCATGAATCTCATTCTTATGGCTATTTCTAAAATTTATTTTGAAAGTATTTTCATAGTACTTGAAAGACTATTAGGAGGTAATTTTCCATATTGCAAGTGTTTTGATTTTTCTTTTTTAAAATTTTGTAGTGATTATTGGGTATATTGTTTTTATTCAGCCTGTAATGAGTCTTGTTCATGTTTGTGTTAAAAATGTGAATTGCTCCAGTAAATGATAGTGGAATGATGGGGTTGATTTGAGTCACAATGAAATCTCTGCAGGTTATTGTTAGGATGTTGTTTTCTACACTTCTCATTATATTAATTTATTTTAAAATGTCTCATATTAAATATCATTAAAATTATCATGACTTATTTTTATGTTCACATCTATGGTTTCTAGAGATAAGTGTTTGACAAACATTTATCATTCAGTAATACGATCTTAAACATTTGTTATCTTCTGCATGTAATGCATTATTTTATAAATTTGTATACTTTTACATTATTGTGACATTGTTATGGACTATTTTTTCACCTTGTTTTCATTTGCACTCGCTCTGTGATGAGTAAATGTATCCTGCTGGTTTGTGTTTGCAAAGATAATCAATAGAGCCAATGGTCATATAGATAGCACTAACTTTAGGCAATGCTTAATCAAGATTATCCTGTTCTATTTATCTTTATAACATTATGAAGAATATACTTACATAATTTTATTGCATATGTGTAGCATGATATATAGCAATATTAAATTTCTAATTTCTTCTATTAATTTCCCTGTTATGTTAGTCCTTATCATATTTCATTTGAATTGTGATTTGTTGTAATTTAAGGCATAATATTCTAGTATTAAGTGCAAAGCAATATGGTATTTAATATAATATGATTAGGAAAAATCCAAATAGCTGTGTTTTTAAGTTGATTATAATATTGGCAATATATATTTTGCTGAGCAGTTATGTTCCACAATAGTCTAAAATGTTTTGATGTGAATTAAATACTTTATCTTCATCAGGAGACTCTCACATAAGAAATAGCAATACAAATTTTAATCCCACTAATGAATAGTCCTTTTTCTTTGCTCACAAACTCTTTGGAATGATACTAATATTTACTGTTTCTCACATATCTCATTGTCAATTCATCAACGTATTATATTGATTCTAAATAAAGAATATCTTTAGAGTATAATTGCATGTTAATGAGGCAAGCATCTCCCTCTTTCTTACTTTATTTGTTTCCAAAAAAATTATCTCCAGTTCATATTTTACTCATATGTTTTGTTTCTTGTTTGTTCCCTTAACCTCTACTATCAAGCAATGACCACAAAATTTCTTACTTTGGCCAACATTGTATAACCAGCAACCAGATCAGGGGCTCAGTGAAGCAGATGACTGGATTTTATAGATGATGAAACATAAATAACGATTGTATAGACTCTTGGATGCTCCTTTCTTTTATTGCTAAATTAGTCCTGCTGGCATTTATCATCTAGATTCATGAGTCATTTCTCCATATATCATTGCGTTTCTTTCTTGTGTATAATGATAGAGATACTTTGTGGTAACACTGTTAAAGTGTTATTTAATCTTAACATTCAACTTTAGATTACTCTGTGCTTTTAAAAGAGTTTTAAAAGTCTTCTAAATGGATTAAAACAACTACAACAACAATGTTCTTCAATATAATGGTAGTAATAATGGAAAGAATGAAGACATACCACTGTCATTCAAACTGAGTTTAAATGACTCATACTCTTACAATAGAAATGTGGTCTCTTGGAAACAGGGCTAAACATGACATAATCTTTCTAGGTTCATGGCCTTTGCAAGGGCATCACAGAGTAGGAGGGTCAAAGGAAGCACAGGTAACATTGAGTGGAACCAGTTCTTCAGGGAGAACCAATCTGATGGGCCAGGACTCAGTTGTGGGAAGAGACAAATGGCCAGACTCCTATAGTTTAGCCTTGAATGTTGCTCATCTCTTCTCATTATTGAATGTAAGTATAATTTTGATAAATGACAGTGTCCAGTCATATATTCACTGAGAAATGAAGAAATGGTATACTGCCCATGCTCTGGATGAGAAAAGAAAATGTGCATCCTTAGAATCCAGTATGGATGACTCAAGAATTTGGAAATATTATCTGTGGTCCCCGAATGACAGACATAGTTAAGATCAATGATATGCATTAATCTGAAGAGATAGTAGGGTGCCAGTGACTTTGTGAAACATGACATGGAAATATGAAAGCTGTGTGAATTACAATGATAATTGCCAATCTAGTCATTATTATAGAGTGAATTACCTGCAACTATTGGAGTATAATCAAATAATTTTGTTATGAATGTATTTAAAAGTATACATGACTGTATATAAACATATTTATATACAACATATATGTATGTATTTTTAAAATATATATTGACATATACCAATATTCACATGTTGAAGATCTAAATCCTGTCACTTTGTATGTAACTGTGGGTATAAGACTTTATCAGGTAAATATAAATAACTCAAAAATTTTTAAAGTGACCCTACCCAGTGGGACTCATATCATGTGATGAGAGGATCACAGCACAGATATGGTAGGCAAAGGTCACATTAACATACAAGAGAAAATGTTTGCTTAAAAGGAAGGAGAGGTACCTCACCAGAAATCAGCCCTGACTTCATATTGATCTCATGCTTCTAGAGAGTAGAACAGTGAAGAATAAGTGGCTGTTGTTTAAGCTCCCAGTCTTAGATATTTGATTACAGTCACCTATGCTCTCAGACATTATATTATATAAGTGTGCTCATGTGTTTATACAGGTGTATCCTTCAGAGTGATGAAAGCAGAGGATGATAGAGTTGTACTGTATGTGTGGAAACTTCTTAGGTGGATGTGTGGTCATGATCTTTACATGAAAGTGTCTGCTACCAAAAAAATATGCTATAAAATAAGTATTTTTTATCATCTTGATTTTGAGACAAAGACCTTAACTCTCTCTATTTTTTTTTTTTGGTAATGGTCAATGCAAAAAATGTACTTTGTTGATGTACCAACCGCCCACACAGTGTATAAAATCATAATATAATCACACTATAAAATATAATAATATTTCTCTATGGAAAACAAATCATTCCATCTTGATGGGTTCCAAATAGAGTAATTAGGTTGTATGTAGAAATATTTTCTTCAAAACTTTGCCAAAAATTTAGACTGCAATAGAAGTCCAAAGCAGACTCTTCGTTAGTTGGTTTCTAAGGAATAAGGCAACTATTTCCTCAAACCCAGAGTCCATGTTTTTTGTTCTTGGAAGAAGGCCAAACAGCCATCTTTGGAAACTGGTCCCTCAAGGATGACCAAACTTTGTATTATCACCATCACCAATATATGAGTTGTCCTGGAATCATCAACATGAGAGACAAGGCAATGCTGCTCTGCTCTATTCTCAGTAGCTCCCTAATATTCTTTAAACACATCAATTATTACTGCTCAACCAGAAACTTAACAAAATTCTTAGGTTATTTTATTATTACTTCATAATAAGAAAAATACATGCCCAAAGATTTAAAAAGAATTATCTTGAAGAAAACATGCATTACAGAAATTTTTGGCTCAGATGGTTTTCTTATTGTATTGAAAGGTTGTGCTGAAAGGTTTAGGTTGAACCATTTCAAGATTGATGCATTGGAAGGATTTTTTGTGTTCAACCAACTTGGCTCACAGTAAGTATTACTAAAAAATTATAGTGTCTTACTTGTATCAAAAGAAATGATACTTATTAGTAGAGTATGCAGATACATCATTAAAGACATCACCCTAGGTTGTAGCTTGTATTTGTGGGAGAGAAACATGGACTTGATGGAATCAGGGACTCTAACCATGTTAGGGTTTAGTAATATATTTTTAAAAGAATTTGTTTTAAATGATCAAATTGAGAAAATATTTTCCATTTTATAAAGTTGAAACATATTAATGAGGTAATTATGCCAATAAACTGCACCCAAGTCCTCTAAGGTTGAGATTAATTTGTCATTAATACAAAATAATATTCAAAGCAAAAGGTAAGTAAAGGATCCCTTAGCACCATGTTTCTATCATTGTGTTATATATCTACATAATTTGTAGTGTCTTCCTGGAATTTATCATAACAGGAGTACAATATTTGAATATGTTCTGTGGAATCTGTATCTTGGAACTCATAGAGCCATTACTAAAATGCTGTGACTCAGGATACATTCTTGAACTATATTCTTTTCTTATCTTAAAGATATGGCTAACAGTATCTATGGCAAAATATCCTCATGTGGAATTAAAGCATTAAGAAAGGAAAACATAGAACACAGACAGTTTTTTTCAATTAATATATCCACTTTTATCATATCATGTCCAATTTATCGATTTTTATACTGGTCAAAAAAATCATTTTTTGCCCATCATATCATATAAACCACCCATTATGATCTTATTAGAAACATTAAATTAATAAACATATTCCAGAGCATTCAAAGGAACATGTTTAAGAAGTCATTTCTGCTATGTACGAATTCTGATTTATCAACAGATAAAATCAGTGGAGCTTAGAAGAAATGCATAGAAGGAATAACACAGATGTGCCTTATTTCATCCTTATGGGATTGACAGATACTGAAGACATCCAGCTGGTGCTCTTTGTGCTGTTTCTCCTGATACACTTGGTCACTGTGCTGGGGAATGTAGGGATGATACTGATCATCCGCCTGGATGCCCAACTTCACACCCCCATGTATTATTTACTCAGTCACCTTTCATTTCTTGACATCAGTTATTCAACTGTTATAACTCCAAAGACCTTAGAGAACTTACTGACCTCCAACAAGAAGATTTCCTATGTGAATTGCTTCACCCAAATGTACTTTTTTGTTTTCTTGACTGGCACTGAATGTTTTCTTCTGTCCTCTATGGCCTATGATCGCTATGTAGCCATCTGCAATCCTCTCCACTACCCCGTTGTCATGTCCACAAGACGCTGCTGGTCCCTTGTCTTCGTGTCCTGTGTAATAGGATTATTGGAATCCTTAGGCACTGTGCTTAGTATGATAAAATTGGATTTCTGTGAATACAATGTAATTCATCATTTTTTTCTGTGACCTATCACCAATTTTAGCCCTGTCTTGCACTGAAACCAAGGACAGTGAACTTACAATTTATATTTTTGCTGGCACTACCCTCATGGTTTCTCTTATCACATTATCAATTTCCTATGTGTCCATTCTCTCTACTATCTTGAAAATTAAATCCACTTCAGGAAAGAGAAAAGCCTTCTCCACTTGTGCCTCTCATATGTTGGTAGTCACCATCTTCTATGGCACTCTGATTTTCACTTACTTAAAACCAAGGAAGTCCTATTCCTTGGGAAAGGATCAGGTGGCTTCTGTGTTTTACACAATTGTGACCCCGATGCTGAATCCCCTCATTTATAGTCTTCGCAACAAAGAAGTGAAAAATGCTGTCCTTAGACTGCTGCAGAAGAGTGATGTCTCCAGGCACTTGAAATAGTGATACTGAGGTTTTAGCTTTTCTTTTCTTTCTTCCCTATTGGGTATTCTCTTATGGTTTCTAAAACAATTGTTCCTTTCATTTGCTTTTGTTATTGTGACCTATCTGCTACATATCAAATATGATCTTGTGTGGAAGTGTTCTTAAGTTGGCATATTAAAAGTAGCTTCAAAAATCATTTAGTCCATTATATTTAGAGAATTTTAGCAGAGTAACTGTGTATACTCTTTTGCTACAAGATCTTCGATTTACATCACTGCTTACCTTTTTAGCTGTAAAAACTTTAATAATGCACTCTACTTTTTCTTCAGTTTCTAAAACTGTACAAAATAAATAATATTCAAGGTTCATAGAGATTTGTAAAGATAAAACCAGATGATGGATGTAAATTATTGAAGGCACTTGTAATAAATGTTATCAATTATTGTAAGACTGTGTTCTTGTAATTTTAATGCACATTTCTAGTGAATTACTCATTTTTTTAATTTACCTTTGATTAATTTAATTGACAAGCACACAAACAATATAAAAGGAAAATCTTAAGGTTTCACAAATTTGTACTTTAATGGTATATTAGTACTAGAGAAAATGGAAAATATGAAAAGTATAAGGAAATAGAAATGTCCTAACATTTGATAACTTAGTGTCCAATCTTTAGCTAAGTATGTATGATTAGACATTACATGAATAAGTAAAATTTCTGGTCTGTGTTATGTACTTTTTTGCAAGTTTATGCTATACTTGAAAGTTTAATTTTTTTCAAATTCCTTTGATGTAGAAACATTGTAAGAAGAATGCATTCCTGGTGCATGAAAACAATCCAGATTCCCATGTACCATTGTTACGGGCCTGAGGTGTTGCACTAAACATCAGTTTAAAACTCTGCATGTAATAAAATATCTTTGGTTTCTACTGCAAAAACCTTTATTAATACAGCCCCTACCACTGTGGCATGTTAACGTGTTCATCACTACCAATTTGTTGACATGCTGTTCATTTTAAAACACCATTGCCTTTCTCTTTATTCCTAAGGTTTGCTATGTTCTTTATAAGTAAATTATTGAAATAAATCCTTCAACCCAAACATTTAGTTATGAAGGTTAGTTCTATATATTTAAAAGTATGCTTAACTCTCTATGTAAACATTTTATATATTTTATATATGTATGTATATTTTTCAATACATATTTATGTATATCAATATTCATATGTTGAAGATCTAAGTCTTGACACTGCTGGATGTAACTGTGGAAATAGGATTTTTTTCAGTTAAATCTTAATATCTTAAAATTATTTAAAGGTGTCCCTACCCAATGGGACTGGTGTCATAAGAAGGAAAAAGCACAGCATAAAAACATGGTGGGTGATGGCTATGTCAACATACAAGAGACAATGTCTACCTAAAATGGAAAAGATGAGCCTCACATGAAATCAGCCTTGACTTCATCTTGACCTTATGCTTCTATTTTTTTAAAGATTGTATTTATTTATGTATACAAGAGGTGGGGTACAGGCCAGAGGTACAGAGGGTGAGCTCATGCTTCTAGAGAGTAGAACAGTGAAGAATAAATGGAATTTGTTTAAGCTCCCAGTCTTTGATACTTGGCTATTAGCAACCTATACACACAGATATTTTATTGTGCAATTGTACACACATGTATTTGTGCAGGTAGATACATCAGAGTGAGTGAAGAGAGAACAGAGGATGACAGAGGATGTGGAAATGCTTGGGTGGATGTGTGGTTATGATCTTTAAATGAAAGTGTCTACCACAAAAATGCTGCAAAATAAGTATTTTTGTCATCTTGGTTTTGAAACAAAGAGCTTAATTCTTTATTTTGTTCAAGTAATCATTCCATCTTGATGGGTTCCAAATAGAGTAATTAGGTTGTATGTAGAAATATTTTCTTCAAAACTTTGCCAAAAATTTAGACTCCATAATAGAAGTCCAAGCCAGGCTCCCCGTTAGTTGGTTTCTAAGGAATAAGGCGACTATTTCCTCAAACCCAGAGTCCATGTTTTTTGTTCTTGGAAGAAGGCCAAACAGCCATCTTTGGAAACGGTCCCTCAATAATGACCAAACTTTGTATTATCACCATCACCAATATATGAGGTGACCTGTAACCATCAGGATGTGAGACAAGGCAACGCTGCTCTGCTCTATTCTCAGTAGCTCCCTAATATTCTTTAAACACAACAATTACTGACAGCAAACTATTTGACCAAACTACTTGACCAAAGCATAACAAAACTCTTAAGTTATTTTATAATTACATCAGAATTTAAAAATTGCGTGCCCAAATATTTAAAAAGGATTATCTTTTTTTATTAATATAGAATTTTTTTAAAAAAATTTACATATACTTGCCATCAATTGTAATCCCCATGTATTCCCCATCACCATCTCACCAGTGCACCATCACCTCAGTCCCTTGTGCTTCCATCTTCCCTCAACCCTCCCTCTCCCCTCCCCACCAAGTGTCCCCAGTCTGTCCCTGTCTCCTCATTTTTGGTTTTTGTGTCTTTATTGCTGTTAGTGTTATTATTGTTGTTCTTATTCCTTTCCTTGATCCTTATTTGGTTACCTTAGGTTCCTCCTAAGGGAGGAACCATCTGGTATTTTTCTTTTGCCTTCTGAATTACTTCACTAAGCATAATCCCTCCAGATCCATCCATGTTCCCATGAATGAGTCTAGTTTTTCATTTCTGATTGCTGAGTAGTATTCCATTGTGTATGTGTACCACAGCTTCCCGATCCACTCCTCTGTTTTGGGGCATTTGGGTTGTTTCCAGGTCTTCCCTATTGTAAAGAGTGCTGCTATAAACATGGGGGTGCAGGTATTCTTTTGAATCATTGTATTTGTGTCTTTGGGGTATATTCTAAAAAGGATTATCTCAAAGAAAGATGCATTACAGAAGTTTTTTGCTCAAATACTTTTTTATTTCATTTGTGTTGAAAGATTTAGGTTGAATTCTTTCTAGATTGATACACTGGAAGAAGATTTTTGTGTATTCAACCAACTTGGTTCACAGTGAGTACTGCTAAAAATTATAGTGTTTTAGTTGTATCAAAGAAATGATAACTATCATAAGAATATGCTGAGACATCATAAAGACATCACCCTATGTGATGTCTGCACTTGTGGAGAGAAACATGGAGTTGATGCAATCAGGGATTTCAAGCATATTATGATTTGGTAATATATTTTTAGCAGAATTTTGTTTAAAAGGTCAAATTTGGAAATATTTCCCATTTTATGAAAATTGAAACTTTCATTAATTAGTTAATCATACTAATAAACTGCACTGAATCCATTAACACTGAGATTTGTCATTAGTATAAAATAACATTCAAAACAAAAGTAAGTAAAAACTCCATAGCACCTTATTTCTGTCATTGTGTTATATATGTATTTTATTATTATAGTCTTCCAGGAAATAATCATAATGAAGAATACAATATTTGATGTGTTCTGTGGAGTCAGCCTATCCTGAAACTCATAGAGCCATCACTAAAATGCTATGACTAAGGATAAATTTCTTGAACAATGTATCCTTATCTTTATCAAAATTATATAGCTAAGAGAAATATCTATGGCATAATATGCTCAAGTGGAATAAATGCTTTAAGAAAGGAAAACATTTTGACAGCTTTTTTCAATAAATATAGTAACTTTTATTACATCATGTCCAATTATCTCTCATAAGGGTGTGCATTTGACTATGAAAGGTGCGAAAAAAGTCCCACCCTTCAGGATTTTGGGCTCAGAGACCCTGCTTCTCCTCAGCATTGGAACAAAGAGGATTGTTTATCCTCACATGTCTTCTAAGGGTGCGCTTTGACATGGAGCAGCACTAAAAAAGTCCCTCCCCTCTGGAATTAGGGTTTAGAGACCCCACTTCACCTCAGACATGGTCCCAAAGGCTCCGTACTCCTCACAACATTCTCATAAGGGTGCGCGTTTGACGTTGAGAGAAATGACAAAAGTCTACGCCTCAGGATTTTGGGTTCAGAGACGAGGTTTCTACACAGCCAATGGTCCAAAGAGGGTCCTTTCCCCTCAGACTCTCTCCTGGGACACGCGTTTGACCTTGAAAGGCAAGGAAAAAGTCCCACCCGTCACGAATTTTTGCTGAGAGACACCACTACTTAACCATGGGCCCAAAGAGGGTCCACTCCCCTCAGAACTTTATCCAAAGGGCGTGAGTTTGCCCATGAAAGGCGCGAAAAAACACTCCTTTCACAATTTTATGCTCAGAGACGATCTGCTCTGCAGCCATGGGCTCAGAGAGGGGCCATTTCCATCAGAACTCTATACTAAGGGCACACATGTGACCTTGAGTGGCGCGAAAAAGTCCCACCCCTCAGGATTTCTTGCTCAGAGACGCCCCACCTCCTCAGCCATGGGCTCAGAGAGGGTCCTTTCCCCTCAGAACTCTCTCCTAAGGGTGCGCGAGTGACCTTGAGTGGCGCGAAAAAAGTCCCACCCCTCAGGATCTTGGCCTCAGAGATGCCCCTTCTCCTCAGCCATGGGCTCAGAGAGGTTCTTTTGGCCTCAGAATTCTGTCCTAAAGGCAAGCTTTTGACCTTGAGTGGCTCGAAAAAAGTCCCACCGCTCAGGATTTTCGACTCAGAGACGCCCCTTCTCCTCAGCCATGGGCTCAGAGAGGGTCCTAACCCCTCAGCATTCTGTCCTAAGGGCAAGCTTTTGACCTTGAGTGAAGTGAAAAAAAGTCCCACCCGGAAGGATTTCTTGCTCAGAGACGCCCCTTATCATCAGCCATGGGCCCGAAGCAGGACCTTTTCCCCTAGAATTCTCTTCAAAGTGCGCGAGTGTTTCCCTAAGTGGCGCAAAAAAAGTCCCAAACCTAAGGATCTTTCCTCAGAGACACCCATTCTCCTCAGCCATGGGCAAAGAGGCTGTCCTTTCCCCTCAGCATTCTGTCCTAAGGGCACACGTTTGACCTTGAATGGCGGGGAAAAAGTCCCACCCATCAGGATTTCTTGCTCAGAGAAGCCCCTTCTCTTCAGCCATGGGCTCAGAGAGGGTCCTTTTGCCTCAGAATTCTCTCCTAAGGGCGCGCGTGTGACCTTGAGTGGCGTGAAAAAAGTCCCATCCCTCAGGATCTTGGCCTCAGAGACGCCCCTTCTCCTCATCCATGGGCTCAGAGAGGGTCCTTTCCCCTCAGCATTCTGTCCTAAGAGTGCGCGTGTGACCGTGAGTGGCGCAAAAAAAATCCCACCGCTCAGGATTTCTTGCTCAGAGACGCCCCTTCTCCTCAGCCATGGGCCTAGAGAGGGTCCTTTCCCCTCAGCATTCTGTCCTAAGGGGGCGCGTGTGATCCTGAGTGGCGCAAAAACGTCCCACCCCTCAGGATTTTGCGCTCTGAGAAGCCCCTTCTCTTCAGCCATGGGCTCAGAGAGGGTCCTTTCCCCTCAGGAATCTGTTCTAAGGGCAAGCTTTTGACCTTGCGTGGCGCGAAAAAAGTTCCACCGCTCAGGATCATGGACTAAGAGACGCCACTTTCCTCAGCCATGGGCTCAGAGAGGGTCCTTTCCCCTCAGAATTCTCTCCTAAGGGCGCACCTGTGACCTTGAGTGGCGCCAAAAAAGTCCCACCCCTAAGGATCTTGGCCTCAGAGACACCCCTTCTCCTCAGCCATGGGCTCAGAGACAGACATTTGCCCTCAAAAATCTCTCCTAAGGCCACGTGTTTGACCTGAGTTGTGTGAATAATATCCAGCCCTCAGGATTTTGTGCGAAGAGATACCCCAACTCCTCAGCCATGGGCTCAGAGAGGGTCCTTAGGCATCAGAATTCTCTCCTAAGGGCGGCATGTGACCCTTTTTGGCGTGAAATATGTCTCAGCCATCAGGATTTTGGGCTCAGAGAGGGTCCTTTGCCCTCAGAAATCTCTCCTAAGGGCACGTGTTTGACCTTGAGTCATGCGAAAATGTCCAACCCCTCAGGATTTCTTGCTCAGAGACGCCCCTTCTCCTCAGCCATGGGCTCAGAGAGGGTCCTTTTGCCTCAGAATTCTCTCCTAAGGGCGGCAATGACATGCTTTGGCGTGAAATATGTCTCAGACTTCAGGATTTTGGGCTCAGAGAGGTTCCGTTCCGCTCAGAACTCTCTCCTAAGGGTGCACGTGTGACCTTGAGTGGCGCGAAAAAAGTCCCACCCCTCAGGATTGTTTGCTCAGAGACGCCACTTCTCTTCAGCCATGGGCTCAGAGAGGATCCTTTTGCCT
>JAGFMF010011845.1:20015-30928 GCA_019455555.1 Galemys pyrenaicus | reverse complement strand
CCCCTCTCTGGCCGGCAGCAGGGATCGAACTCGTGCTGCAGTGGTTGCGGTTTGCTTCATAGTGCGTTGCTCAACCCACTGCGCCACCAGGGAGGCCCACCCCAGTATTTTTTTAAAATACTAGAAACATTAAACCGAAACAGAGGTGAATATCCCACATCTCTGAAAATACTATTAACCTAACATTTCCGGAAGCCATTAATGCTCATGTCCATGAGCATTAAAAACACGCTCAGGACTACACCCGCGACCACAGAGCACCCACATAACCGCCGCGCGCCCCCAAATGTGAGGGGACGCGTCGCTCTCCGCCCGCCGACACCTTTCCGCGTTATCCGCGCCCCGGCGCAGTACCCCGCCTCGCCACCAGGCGGCGCGCGCCGCTCCCGCGCCCGTCCTTGGGCCCCGAGGCCGCTCCTTCCTCGGCGCTGTCGCCCCGCTCCGCCGGGGCGGCGCCCTCGCTCCGTGGCTTGTGTCCTTCCGCTCCCGCGACCTCTTGCGTCAGCGCGTAGTGACGTGACGTCAACGCGGGGCGGGGCTAGGGGAGGCCAAGGAAGGAGAAGCGCTCGCGGCAAACGGGGCCCGCGAGGGCGGAGCGCGCCCCCTGGTGGCTCAGAGGGGCGACGCGGCCCCAGCGCGAGCGAGGACGGGCGGAGGGGCCTGGCCTGGCCAGGGAGGCCCAGGGAGGCGCCTGGGACGGAGCCGCGGGCGAGAGCCCGGTCAGCGGCCGTGGAGAGTCGGGCGCCCGGTGTCGGGAAGCCCCGCGCAGAGGAGGGGGCGGGAGCGGCGATGTTTGTAACATCAGACCTGGAAGCCGGTGGGACGGGAGACCGTCCCGTGGTGTCCAGCTGAGACCACAGCGGCCGCGGGAGCCGGCCCGGGCCTTGCCGATGCGGGGAGCAGAGTCGGGCTCCGCCCGCGCTGGGGTTCCCTCCCCTCGGCCTGGCCCCTGTCCGGGGCCCCGCGTCCTCCGTGTCCACTCGGGCCGCTGTCCCCACCAGTCCGCGCTGCGCCCCCGCTGCACACCCCTCCGGGCCGCTGCTCCTGCCCTCCAGGCGCAGACGTGTCCACCAGGCCGGGCGCTGCGCCTTGCGTGGCGATGGGGACCGCAGTGTCCAAGACGCTGGACGGAGCCGTCAGGGACCGGGAGGTGTGGGTCCGACAGGGCCAAGGAACGAGAAGCCGCAGGGACAGAGCAGGTGCGGGACAGCTGCGCACACTGCTCGCTGCCCGGGACACGAGGGGCTCGGAGGGGCTCGAGGGGCGATGGTGCCAAAGGGGACAAGAATGAGGCCCGCCGGCGCCAGACCTCCCCCGCTCCCCCGCCGCCTGGGAACCTGCCAGGGAAGGAGGGGCCGGAGCCAAGGGCAGCCGGGGCCACCAAGGAGGGGAGCGTGGTGGGGAGGGGCCGGGGACCCAGTAGGGACACGCGAGGGAGCGGGAGCGGAACGGGCTCTGGGTGCGTGGGGTGGCAGAACCTTGAAGAACACGCCGGATGGACTGAATGGCACGAGGAAGAGCTGAATCCTGCACCCTCGTTCCTGAGACTGCCAGTTCCTACTTCCTTCCTGCGGGGAGCTGTGAAGTGAGAGTATATGCAATAATAGGACGGATGTAACTTCTAAATCCATATTCAGTGTTTGGGAAGTGACTTTTAAAATAAATGAAAAGCCCGGGAAACAGTCCGAATCATCATAAATATTATATATATAATGTTACAGTGTTCAATGAAGAAAGTGGAATGCAAAATTCTTGAGTGCTATTCCAGCTTCGATAGAAAATATTAATGAAGTAATTTAGTTTGCAGGTACAATTGAAAAAATATGTGGCATTAAGTGGAATACTATACAGCAGTGAAAACACGAAGCCTTAGCTACAGTCAATCCCGTGGATGCTCTTGCACACGTATTATTGGTGAAACAGTCTAGATACAATTTGAACATGATTTATGTATTTTTAATTTTTAAAAAGATTTTATTTTTGCATACAAGAACTGAGGTGTACGCCAGATGTGGGGGGTGAGGGGATTCATTAGAGACACAGTGGGGGAGCAGAACCGGCAGATCTAGTGAAACGCTCTGCTGAGGGGAGCAGCGGGTGAGACAGGAGAGGTCTGCTGCACCGTGTGGGTCAGCTTCCTGGCAGGTATCAAACTCATGCCACATTGACTGGAGATAGCTTGATAGTGCTGAGATATTAACCCCTGCACCACGAGGGAAGCCCTGATTTATTTATATTTTAATACCACATAAAATGAAATTCATTTTAATTATATTTTTAATACATAATTATGTGAGAACTTATAACGAAGAGCATGGGGAAGTTATTACAAAGGTCATAGGTTGGTGCAAACTCAGAGGAGATGATGATGTGACTTGATGTTTCTTCACCCAGTTCAGTTAAAAGGAGCCGATTTTTTTATTTGACATCATTTGTATTCCCCAGGGAGTACCCACCACCATTCCACCTGTGCACCATCACCTCAGTCCAAATGGAGCTGATTTTCTTTTAAGATTTATTTCTTTATGCACACAAGAGCTGGGGTACAGGCCAGAGGAACAGGGGGTGAGAGGATTCACCAGGTAAAGTGGGGAGCAGAACAGGCAGATCCACTAAAATACACTTCTGAGGGGAGCAGCGGAGAGACAGGAGAGGTCTTCTGTGCCCTGGGGGTCCCCTCCCCGGCCTGGGATCGAACTCATGCTGCAGTGGCTGCAGAAGTCCCACAGCATGCTGCTCAACCCCTTGCACCACCAGGGAGGCCCAGGAGCTGATTCTTAAACTCTGCATTTATACTACCTGCCCTTATACCTGGATGTTACAGGCAGCAATTCAGAATATTGGAAACTACAAGGGGGAAAGTAAGCCAACTCATGAAAGTGTTTCTTTTTGGATGAAAAATCATAGGACCTTTGCTCGTTTTATTTTATTCTACTGTTCAAATTTTCTATACTGCACAGAGCTCTCTCATCATCAGAACCAGTCAATTAAGCTAATGAAATCTTCAGGGTGGGGCCTCCCTGGTGGTGCAGCGGGTTGGGCAATGCACTGTGAGGCAAGCCACAGCCACTGCAGCACGACTTTGATCCCTGCCGCCTGTCAGGGAGGGGACCCCCAGGGTGCAGCAGACCTCTCCTGCCTCCCCGCTGCTCCCCTCAGCAGTGTGTTTCAGTCATTCTGCCTGTCCTGCTCCCCGCTCTGTCTCTGGGGAGTCCTCTCACCTCCTGCAACTCTGGCCTGTACCCCAGCTCTTGTGTGCATAAATAAGCAAATCTTTTTTAAAAATCTTCAGTGCACTTACATTCCTGGTCCTTGGCATGGGGAAAAGGAAGCAGTGACATGATTGTTAACGTTAATAATTCCACTGTGGCCACAGAAAAAGCTGAGGACGAAAGGACGGCCCTCCTGGGAGCCAGGCACGCAGGGCACAGCAGCTTCTGGAGTGACTGTCGAGGGCACCTCACTGATTTTAGCAAGGGGCTGTTTTCTGGCCTGAACTCAGGCTCCTGCTCATTTGTAAATCCAAATACACACATTTTCCCCATTTTTTAAATTATGCATTTATTCTGGTTCACCCACAAGCTTTATATTGCTTTGATTAAAAAAGTGGGGGGGATAAAACACTAAAGCAAAGCCCAAAGCCTTCCGGCTTTCAAATACAAGAGCTCTGAAATTGTACATACCTATGGGAAGAGAACGGGAAAATGATGGATGGGGCCGTGACATAAAACACAATTTGAAATAACAGAAGCTCCTTCCTCTGACTAGCTCATTGCCTTTACCAAAACACAAACAACAAAACAGCACAGAACAGAATAGAATGAAATTGCTGTGCTCCAAATCAACTTTGGATTTCCACCCTCAGAGTCTTGCATTTTCTGTCTTTCCGTTTGCATTTCTCATCTTGGAGCTCAAATCCTGATTTTTTTTAAAGATTTATTTTATTTATCCATACAAGAGCTGGGGTACAGGCCAGAATTGCAGGAGGTGAGAGGATTCACAAGACAAGAGTGGGGAGCAAAACAGGCAGACTGACTGAAACACACTGCCGAGGGCAGCAGCGGGCGAGGCAGGAGAGGTCTGCTGCGCCCTGTGGGTCCCCTCCCTGGCTGTCAGCAGGGATCGAATTTGTGCTGCAGTGGCTGTGGTCTGCTTCATAGTGCGTTGCTTAACCCACTGCACCACCAGGGAGGCCCAAATCCTGATTATTTTAGCAGAACTTCCAGTCAACAAGTGATGGTGGCAGCAAAATAGATTTACACAGCAGTGGGCGGACTTCTGGGCATGCTTTACACCCCTTCAAGGTCAGGAGCATCTTCAATTATTTGCGTTTAAGACTCAAATTAAGAAATGAGGTTTGGGGCCTCCCTGGCAGCGCAGTGGGTTAAGCAACGCAGTATGAAGCAAACCGCAGTCACTGCAGCACGAGTTCAATCCCTGCCGCCAGCCGGGGAGGGGACCCCCAGGGTGTAGCAGACCTCTCCTGCCTCCCTGCTGCTCCCCTCAGCAGTGGGTTTCAGTGGATCTGCCTGTTCTGCTCCCCGCTCTGGTGGATTCTCTCACCCTCACACCTCTGGCCTGTACCCCAGCTCTTATGTGCATAAATAAATAAGTCTTTTTAAAAATGGGGAATGAGGTGGCTGTCCTGCCCACCTGTGCCTATGTAGGTGCTTGTTCACCAACTCTCTGTCCCCCCATCTGCCTGTGACCTGCACCTGCAGGGGCTTCTCCTCATGGACCCATCAGCAGAGGCCGCTCCCTCGAGGCTGCCCTCCTGGACCACACAGCCCTCTCTCAGCCTACCTGTCCCTCTGGGGCGGCTTGTGTCTATACACGTGTCCTGTACTCTTCTGCCGCGTCCCCTAATGAGCCTGCTCTTTCAGACATTAAAAAAAGGGGACTGAAGAAAGAAGAAAACCTCTGGAATAGCCAGAGACATTTCAAGGACCCATAAGAATGCCAGCCATGGTGAAAGTCCCTTTTTAAAAAGGGGGTTGTATCTTTAGCTGGAAATGCTTCACCTAGACGAACTGGGGTCAGCCGTCAGTGACAATATCACGGACACGCTGCAGATGCCTTCCCAGGGTCTGTGCCCTCGACTGCTTTGTGCACGGTGCCCATCAAGGTCACAACGGTGACAGCAAATGTTCTCTCTAAAGCTCAGGCCACTTGGAATCGCACAGCCTGCCCCAAACGGACACCCCAGCCAGCATGTCCACCAAAGACTGAAAGGACACTTGCCCTCCCTGTTTGTCTCAGCATGTTTAGGGGGTCGCCCTCTCTGGAGAAGAAATGGCTACGTACCTCCATCCCGCTCTGAATGTCCTCACCGCATGATGCAGCAGGTCTGTCAGGTGGGTGTCCCCACTGTGGGTTCTGTGCTCCCGTCAGGTTCCCCCTAGATTTGGAGTGAAATCCAGCCCCACCTTTCCATCAGTGGTCCCCAAAAACGTGAAGTTGCAGCCTGCGCATGCTGGGTGAGGGAGGGGGCGGGGGGAGAAGGAACCTGGTCCAGCAAGACGCAGTGGGGCAGCAGCTCCTGTGCTGCACCTGGGGAGAGGGGGGCCCAGAGGGACGGGAAAGCAAGCAGCATCTCCCTGTGGGCGGCCAGTGGCAGAGGGGGTGCAGGTCGGAGAGCCCAGGGGAGGGAAGGCTGGGTGTGCGAGCAGCCGTGCCTCGGCGGGCTGCGTCTTGGGAACAGGAGGTCTGGGTTCACCCGTTCCTGAGCAGCCCGGTGGGTCGGAACCTGCGCTGATCAGAATTCCCCAAGAGACCCACGGGCACCCTGGAATCCGCGCAACTCCGCGAGGCCAACAAGGGTGCCTGACCTCGATCGCCAGCCTCACACGTTCTGGATTCCTGACTTAGCGCCTGTCTGATGGCTGTATGAAGCTGACACTACGCTGGGCTTCTTTGCACCTTTATTTTGCTATCGTTCATTTTTGTATGTTTGATTTCTCCCGTGGGTGTCGCTCCTATGAAATGCCCAGTATCCACTCCCCAGTGGCCCTTCCCCACGGACCCCAGGCCCCCTTCTCCCGCCTTGGCACCCTCCCCCCCTTCCCCTGCAGCATGTCCCATGGCTACATTTGCCCACAAACTTCTGTCTTGGATCTTCCTGACCCCTTGTTCAGTTCACTCCTCCTGTAAGTGAAGCCACCAGTATTTCCCTTGTCCCTTCTGACTTAGCTCATGGGGCGTTCTTCCCTCCAGCTCCCTCCATATTGCTGCAAATGGCACACACTTACCTGTTTTGAGGGCTGCATAGTATTCCACTGTGTGCAGACCACACCTTGACCGACTCATCTGTTTGGGTGTGGGGTGTTTCCGTGTCTTGGCCACGGTGCACAGCGCTGCAGTGAACAGAGCGGTGCAGGTTCCTTGTGCACTGACGTTTCTAACTACATTGGGATCAAAAGTCACTTAAGCGCATCGTTTTGTCTGCGGCCACCAGGAAGCAGCTGACAGGACAATCCTCCAAGAGCGCCATCGGAGGGGAGGCGGAAGAATTTCCTACTATCACAACTCGTCTTCTATTACAGGACAAAACACTTTCCTCCCGTGTGGGCTCCCGGCCCCTGGTTCTCAGGAATTTTGCTTTGCCCGAGTTCTCGCTTGTCAGCTAAATGCAGGGCCAGGCACGGGCTTCTCACCATGCGCCAAAGTCCTGGTATGACAAACAAATCGGGAAACCAATTACCCGTGGAAAACAGCAGGCAGGTAAGAGAGAGAAAGTGCTGTGGACGGGACACTGGAGGCCACCCCAGGCAACCGCCCCATCACCCCGCCCATCTCACACCTCACCCCACCCCCGCACGCAGTCCCTGGCCACGTGCAACGGGCACGGTCGCAGATGAGGCTGAGACTGGCCGCCAGGCGCAAACCGCAGCGCATCAACTCCCACGCGGCCCTGCCGTGGCTGTCCCCAGACACCAGAGAGCGCAGTGCCAGGCGGCCGGCTCGCTCTGCTGGGCGACACTTGAGACAGCGAGTCCCTGGAATCCGCCCAATCGCACAGCGGGAGACAGAGCCCACAGAAGCGGCCGCGGGTCAGGGCTGCCATCAGCTCAAACCCGGAGGGAGCAGCGGCCCCAGCTGTGGAACCCCACCTCGGGGAGCCTGCTCCCTGGGGCGTCACCGCGCACAAGGGCGGGAAGGACCGCAGCTGTCCCCCGGGGCTTGGGGCGGTAGAGGCGGCTTCTGGAGAGCGGGGCGGCGCCTCCAGGCGGGGAGCTGGGCCAGGGTGCGAAGCCGGGGAGCAGCCAAGCGGGGTCCGCCGGGGCTGCCACGAGGCTGACGGAGCCGGGAGGACAGCAGCGGGGAAGAACGGGCCCGAAGGCGATGCCAGGGACAGAAGAGACGCAGGGAAGTGGGGACAGGCAGAGGCCAAAACAGAAACCAGCAGAGAGGAAGTTCCCGGTCGTGGCGCTGCTCCGAATAGCGCAGAAGGGCGAGAGGCGTGCGCGCTGCAGAGCAGTCGGGGGCTGACCGTGCGAGGTCCCCCTGCCCAGACAGGGTGGGGCTGAGTGGGCGCGCGGGCCATCGGGACATGGGGACGCACAGATACGGGCAGTCGGGACACGGGGATGTGGGAACACCAGGACGTGAGATGGGGGCCGGGTGGACACGGGGGCGCAGGGTCGTGGGGGAGAGAGGCAAAGGCACATGGAAAGTGGGTGCCGCGTCCTGGGGTGCCCTCTTCTGACCGGGAGGGACCAGGAGCCCTGCCCCACCCCAGCTCTAGGCAACCAGTGTCCACTGCCCTGTTACCTGGTTGGCACGTGCCCCAAGGCTGCGGTTTTCCTCTTTCTGCTTTTCACTTTGATCGATGAACCAACCGTCATCAGCTTAAAACAGAATGAGAAAAGGCAGCGGCCTCCTGCCCCCTGTGCCCGGCAGGGGCTAACCTTTCCTGGTTTACAGGCTGTGAGTTTAAATTTCAAACTATATTTTAAAAACTTAAACATTCTGCTTATGGGGCGTCCCTGGGGGCACAGAAGTTAAGTCTCAGCGCTGTGAAGCACCCGCAGCCACTGCAGCGCCAGTTCGCTCCCAGCCAGGGAGGGACCCCCAGGGCACAGCAGACCTCTCCTGCCTCCCGCTGCTCCCCCCAGCGGTGTGTTTCAGTCCATCTGCCTGTTCTGCTCACCACTCTGTCTCTGGGGAGTCCTCTCACCCCTGCACCTCTCGCTGCGCCCCAGCTGTGTGCATAGAGAAATAAATCTTTTTCAAAAATCCCAGCGGTAGCCCAACCCCACGGGGACCCGCGAGGGCCCGCACAGGCCCGGTCAGGTGACGCCGCTGCCACCGACGCTCGCGGCCTCCTTCGCCGGCAGCGCTCAGCCCCGCGCTGGTCCGCCCGCCCAGAGCCCGGACCGCGGGCGCCAGCACCTCGGGGCGCGGCGGAAGGGGCGGGCGGCGCCTGCGCGCAGAGGGAGGCGCCGCGCCAGGGCCCGGGACTCCACTTCCCACCCGCCCGAGCGCGCGCCCGCCCGGCCCGCCCGCGGGTTCTCCCGGGCGGGCGCGGGAGGCTGGAGGAGCGCCTGGAAGTGGGGGCTCTTGGAAGTGGGCGCGCCTGGAAGTGGGGGCGCGGAAAGTGGGCGCGCCTGGAAGTGGGGGTGCGGGAAGTGGGCGCGCCTGGAAGTGGGGGCACCTGGAAGTGGGGGCTCTTGGAAGTGGGCGCGCCTGGAAGTGGGGGCGCGGGAAGTGGGCGCGTCTGGAAGTGGGGGCGCCTGGAACTGGGGGCGCCTGGAACTGGGCGCGTCTGGAAGTGGGGGCGCCTGGAAGTGGGGGCGCGGAGTCCTCAGGTCCGGCCACCCCGCCCTCCCGAGCGGCGCCGGAATGAGTTGGGCCGGGCGTCCGGCCGCGCGCCCCAGTGCCCCTCCCCGGCGCGTTCGGCCGGTGGCGGAGGGGGCGCCTCGCCCTCCCCGCGGCTGGAGAGGCGGGGTCCGGCCCGCGGCGCGCAGCGTGACACAGCGTCGGCAGGGCCAGGGCCGGGTGTCCGCGCATGGCTCGGCCCCCCCCCCGAAACGTCGCCAGGGTTTCGAGAGGGCTTGGGGCCGGCAGCGAACACGTCGAGCGAGACCCTGAAACCGACACGTTCTCGGGCCCCCCTGCTGGCGCAGGGTTAGTCTCACCTGTCCCCTCCGCGGCGGTTCGACGCCGCCAGGAGCTGACCCGCACGGCACCAAGCGCTCCTGTCCCCCGCGGCTCTTAGCGCTGCCTGTTCCGCTTCCCACGCTGCCTCCGGGGAGCCTGCGCCGCCCCTGCACCTGCAACCGCACCCCAGTTCTCCTACGCGAATACAAGTATACAAAAGCTTTCCTTAAAAAATGCCTTCTTATTTTTTTAAAAGATGTATTTATTTATGCATGCAAGAGTTGGGACGAAGGCCATTTGGCATGAGTGCTGGGAGGGGGTGAGAGGACTCTCCAGAGACAGAGCGGGGAGCAGAACAGGCAGATGGACTGAAACACACTGCTGAGGGGAGCAGCGGGGAGACAGGAGAGGTCTGCTGCACCCTGGGGGTCCCTCCCTGGCCGGGGATGGTGCTGCAGTGGCTGCGGATGCTTCACAGTGCTGAGATTCAAACTTGCACCCCCAGGGAGGCCCCTGTATTTTGAGGGTTTTTAAAAAAGGTTTATTTATTTATGCACAGAAGAACTGGGGTGCAGCCCAGAGGTGCGGGGGTTAAGAGACGTCACCAGAGACAGAGCGGGGAGCAGAACAGGCAGATGGACTGAAACACACCGCTGGGGGGAGCAGCGGGAGGCAGGAGAGGTCTGCTGCGCCCTGGGGGTCCCTCCCTGGCCGGGGGTCGAACAGAGGCTGCCAATACCTTCATCGTGCTGTGACCTAACCCCTTGCGCCACAGTGAGATCAATGGCTCCTTATTTTATAAAATAGTTTAGATCCTCGGGGCCTCCCTGGTGGCGCAGCGGGTTAAGGAACGCACTATGAAGCAAACCGCAGCCACTGCAGCACGAGTTCAATCCCTGCTGCCGGCCAGGGAGGGGACCCACATGGTGCGACAGACCTCTCCTGCCCCCCCCACTGCTCCCCACAGCAGTGTGTTTCAGTCCATCTGCCTGTTCTGCTCCCCACTCTTTCTCTGGTGAATCCTCTCACCTCCCGCAACTCTGGCCTTTACCCCAGCTCTTGTGTGCATAAATAAATAAATACTAAAAAAAATTTAGGTCCTCCCTGGGGCACAGTGAGATAAGCAACACACTATAAAGCAAACCGCAGTCACTGCATGAGTTCAATCCCTGCCTCCAGCCAGGGAGGGACCCCCAGGGCGCAGCAGGCCTCTCCTGTCTTCCGCTGCTCCCCTCAGCAGTGTGTTTCAGTCCATCTGCCTGTTCTGCTCCCCACTGTCTCTGGCGAGTCCTCTCACCCCCTGTGCCTCTGTCCTGTACCCCAGCTCTTGTGTGCATCAATAAATAAAGTTTAAAAAAAAAATAGAAAACCTACAGGAGGCATCACAATACTCGAACTCACACAAGGAGGTGGGGTAGAGGGATAAACAGAACCATAAACCAGTCACAGAAGTCAAGATTCCAGGCCTCATCGCAAGCGCAACCCCATAGTAGAGATGCTGCGGGGAGTCTTGGAGAACAGACCTGAGGGTGAAGATGTGGAGAGGCCCACATGGACTCTCGGTCTCTTTCTGGTCCTGCAGTGCTGTCCAGGTTCTGCGTTGTCAGGCTGCAGGGCTCTCCCTTCTACTCCAGTTTGCTCTCAGGCGACCGTTTCACCACACAAGAAAGAACACCCTCCTCTGTGCATGGGCCAGTCTTCCGGGACACGCTGACCCTGTAACAGGGTGGTCCCAGGAAAAGGGGAAGTTCCCAAAATCCTGGTTCCGCCCTAAGTGGGTGGAGCTGAGGATAAGAAGATTTCTGCAGAGAAGA
>JAGFMF010011845.1:377-15663 GCA_019455555.1 Galemys pyrenaicus | reverse complement strand
AAACCTGAAACCACACCTGGACACACCTGAAACCACACCTGGTCACACCTGCACCACACCTGGACACACCTGAAACCAAACCTGAACCAAACCTGAAACCACACCTGGACACACCTGCACCACACCTGGACACACCTGAAACCAAACCTGAAACCACACCTGGACACACCTGAAACCAAACCTGGACACACCTGAAACCACACCTGGACATACCTGAAACCAAACCTGAAACCATACCTGGACACACCTGAAACCACACCTGGACACACCTGAAACCACACCTGGACACACCTGAACCATACCTGCACCACACCTGGACACACCTGAAACCACACCTGAGCCAAACCTGAAACCACACCTGGACACACCTGCACCACACCTGGACACACCTGAAGCTACACCTGGGCCACACGTGGACCACAGTGGGACAGCGCCCAGGCAACGCAGGTTGGACTAACCGCAGCTGCAGTCAGTGCGGGTTGAGCCACGAAGCTGGCGCCGCGGCCCCAGGAGCAAAGGGGCACAGCAGGTGCGGGCCCGGGAGCTGGTCCAGCACGCAGCGGGGCCATCAAGGACGATCGGTCCCGTCGCTGCTGGGGGGAGGGGCGTGCCAAGGCCGCGGCAGGGTCCTAGCGTGGGACTCACGTGCTGGCGGGTGGCAAGGGCACCTGTGCCGGCGGGGCGCTCGGGCTACTGCTGGCACCCACTGCACGTCCTCCCTGTCTGGGGGCCAGACGGACACGGGCAGGAGGCGCGGCTGGAAGCAGGCGGGGTGGCGGGTGTCCGGAGCGGGGCAGGATGCTTGTGGCTCCAGGCCGGCCACTCAGTACCACCGACCAGGGGCCCAAGTGCAGCTCCCCACCACCCTGGGCCAGAGGTCCACTCCGGGGGACCCGGGCTGTGCCTCCCTAAGTCCAGGGCGCCTTCCGCCTCCTGCAGCTCTCAGGGCCCCAGGCTCCTGGGTGGTGGCCGCACCCCACCTCCCTGTGGGTCCCCGAGGATGCTCCCCCACGCCTGCCTCTCCTGGCCTGTCCTTTCCGAGGACGCTGTCCTGGCTGCGGGGCCCTCTGGGGGCCCTCATGCATCACCCTGCAGGGACCCCATTTCCAAGCACCCGGGAACACGGCTCGGGGCAGCTGTTGGACCCACACCGAGCTGGCCGCAGCCGCGGAGGGCGGAGAGGCTGGCAGCGCGTGCTCGTGATGAGCTGGGAGGCAGCCGCGGGCAGGGGTGGCGGCCGCAGGTAGGGGTGATGGCCGTGGGGGTGCCCTGAGCACCCGCAGGTTTTGGTGCTGGAGCCTGCGTCTGGAAGCAAGTCTGAGCCGCGCCGTAAAGCCGGAGTCATCGTGCGAGCAGGTGTTGCAGTCATGAGGTGCTGAGGTCATCCCCAGGTGGGAGCCGGGGGTGCACAGGGACAGCGCTGGCCGCACAGCCAACAGAGCAGCCCGAGAAGACGAACCGCAAGTCCAGGTAGGAGCCCGGAGCTGGCCACAGGGCAGGGGCGGCCGGCGCGTGGGGGTGGGGAGCCCTAGGGCAGCAGGGCCCCCGCCCTGGCTGCTCCCAAGGCCCGGCCCGCTGGTCCCCAGGGTCTGCATCCCGATCCCCAAGGATTGAGGCCCCTTCCTGCCCCACCGGGCCGCGCTGGCCGCGCCCTCCTGCATCCCAACTTGTTCTGTGGACGGGAACACGATCCCCGCCAGCTGCCCACTCCCTGCGAGCTGGGGCGGACAGAGAGGGCGCCGTGGCTGCAGCGTGGCCCCCAGACGTGCAGTGCCCTGACACGCCGTCCCCTCGCCACCCATCCTGTCCCGTCCGGAGCCCCTGCGCTGAGCCGGAGCCCCTGTGCCCCGCCAGGTGTGGGAACACCTGCCGCCTGCCCACTCAGGGCCCCCAGGCAGGTGCTCCACGGTCGCTGGCCCAGATGTCCGCCTGGACGGGGCAGCGCACGGACCCGCCCCTCTCGCGCACGGGATGCCCAGAGGGCTGGCCAAGGTCGGCCAGGGCAGGGTGAGTCCCAGCGCCTGCGGGGCTCCAACCAGGGGGCTCCTGCCTGCCCTGTGCTCCGGCTGCCCCAGCACAGCGCCATCCTGCGCGCCGGGGGCTGCGCACTGCAGGGGGGACCGTCCTTCCCCACGGGCCCCGGCCAACCCCTCAGGAGCTGGCAAACTTGGGTTCCGGTGCCGCTGGCTCGGGCCCAGGGAAAGTACATGGGGAGGAGAAGCCCGCGTTTATGGGGCGTCTCTGGGGAGGCTGAGCCTGCGCCCGCACAGCTGGCCCCTGCAGCTGGCTGGGTGAGGCAGCGGGGCCTCTGGGCCCACATCTGTGCTGCTCTGGGGGCTGGAGCCTCTCGGGGAGCAGGAACGGCAGGCTCCGGGGACTGAGTGCTCAAGCACAGCCAAGAGGGGTGGGGACTGGGGGTGACCCCAGGGCCTCGGGACGGCCGTGAGGACCCTCTCCTCCTGGGAGGGCACAGAGCCAGAAGGCTTCTCCACATCTGTGTGCCAAGCCTGCCCAGGTGAGCTGTGCCCTGGGAAAGGCCTGCCCAGGTGAGCCGTGGGCTGGGAGGCACCTGCCCAGGTAAGCCGTGCCCTGGAAAGGCCTGCCCAGGTGAGGTCCTTGGACAGGAGGCACCTGTACAGGTGAGTTGTGCTCTGGGAAAGGCCTGCCCAGGTGAGGTCCTTGGACAGGAGGCACCTGTACAGGTGAGTTGTGCCCTGGGAAAGGCCTGCCCAGGTGAGGTCCTTGGATGGGAGACACCTGTACAGGTGAGCCGTGCCCTGGGAAAGGCCTGCCCAGGTGAGGTCCTTGGACAGGAGGCACCTGTACAGGTGAGCTCCATGCACTTAGAGGTGATGCCCAGGTGAGGTCCCATGGGCTGGGAAATACCTGCCATGTTCTGAGAGGTACCTGCCCAGGTGAGCCCCACATGCAAGAAGGTGCTGCCCAGGTGAGGTCCATATTCCGAGAGGTGCTGCCCAGGTAAGGCATACGGGCCACGAGGAACCTGAGCAGGTAAGGCCTGAGTCAGAAGGGAGCTGGCCGGGGGCCCCGTGCATTTAGAGGTGCTGCTCAGATGAGCTCTTTGTACTGGGGATACCTGCCCTGCTGAGGCCCATGGGCTTGGAGATACCTGGGTAGGTGAGAACCACAGCCGAGAGGATGCCTCCACAGGTGGGCCCCAGGTACTGCTAGATCTAGTTCAGGTGGGTCCCATGGGTTGGAAAGTGCTGCCCAGCTGAGGCCCATATGCTAGGGGAGGGGGATGCCTGCCCAGGTGAGGTCGTGGGTGGGGAGGTACCTGCCCAGATTTCTATGAATGGGATGATGGGTACTTGCCCAGGTGAGCCATGTACTGGGAGGTGCCTGCTGCTGAGGCTGGGGGTGAGGGCTCAGGTGAGGGCTGTGGGTTAGGCCACAATGTTCCATGAATGGGGAGTGGGGTGTCTGCCCAGGTGAGTACCAGGTACTGGGAGGTGCCTGCTCAGGTGAGTTCCATGAGTGGGAAGGGGAGCATCTGCCCAGGTGAGGTCATGGGTGGGGAGGTGCCTGCCCAGGTGAGATGCACGTACTGGGAGTACCTGCCCAGGTGAGTTCCATGCACAGGTGAGAGGTGCTGGCCCAGGGGAGCCCGTGTGCTGGGTGGTGCGTGTGAGCCAGTGTGCTCTCTCAACAGCTGGCACAGTTGCCGAGTGACGGCCGTGGGAGGCTCTGGGACTGCGATGGAGCAGAGACCGGGCCTGGTGGGGCCTCAGGACATAGCCCAGATGGGGCTGAGGGCCCCCATGTTGGAGCAGAGATGGGAGCTGGGTGGGGTGGGCCCAGGACAGGGACCATTGGTGGGAGCCCCCAGGATGGTGGGTGTGAGAAGGGGCACATCCTGCACAGAGACAAGCCAGGCCAGGTGGGCGGGGCGCTGCTGTGGAGGAACGGGGGGAGCTGGGGGTGCAGGGGCCAGGGAGGAGCCCTAGGCTCAGGCAGGACCCGGATCTGGGGGGCCGCAGTGGCAGGAGCAGGCGTGGTGAGCCAGGGAAGGGCCTGGGTGGGGACGCAAGCACCTACCTTGGGTGGCACACCTGCTCTGGGGTCCCCAATTCCAGGACTGCGACTTGAACCCTACAAAATGACCAGCCCCCAGAGCTCAGCCGGACCCCTGGGGTCTCCACTCCCCCCAGCAGCTTAGCTGGGCCCCCCAGGGCTCTGCACCCCCAGCAGCTCAGCTGGGTCCCCTGGGGTCTCCACTCCCCCCAGCAGCTCAGCTGGGTCCCCCGGGGTCTCCACTCCCCCAGCAGCTCAGCTGGGTCCCCCGGGGTCTCCACGCCCCCCAGCAGCTCAGCTGGGTCCCCCGGGGTCTCCACTCCCCCAGCAGCTCAGCTGGGTCCCCTGAGGTCTCCACCCCCGCCCCAGCAGCTCAGCTGGGTCCCCTGGGGTCTCCACTCCCCCCAGCAGCTCAGCTGGGTCCTCCGGGGTCTCCACTCCCCCCAGCAGCTCAGCTGGGTCCTCCGGGGTCTCCACTCCCCCCAGCAGCTCAGCTGGGTCCCCCAGGGCTCTGTGTCCCCAGCAGGTCAGCTGGATGTGGAGACAGTCGGGTCGAGGGGCTCTCTGTGACCGAGTCTCCCCCTCCCCTTTGTGGGGGAGCGGAGGTGGGGACCCAGCCCCTCTCACGCAGCACAGGCTCTCATGCGGCCAGAGGCTGGGGACAGGTCACCGGCTTCTCCCCGCAGGCCATGGCGCCCGTGAAGATCGAGGCCGTCATCAGAGACACGCACCGCATGGCCGAGGGCCCAGTCTGGGAGGGGCAGGCGGCGGGGCTGCTGTACGTGGACATCACGGCCGGGAAGGTCTGCCGGTGGGACCCCGCCTCGGGAGAGGTGCAGACGGTGCGCCTGGGTGAGTGGGCGCGGGGCGGCATGGGGGCGGGGAAGGACCGGCCTGGGAAGCAGGTGCGCCTGCGCTGCGCGGGAGGTGTGTCCGCGCCTGTGCGAACGGTCACCCGCGGGTGTTCTCCTGTCGCGGCCTGTGGCCGTGTGGGCCTGTGGCACAGGGCCGGGACGGCAGCTGGACCGGGGATCAGCCAGTCCCAAGCACCCAGGGCTCGGCCCCAGCAGCTCCGCCGGCCCCGGGGGTCTCCACTCCCCCCCAGCAGCTCAGCCGGGCCCCTGGGGGGTCTCTACTCCCCTTCAGCAGCTCCGCTGGGTCCTCTGGGGCTCTGCGCCCCGAGCAGGTCAACTGGATGTGCGGTGGGCGGCTGCTCTGCGCCCTGCGCCAGGCCCTCGCCCACCCGCCCTCCCCTCTCCGCAGGCCGCCCCGTGGGCTGCGTGGCTCTGCACCAGCCAGGGTCCTACGCGGTGGCCGCCGGCACCTGCCTGGGCATCCTGAGCTGGGGAGCGCAGCGCGTGCAGTGGGTGGCGCAGGTGGACACCGACAAGCCGCACAACAGGTTCAACGACGGGAAGGTGGACCCCGCGGGGCGCTTTGTGGCAGGTGGGCGTCACAGAGAGGGAGGCGGGGGTGGGCCCCGGGGTGCCGCAGGCCTGCGGCCCTTCTCCCCATCTCTCCCTGGGCAGCAGCTGGGGGTGCAGCGCTGACTGAGGGGACCCTGCGGCTGGCCAGGCTCCTGAGCGGGTTTTCTCCGCGCCGACCGTTCCCCTTTGGGCGCAGCTGCTGGGGAGACCCGGCGTGGAGCTAGGAGCGCGGTCTGTGCGCACTGTGCCCTGCACAGCCCGGAGAGGCGCCCCAAATGCCTGAACTGTTCGTTCCCGCGGGGAGGGGGGCTAAGGAAGGCGGGGTCTCCTGGAGCCCCTCCTCCTCGTGGGCGGGGGCTGAGGGAGGCGGGGTTCCCGCGTCCCCCACCTGCGCCTGTAAGCCCAAGTGGCTCCTCCTCTGTGTCTGCATCTCCAGGCCCGCCCCCCAGGACGCTTTCCTGGGGTCTCTCAAGGGTGACACCTGCAGGAACCGTTTCCAAACGGGGGTTCCAGTGGTGTGGGGGGCCTGTAATTGGAGGTGTCACTTGGGGTGGGCAGGCTGGCCGGTTGACTTCGGGGCACGTGCGCAGGGGCTCTGTAACCGGAGGTGGGGCGCTGCTCTCTGCTCCCCTTTGCAGGCACCATGCCGGAGGAGGTGGCCCCAGGCGTGTGGGAGCCGGGCCAGGGCTCGCTGTACACGCTGTGTGCGAACCGTGCCGTGTCCAGGCAGCTGTGCGGCCTGGGCATCCCCAACGGCCTGGACTGGTCGCGGGACGGGCGCACCTTCTACCACGTGGACAGCCTGGCGCGCTGCGTGCGGGCCTACGACTACCACGTGGCCACCGGCGAGCTCGGTAGGCACCCGCCACCGCGCATCCGCTCTGCACAGGCGCCCCCCGGGGGCCCCCACTTGTCGGGGAGCCCCATCCCTACGGAGACCCCGCCTTGAAAGTGGGACCCCTTTGTCACGGAGAGCCTCTCCTGCAGCCAGCAGCCCCAGTATCCACAGCAGCCTTGCATCCCCACAGTCGCTGTACTCAGGGCCCCCCAGGAACCCCAAGGCCACCAAGGGCTTGGGAGGGGGTCAGCTCGGCCCGGGGCAGGGCCCCTCGTGGTAACCTGATGATGTCCACAAGGGTTTGGGGTGCGGGCTGCCAGCCCTTTGGGGACCCAGGGGTCGCGGGAGGAGGGGAGTGTTGGCCGTCCAGCAAGAATGTGGCAGGTGGGGTCACTTGCTCCGCCCGGCTGGACAGTCTGAAGGTGATGGCCCGCCCCACCCCGCCCCGCCCCGCCCCGCCCCGCCCCGCCGTGGCCGCCCATGGCCACCCCATCCATCGTGGCCGTGAGGAAGGAGCCTCCCTCCTGGTCTCCCCTCGCAGCCGCCCCAAGGCTGGTGTTCCAGCTGCCCGCGGAGCAGGGCATGCCGGACGGGATGTGCGTGGACGCCGAGGGCAAACTCTGGGTGGCCTGCATCGACGGGGGCCGGGTCCTGCGTCTGGACCCCGAGACAGGTGCGCGCGCGGCCCCGGCGGGCAGGCCCCGGCCAGTGTCTGCGGAGGCCTGGGCCACGCTTCCTCCCTGGCTGGAGGCAGCGCAGCCGGGAGCCCCCACTAGCTGTGACCTCGCCAGGAGCCCCCTGGCCTGAATTTAGGGGCCCACACCAGGAGTCCCAGGGCCGAGAACCCCAGACTCCAGGGGGCCCAGGCGCCCCTGTCCCATCTTCCCACTGGCCCCACTGGGCCTCCTCCTCTGTCTGAGGACGCCGCCTGGGTGCCAGCCCCTGCCCAGGACGGGCTTCTCTGTGGGCCTTCGCGTGTCTCCTGCAGGGACCCCGTCCCCACGGAGGGTGTCTGAGGCTCAGGGTTCCCGCCACGGCCGGCAGGCAGCAGGCTGGGGCGGGGGGGCGAGCCCTTGGGTGCGCTTGGCACAGCGCAGTCTCTGCTGTGGGCAGGGACGCGGCTGTGCACCGTGGAGATGCCGGTGTCCAGGGTCACGTCCTGCTGCTTCGGGGGCCCCCACTACTCGGACCTGTACGTGACGTCGGCGTCGGACGGCCTGAGCCCCGAGCAGCGGTTGCGGGAGCCCCAGGCGGGGCAGGTCTTCAAGGTTCGCCTGCGGGGACCGAGCGCGGGGCGGGGCCGAGCGCGGGGCGGGGGCAGCTGGGGTCCCACCGGCCGAGGGGGCTGCGTCCCTGGGGTCTCCCAGCCCAGCGTGCCCGTGAAAGCAGGTGTTTAGGCTGTGGGCCGCGCACTGGCGGCCGGGCCAAGCACACACAGGGCACCTGCTTTTCCCCACAGGTCACAGGCCTCGGGGTGAATGGGGTGGCGCCCCGCTGCTACGCTGGCTGAGCTGCCCAGCCTGCCCACGGCCTCCCGCTGCCCCGGTGCATCCATCCTGTGCCAGCGCGCCACAGCGGATCCCGCCTGGCAATAAAGCCTCACCCAGCCGCCTCTGTCCTTGCTGTTGGGCACGCCTCACACCCTGGGGACCCCATCCCTGGGCCCAGGGTCGCCTGCAGAGCAGCCACCCTGCGGGGGAGGGCCGGCCGGTTGCTGACAAACGACACATTTATAAGGTCCTGCACTGTCCTCCACAATAGGCTCGGCCCAGCCCAGCCACCTCCCCCGGCGAGGGGCCCAGGGGAATGTCCAGGGCACCTGGGCACCAGGGCACCTGAGTGCCGCGGCTCTGCTGCCGAGGCCCCGTCTTCTCCTCCCGTGGGTGCACATGATGCTCCAGGAAGCTCAGCGAGCACAGGCTGTGGACCCAGGAGATAAAAGGGCCGGGCGCTGGGCACTTGGCCTAGGTTTAGTGGCCGTGGATCAGCCCAGCTCCTCCCCGGAGCTGCCGTCAGTCCGGTCCCACCTCCTGGAGTGTCAGCTTCTAGAACTCTCTCCTCCCCAATGGTGAGCACCTCCTTAACCCCACCCCAGCCCCTCACACCCACCCCCAAGTGTGTGGAGTGTCCTGTCCTGGCATTTCCAATAATGGGCCCGACCTGAAGTGGTTGCCGTGCAGGGGACAGAGGGGTCACTGCTGTCCCCACACACTCGTAAATACAGGTGCACACAACACATTCACTGAAATAGGACCATGAGCATGTGAGGCAGGTGAGGACAGGTGAGCACAGGTGAGGCAGCTGAGGACAGGTGAGGGCAGGTGAGTACAGTTGAGGCAGGTGAGGCATGTGAGGATATCTGAGGTAGCTGAGGCAGGTTAGTACAACTGAGGCAGATGAGGACAGGTGAGGCAAGTGAGACAGGTGAGACAGGTGAGCACAGGTGAGGACAGGTGCACCACCACCACCACACCATGAGGGACAGTGCCGCTGTCAGGGGCAGCTTCTCTAGAGGTCAGCCCCAAATCACGTAGGTGTCTCAGGCAGCCCAGGGGCAGCCCGCGGGGGGTCCGAACAGGGCCGCTGACCACCCCTGGACTCTCAGGGCATCAGAAGGGGGCAGCAGGGAGGGCGACAGCCTCCCTCCTTCCCCAGGGCAGTGAGGCAGAGGGGCGGCCACCCGGGGGGCCCTGAGGAGGCTGAAGGGCGCAGGGAGCCGCGGTAGCTCCCAGCCGCACCTGGCCGCATGCCCGAGTCAGCAGCTCACAGTGGTCACGAGCCCTTTGAGCGGGCCTACCTGTCTGCTGGCTGGAAGTCAGGTGAGCACTTGTGCGAGGCAGCAGGCCTGGAGGGGGGACCCTCGTGCAGCAACCTTGGCCCAGCAGGCCGCTCAACCACGCCCCCTGGGGGCCCGCGGAGAGAGGCCGACGCGGCGCTGGCCCTGTGGAGCGCCAGGAATCAGCTCGTTTTGCTCGGCGACAGGGAAATGTGGGTGCCCGCACACTGCCGGCAGTCGGGGCTCCCACAGTTCCCGAGGCGCACCCCCAGTGCCCGCGGCCGGGCCCTTAGCACAGAGGATGTGGTGCCCCTCCTGGGGGCACGGGGCGCACCCCGGGAACCTTCTCAGCCCGAGGGGGCGAGGCGGGGAGGGGCGCCTCTGTGGGAACGCGGCGCGGGGAAGCAAGTCGGACGTTGGCTGGACGGCCCTGGCCGGCGAACACACCACGGAGAGGCCTCAGATGCCCAAGGTCGCAGCGAGGCGAGCGCGGGGCAGGCAGGCGCTCAGGGCGCGGGGTCCCGAGGCCCCTTCCAGGAAGAGAGCGGCGGGCGGCCGCCAGGGACCCCGCGCCCTGAGGGGTGGGGTGCGCGCCGCGCGGTGGCCACACAGCGCGAGGACACCGGCGCGTTGGTTGCTGAAGATCGGAGCGAAGGGCGGGCGCGCGCAGGGCCCTGCGGAAGCCGCAGTCGGGCACAGCCCCGGGCGCCGGCGCACGCGGAGAGGAGGAGCGGGGCGCGGGGCTGGCGGGGTCGGCTGGCCAACCCGGCCGGCCGCGGCGGTGCCTCACTCGCTTGGGCAGGAGGGCGGCTCGGGGCGGCTTGCGCAACGCGGAAGGAGGCGGGAGCCGCGGGACAGACCGGTTCGCCGGCTCCGAGCGCTGCGCCGCGCCGATTTCCCCCGGAAGCCGGAGGGTGGGGCGACCGCGCCAGGAGCCGCGCGGCGGGGCGCGCGAGGAGGGAGGGCCGGCCGAGTCCGGCGCGGTGGTCGCCGACGCCCCTCCCGCCGAAGGGCGCACTGCTGCGGAGCGCTGGCGGCCGGGGCTCAGTCGTGCGGGAAGAGGCGCTGCGGCCGAGGGGCGCAGGGAAGACCCCGCCCCCACTTCCCTAGACGCAGCGCGGTCCAGGGGGGAGCGCGGGACGCCCAGGTGAAGGGGTGAGCTGGCGGCCGGCCGGAAACGGCCCCCAAACGGCATCCTCCCTTACAAGGAGGCGGCGGGAGAGGAAGGCTGGGGCGCGGAGGGGCCGGGCCTCCAGCACACCCCCGCCGGACGACAGGGCCCGGGCCTCCCGCGTCCAGCCTGGACTCTAAAGGACAGCTCGGTCCCTTTGGCCGACGGCGACTCTGGTCACACGAAGCTCCCCAAACACACCAAACACGCATTTACGTGGAGAACCGCGAAGGCCACACGCACGCGAGCGCCATCGTGCGTGCCCACGCGAGCCGCCCGCGCCAGGAGCCGGGCCCACAGCTGCGGGGTCTGCTCCGCCCCAGGACCCCAGGGGAGGCGGGACCCCCCGCGAACCGAGCAGCTGGGCCGCCCACACCCGCGGGCCAAAAGGCAGGGAAGGGCGCATTGTGCATGAGTGTGACACGCGCGGGGGCGGGGAAGGCGCGTGGGTGGGGACCCGCGATTGGGTGGAGACGCGAAGACACGCGCTCTTGGGTGGGGAGCCGCCCCACACTGATCAGCCCGGGGCCCCAGCCCTGGGCGGTGCGGGGTTACAGGTGCCCCTGCCCTGTGCGAGAGCCCACCGCAGCCAGGACCAGGGCGCAGGGAGCGCGCTGCTGAGGCCCCGTGCTGCGCCGCAAACTGGGAGCTGGTTGAGTCCACGCCGTGTGGGGCAAGCTGGACACGACCCCCTTGCGATGTGTCCACTCAGACATAGATACTGGACGCCCATCTAGCGCCGCGGTGGGGCGCGCGGTCCCGGAAGGTGGCGGGAGACAGCGCCCCCCCCTACTCAGGACCTGCCGCTTCACCCCCCTGGAAGGAAGACACCCCACTTTCCGTGACAGACAGGGGGGCTGGGCACGGCGCTGGGTTCTTGGGGCCCCAGTGGCTGGAATGAAGCCCTCTGGAGGGGGCCTCCTCGCGGCAGGGTGCGGAGACTTCGTGGTCATCAAATACAGGACAGAGCTCTCAGAGCATCCCCGTGGAGACGGGGTGGGGGGGATGCCCAGGGCCCGGGCAGGTGGGTGCCAGCAGGGGCTGAGGGTCAGCAGAGGGCCATCTGCGGGCTCAGGCTCCGGTCCACAGCTCAGGGCCTGGGGAGAAGGGGTTAACAGGCACTTGTCCAGTAAATCCGTGGGCCCGCGGCCAGGCACAGCCTTGAAGAGCCGCCAGTGGGAACTGTCAGGTCCATCTGCCTGGACCTCCGTGGACAGAGCCCCGGCCGGCAGTTTGGCCGAGTCATCAGCTGCTCCTGCGGCGCAAGCCTGCATCAGCTGCTGGCGCTGCCAGGCCGATGGGGGCGGGCAGCTGAGCGCGGAGTGAGCGCCTCTGGGGCCAGAGTGGGGGCTAGACAGACCGTGGGGGGACACTCGGCTTCTGTCCTCTTCGCTCAGCCACTGGGCTCCTGGATTAAACCAACAGGGGCTGGACCAACGGGAAGGGAGTTCCCGCTAATATTTACCTGCCCGGGCTTACCGGAAAGAAGCTTCAAGGGGTGCTTGACCCTCTTGCAAGGGCAGGGACGTTTGGGGACCGGGCGCTACGGGCACAGGGCCAGGAAATAAGAGGGGCCCTGGCAGAAATGGGCCATTTCAGTGGGATCTGGCTGTGCAGCCTCATCTTGGGGGGCTCTTTGCCTCCCCTGCTGGCTCTTCTGGAGGTGATTTAGGGTGTCCACCAAGGGAAACCGTCCCTGCCTCCAGGCACACAGGAGGACAGAGGTGTCTACTACTCCCCAGTCAACTACACCTCAAAACTGCAAGCTCTGGCCCCTCAGACGGCCTGCCCAGCCCCAACCCAGGCTCTGGACACCCTTGGCCTGGAGCTGCCCCCGCCTCCACTCGGGGTTCTTGCTGAGGGGTCTTCCTTCTGGTGAGGGCCCCAGACGCCAGCCCATCCCAACTGTCTTCGACTGGCCACCCCGGGGCAGACCCCGCCGACCGAGCGGTCAGGGGCGTTGGGAGGCCCTGGGATCCATGCTCTCTCCGCAGAGCCCGTTCTCTGCCCCTGGCTGGCCCCTGCACCCACCAGGCCTGGACAGAGGCAGTGACCACTGGCCACAGTGGGGAATGGCAACCAAGGCCCAGGTAGGGGCCGCAGCCTCCCAGCCACCCAACCTCTGCCCACTGTTGTCCTGTCCAGTCTCGCCAGCCAGAAGGACAGGTTGCTGAGCGGAGGCGCAGGGGACCGCTGGGGGAGCACGCAGGGGCCCCAGATTGGGCCTGCCCCGCCTGTTGGAGGGGACCAGCCTGGGAGAGGAGGCGTGGGACCCAGGCCCTGGGGTGCTCCCCCTGAGCACACACTGCTGGGCCAGGACAAGGGCCCTCAGGGCCGGACACTCCAGTGAAGGACGCAGGCCCCAGGATCCCCCACGGGGACCACGCCACGTGTCTCCTGAGGTCGGCCGGGCTTGGCCCCTGCCCCCCAGCCCCAAGCTAACCGTGGCCGGGCTGGGCCCCACTCGGACACACACAGAGGCGAGTCGTCTCGGGGCGAGCCCCCAGGCCCTGGCGGCAGCGGTCCCGCAGGCGCGTCCGGCGCACGTCCGGGACCGGGCGGCGCCTGGACGGGGCGGGTCGGTCCCGAGGCCCCGCCCGCAAGCGCCGCGCGGCCAATAGGCGCCGGGCGCGTCCGGGGAGGAAGCACTGGCCGGGGACTGGCACCAACACCGCCGCGGCGCCTGCGGGCGGCCGATCTGCCGGACGCGCGGGAGTGCGGTGAGCGCGGGAGCCGGGCGGGCGGGGCGCGCCGAGGGGGGCCCCCGAGGTGGCGCGGCGGGTCTTCCTGCGCCGGGGCCCCCCGCTGCACCCTGCCCGAGGGCGCTCAGCGGGGCGGCCGGCCCTGGGGCTCCCGGCGCTGCGGTCTTACCGGAGCGAGCGCGCTCTCCAGGGTCTGTCCGGCGCCGGCCCTTCGGGGTCCCGTGCTGCTCTGGGGACGTCCCTCTGGGGGGGAGCCGCTGAGCCGCAAGGGCTGGCTCCCGAGAGCTGGCTCCTGGCCGGGCGCGCGGGAGGGACACTTGGCCCCGCTGTCCTTACGTGGGGGCGCAGCTGCAGCGTGGTCGGGGCGGGCAGCTGGGGAGCGCAGGAGCTCCGCGAGGAGGACGCAGAGCTGGGTGGAGCGCGGCGGCGCCGGGCTTTATTCACCTGGGAAGCATTTCCTGAGTCCTGCGAAGATGCCGGTCAAGGCCAAGGCCGGAGCCTCCCTGCCAGGTCACAGGTGGGAGGCAGGTCAGCAGGGCACAAATGGTCACCTTGTGAAATCCTCCCGCACGCCCAGCCATGGACACCGCGGGGTCAGCTTGGAGAGCCGGCCCACTGCGGCCCATGGGGAGCGTGGCCGGATCTCTCCCAGGTGTGCCGTCCCTGGCTTCATCCAGAGCCGCACCTGCCGCAGGAGAGCCGGGTGGGCCAGGCCTCTGCCAGGCGGAGGTCATGCCGGGGTGAGGACCTCTGACTCCCCCAGACGGGTGAGTGTGGCGGAGATGCTTGACCCGTGTGCTGGGCAAGAAGGTGATTTCATCGCAGGTGTGACCCCATCGAGGGTGGGGGTGCAGGGTCTGTTCATTATGACACCTGGAAACTGAACAGAGATGGTCCGGGGAGGACAGGATGGGGACAGGGCACCCTGAGTGGGCAGCGCGATGGGAGGAGAGATCTGGGAGGGTGTGGGGACAGGACACATCCTCCCATGGGGGACACAATTACAAAAGTGGGGACTGCTACCGTAGGGAGGACTCTTACTGTAGAGAGGAGACTGCTTCTGTAGAGGGGCTCTTACTGCAGATTAAGGACTATTACCCTGGAGAGGTGACTGCTAATATAGGGAGTACTCTTCCTGTAGAGGGGGACCTTACTAGTAGAGCAGGGGACTCTTACTATAGAGGGGAAACTGCTACTGTCAGGGGACTCTTATTATAGAGGGGGGATGGTACTGTAGAAGGGGATTCTTACTGTAAGAGGGAGCTGCTCATATAGGGGGCTCTTACTGTAGAGGGAGACTTTACAGGGGCACTGGTACCATAGAGAGACACTCTAGCGAGGGGACTGCTGCTGTATTAGGGGGACTCTTACTATGGAGAGGGGTTTTGCTCCATTGGCGACCCCCTGTCGAGGATTCTTCAGGGACAGTGGCACTGGCAGGAGATGGTTCCGAGGGGCCTGCCAGGACCACAGTGACCCACCGAGCCTGAGGGGCAAGGGTGGTCCTCAGCTGAGGTCGGGGTTCAGACCTGGGCCATGCGAGTTTCTGCAGCTTGTGCAGGGGAAGCACCTGGGGTGGGGGTCAGCTAAGGGAGCCCCAAAGGGGGTCTGGGAGTCTTCCTGCAGGGGCAGGTCTGCTGGAAACCGCTTCCAGAGCACAGACGGGTGGGCTTTGCACCTGCAGGTCGCCCTCCTGGAGGCCCTCACATGTGGGGGGCCAGTGAGCTCACTCCTAACTTGGGGTGCAGGCAGGAACCTTTCTGCCAACCAGGAGACCTTCCCAGAAGAAGGAGGAGAAAGAAAAGGGTTGTTGGATGACAAGCAGGAAATGGACAGGACGTGTATTCCTGGCAGCTGCTGAGAGGCTGCACAGGCACGCGGCATACCTCAGTGGAGAAGTTGCACAGGCAGGCGGCACTCACAGGCAGCAGCTGAGAGGCTGCACAGGCATGTGGCATACCAGACAGCAGCGGAGAAGTTGCACAGGCAGATGGCATACCTCAGCTGAGAGGTTGCACAGACACGCGGCATACCAGACAGCAGCAGAGAAGTTGCACAGGCAGGCGGCACTTGCAGGCGGCAGCCGAGAGGTTGCACAGGCAAACGGCATACCAGACAGCAGCGGAGAAGTTGCACAGGCAGATGGCATACCTCAGCTGAGAGGTTGCACAGGCACACGGCATACCTCAGCGGAGAAGTTGCACAGGCAGATGGCATACCTCAGCTGAGAGGCTGCACAGGCAAACGGCATACCAGACAGCAGCGGAGAAGTTGCACAGGCAGATGGCATACCTCAGCTGAGAGGTTGCACAGGCAAACGGCATACCAGACAGCAGC
>JAGFMF010011844.1:343063-354553 GCA_019455555.1 Galemys pyrenaicus | reverse complement strand
GCCTGGACCCCTCCCGACCCAGCTCCCTCATCCCCCCTACCTGGGTGCAGCTGCTGGCTCTGTCCTCTGCTCCCAAGGTGTGGGGTTCAGGCTGAGGCGAGAAGGGACTCTGACTCTCTGACAATCGCTGCGCTGTCTGCATTTGCAACCCAGAAGAGAGAACATGAGAGAAGGCCACAGACACATCTCCCCGACCCGGTTTCGGGGGCCCTGCACAACACCGGAAGTGCTCCCTTTCAGCTCCTTAACGCGCTTGCAGTTTCTCCTGAACTAAACACGGGGCGTGCACATTAGACCTGGGGGGGAGGGGGGCAGCATTTTGTGCCACTCAATTTTTACTTAAAGCCACAAACTGCCTCAAGAGAGGACCGTGGGCCAAGACCAGACATCATCAATCCGGGAGGCGGCGTCTCCTCGCCCTCCCTGGCCAGGCTTATGACCCGTGAGAGATGCGGGCCTCGGGCGGCGTCGGGAGCCAGGTGCGGCCAGTTGCCGCCGCCGCCGCCGCCGCCGCCGCCGCCGCCGCCGCGATGGGTCACGAGCCTCAGCTGGGCCCGATGCCAGTCCCGGGCAGGCGCCGAGCGCGTTTGGGCAAACAGCAGCCTGGGCTCGGGGCTGGGGCTCGGGGCTGGGGCGCGGCGTCTGGGCGTCCGGGTCTCCGTTGCCGCCTGCCCGTTGGAGGCCGCGTTTCTCCGTCCTCGTCCCCATGGCCGGACTCGCGTCCAGCGGCCCGAGCGTCCCCCCCACACCGACTTCCCAGCCCCCAACCTCGGGCACCTGGCGGCCACTCAGCCCTGCCGTCGTGACCGGGCGGGCGCTCCCGCGCGGGGCCTGGCGCCAACGGAGGGACGGACGGACGGACGGACGGGGAGGGCCGGGTGCCCGCGGACAGGACGCCTCAGAGGTGGAGCTGACCCGGTAGAGGCGGGTGGGCCCGGCGGGGAGTCAAGTCCAGCGGGGTGTGAGCGTCCGCAGGTTTGAGCCCATCTCGGTGAGGGGGAAGTACCCGGGGTGGGACGGGTCAGAACAACTCACCTGACACCGGTGTTGCCTTCACCTGCTGCGGCTCACTCGACGGGGCCTGGCTCCACCTTTATAGGGACGCCCACGTGCGCGTCCACGTCAGCGCGCAGCGCCCGCGGCGGAAGGATCTGGAGCGCGGAAGGACACACTAGCAGGCCTTTATGGGGCGCCGTGTCCGGCCAGAAGCTGGTGTTCGCGGGTCCACAAACTCTCCTGTGGGGTGTGAGCGCATCATGTGACCCTAGAGCCTCGGGGTGCGCACGCCTCTCCCGCCCCTTTTGTCTCAGCACAACTGGGGCTGTCGGGGAAACACGGTTAAAAGTCCCTTTTCCACCAGCAAACTCGGGATCGCTCCCTCGAGGCCGCCTCACTTGTCGCGTGCGCTGAGCTGGCGGAATTTTGAGGCGCTTGAGCACCAGTTTTTTACCCCAGTCTGGTTTCCGTTTTCCACAGTTCAAGGAGTCACGCACGAGAACGCTTCTGGGACACGATCGCGGACACCACGGGGTTCAGGACTCCCTGAGAGGAGACGCAGCGTTCTCGGGGCCTGGGGTGACCCGGGGTGCGACCACTCTGGACAGTGTTGTTGGTGAACAGAACTAAAGACAAGCCCTTCTCCCCACCCAGAGACCCTCTCCCCCTCTCCACAGAATTCAAAGAGAAGTAAAGTTCTTACGAGTAAGCGAGTAAGCGTTAAACGCGCAGGTGCCCTTCCCTAAGACAAGCCCCGCCCCTTACGTGATGCGCACACAGGCCCCGGGCGCGGATGGTCGCAAGGTGAACAGACCTGGAGCCGCGCTCTCACGGCCCGCTGGTCTCACCCGTCTCACCCGGACCCGGCAGGTGAATGGCCCAAGCCTGTGCTCCCGGCAGCACCCCTGGCATCAGAGTCTCATCGGCTCAGGACAGGTGCACCCCGCAGCGAGGTCAGCCCCCTCTGCACTGGGCTCCCCCGCCTGAGATACTGGAAGGCCGGCCGCTGCGCCCCTCAGTGGCCACTTTCCAAGAGCTGGTTCCCACGTCCTAGAGAAAGAGGCGCCTGCCTCGACTTGAAAGTGGAAAAGGGCTTTATTTAGTTGTTTTTCAAGATTTGTGTACATTTCCCAGGTACAAAGAATCTGGTCAGGTGACACTGACCAGATTGCCAAGTTGAATGTTCTAAGGAAGCAGGGGTTGGGGGGGGGGGGTGTTGGTCACTACTTACCCCGTTTTGGAGGGGGGCACCTAGCTGCTGCGTGGGGCTTAGCCCCAGCCGGGGCTGCTGGGTTGGTGCCTGTGGGGCAGCCCAGAGCCCACTCTGTGCCTGCAGAGGGGCAGTTTGAATGTGAGGGAAAGTGAGGACAGGAAGGGTTGGGCCAGGAAGCACACGGGGCACCGCGCAGCGTTAGGGGGGATTGGAGGGGGGCCCCTGGCTGGGCTGCAGACACTGCCTCTCCTGGGTGCTGCACGTGGCGTGGGGAGGTTCCAGAGCCATGGCTGTTAGGAGAAGGCTCAGGCCAGGCTTGGGATGTGCCCAGGATTCTTCCCATGCAAGGGAAGATTTGGGCAGGAAATTCCCTGCGCACCTGCTGGGGGGTTTACCCAGGTGCGGGTCCATTTAGCAGCGCAGTGAGCATGCGCGAGTGAGGGGCTTTGGGAGCGTGGGAAGCAGGTGAGTGGGGATGGGTCCTGAGAGCTTGGGGCCGTGTGCACCCCCGGGATGCAAGGAATTACCTGAAGATCCCTAGTATGAGGGTCTGGGTGCAGGTGAGCAAAGGCTCCCTCTGTCGCCCCCTGGGCAGGCCCTGCCAGCCAGGCCCTGGTGTCCCCATCCCACCGGAGCTGTGCCACTGCCACGCGCCTCATTTTGCTCTCAGCTTGTGGTCAGATCACTGGCAGGAACGTGGAGACGGTTTCATCATAGCGTTGCTCAAAAATGACCAGAAGGGCACCCATGGGGTGGTTCAGGTCCTCGGGGAGGATTCTGCTGGAGTCCATCTTGATTGCCGAGTTGTGGATGGTGTCGGGCCTCCAGGCCCCACAAGCCCAGCCTGTGCCGCCTCCTTCCTGGGGGTGTTTGCCACCCCCAGTTCCTACCCCAGAAGGATCCCGTCCCCAGGCTGATATGCCTCAGTCTTGTTCACAAACTGTCTCCAACATTTCATTTTCCCACAGTGGTACCCACCACAAATTATTGTATACATTCCTGTATAAGTCAGAGTTTCTTCCTAAGCGCTAAGATTTGAAGTGTAAACAAGATCCAAAAAATATTTAGGATCTAAATTATTTCTTGTTAAAGAGTATGACATTATCTGCTAACTGAAATTCTACTTTATGAGACTTGAGAACGGTAATAAAACACAAGTGTGCAAAATGGAACTGGGGTCATGTGATTTTGCACATTTAATCTGATGAAGGAGGAGGAACACAAGTTTGACTTGAAAATGACATTAGCTCTTCACAAGCCAGAGAAAATATCATGACACACGTGGGCCTGAGAAGTGCTGAAGCTGTGAATTTTCCTGCTGTGTCCCCGGGTGTGACACTCTCTTTTTTCCTTCAAGTTGTCTTTCCTAACTTCATGAAGGAAAACCGGCCTAACTTGACTAGCAGTAGACATCTCCTTCCAGGAGAGAACTGCTACCTTCATTAAACACAACGAAAGCCAAACCCCGTCAGAGAAAAACTGCAATACTTTAGCAAAGACCACCAGATTCATGGGCTGCACTCTCTTGTCTAGAGCACAGAACTTTTACCAAAACTACCACATGAATCGTACATGTTCCTGTCATTCTGTAGAGCAGATAACAGCAGAATAGTTTCTGAAGGGGCTTATGCCATAAACACCAGACTTTATTCGTACTTGCAACAAATCAACCACCCCCAAAGGATTCTACTCAGCTCTGGAGGTGGGGCAGGACCTCAACCCGATCTCTCCACAAGCGTGGCCTGTCTCAGGAAGGATGCCTCCTTCCTGGGAAGCTTTGACACTCAATTTCTATTTCAGAAAAATCACTTTTCCAGAACAGATACAGATGTGCCCAGATACAGATGCTGACAGGCCTCATTCCCTTGAGGATTGTCTTAGACTCAAATGAAAACACCTCACCTGACAGTGGGGGGCTCAGGGTGACAGACACAGCATCCTCTGCTTGTGTGGGAGGGGGCAGCCAGACTCTGCAGAGGATAGGGCGCCTATGACCTCATCTCCCAACAGAAACGCTATCACTTCACTCACTGTCTGAACACACTGAACTGGGCAGTAGGGGCTATTTCTTAAAGTTTCACCCTGTTCCCAATTCCCAGAAATGACTGAAAGTTTCTACTGAAGGGCTAGGTCCGGAGCCCTTCAGTTTCTGTAACCCCCGGAGACAGCAGAGACTTTTGAGATTTGACAGATGAGGAGCAGGCAATGAGACACATGGACCTACCTGGACCTTGTGCTTCCCTGAAAGTCTCCTGTACCCAAAATAGAATTCATTTTTGCTCTGAATTGTAGATAAAAAAGACAGAATGATACAAAGGTCTGAGAGGAAACTTTGAATAAAAGCAGTGTCAAAGCAACACTCTAAGGCAATGAACTTACATTGGAAATCTTTAGAGATTTGTACAAGGTGCAAATAAGAAGGTTTAGCCTGAAAGGATGTTTTCTAGAAAAATGATTTCAATACTGATCCAAGAGGAAGTACAAATTCCAAACTGAACAATTACTACAGGAGAAGCAGTGATACACAGAAAGTAATTCCCTCACAAAACAGCATCTGCTCCAAAAACTCATGCATGGACTGGTCACTATAGCACAATTTACCACAGCCAAGCTAAGCAAGCAACCTACGTGCCCGAGGAGAGTGGGTCAGAAAGGTGTGAAGACTACATGGTGGAATACTACGCAGCAGTCAAAAAAGATGAACTCATGTCATTTGCAGCAACGTGGATGGAGCTGGAGAGGATGATGCAAAGTGAAATAAGCCAGAAGGAGGAACAAGTACCAGAAGGTGCCACTTATATGCAGGACTTGAATTTTGTATAAAAACCACAGCACAGTATATTCCTTTTGTGAAAGCTTTTTTTTTTCAAGATTTATTTATTTATGCACACAAGAGCTAGGGTATAGGCCAGAATCCAAGGAGGTGAGAGGATTCACCAGAGACAGAGTGGGGAGAAGAACAGGCAGACTGACTGAAACACACTGCCAAGGGCAGCAGCAGGCGTGGCAGGAGAGGTCTGCTGCACCATGTGGGTCCCCTCCTGGGCCGGCGGCAGGGATCGAACTCGTGCTGCAGTGGCTGTGGTTTGCTTCATAGTGCATTGCTTAACCCACTGCACCACCAGAGAGGCCCTGTGAAAGCTTTTTATTTGGATTAATGATAGGTAGGTAGGTGCAAAGATACGAGTCCCCTGCAGCCTTGTGCCCAAGTTCCATCTCCCATCGACATGGCTCAGTGTGACTCTGTGAACACAGGAAGCAACAGCTGTACCTAAAAGTCATTAAGAAAATGTTCCTACCCCAAAGAAACTCCATGCCTACAGATACCTGAAAAATGACAATCCCACCTCGGACCTTCACCTTCACCTCATGAAGGAACGAAGATGTGATGGTTCGGGAGAGAGAACTACCCTCCGCAGCTGGTCAGTGTGGTGAGACTACTCCACCTGCCAGAATTTCCCTCTGGGGGCTGCCGCACCAGAACAGGCAGCACAGGCCCCAGGAATTGAAATCCAAGTTCCCACTGAGCCTGCACTGTCAGGAGCTTCTGAGAGTCGAATGTGTAACCTTGAAGAGCACTTCAAGTACGCGTCCCTGCTGTGAAGGCCAGTGACTATTCTTCACAAGTCTTGGGGTGGCACGTGCTATCTTTCCTCTAAGGCAAGAGAACTTAGGCTCAGCGAAGTGAGTCCACCATATTCACACCTCAGTTAGCGCCACATCAGGGGCTGCTAACGAAGTCCAGTATTTCACAGAGCTGGTGAGCTCTGTGCTTCAGTGATCTGGATCGACGTCTAGCTGCTTTCATAAGTGGTCACCTGACTGTAGATGAACAGCAGGCCATTTTAAATTGAGTGGCACATCTCAGGCGCCATGGAACAATGTCACATGATGTCCTGAAGTATGAGATAAAATAGTAACATGAGATAACAGCGAAATTGCAGGATGAATGGCCTTTCTACATCCCAGCAATGAGCAAATGGAACTGAAAATTAAAATTAAAAACAAAATACCATGGAATTAGGGACACCTCCCTCCCAAAGTTCCTTCATTGCTACCATTACAGGACACATGAAGGTCTATGAAGACGTAACAGCATTAGAAGACTGAGTCTCGGGCTGAAAGTCTTTATAACAGCCACAAGAAATGCAAAACAATAAAAAATTTACAAACTAACGAAAGAAGCCTTTCCACGGATATCCTGCTCCTTAGACACCATCAGCTAATGAATTTTCAATTGTTCTGGCTGTTACTTCCTCTGCAGAGTACGCTTGACTGGATTTATCTCCAAGGACCACACTGAGTTTTCTGATGCACAGTTCACAGTAAACCAATGGCCGCACCGTGTGTGTGTACAGGTCTCCCCATCAGGGAGTCTGTGCTGAACCTCAAGGCCAGGCCATGGCTAAAGGCCTTGCTACATTCAAGACTTTCATGAGATCTCTTTGCTGTGTGAAACGTCTCATGTGTGCAAAGACATGCTGAATACCGTTCACAAGTGTCTCTTCCCTCCGTGCACAGCTGAGGCTGGAGCACTGCTAGAAGGCCTTGCCGCACTCTCCACAGCTGTAGGGCTCCACCACCGTGTGAATCCTTTGGTGGACCGTGAGGCTGATGTTCTGACTGAAGGCCTTGCTGTACACACTGCATGTGTAGGGCTTCTCTCCTGAGTGAATTTCTTACGCTGAGTAAGGTTTGAACTTCAAGTGAAGGCCTTGCCACACGTGACATTTGTAAGGCTCGTGACCCTAAGGTGCGACTGTGTGGTGAAGTCCTTCCCACATGTCTCACATTCATAATGCTTCTCTCCAGAGTGGATTCTCTTATGCTAAGTGAGTTTGGAGCGCTCGGAGAAGGCCTTGCCACACTTGTGACACTGGTAAGGCTTCTCCCCGGTGTGGGGCCACGCGTGACCAGATCATGAAGTCCTTGCTACACGTTACACTTGTACAGTTTCTCTCCCGTGTGGCTCCTCTGATGCTGTGTGAGGTTTGAGAGCCAGTTAAAGGCTTCACCACACTTGTCACACTTGCACGGCCTCTGCTCAGTGAATCCTCTGGTGGTTAGCTAAAACTGAAAGCCTTCCCACAGTCGTCACACCTGTAAGGTTTTTCTCTAACTTGTGTTTTCTGGTGTCTTGTGAGCAATGAGAGGGGAATGAAGATGTCCCCAGACTGACGGCCGGAGGTGGGTTGGCCCCCAGGAGGAACTCCTTCAAGGGGTGAACCCGAGTGGCCGTCCATGCCAGGCTTCTCATGGTGGTTACATCCATCAGCTCCGTCTTCAGTGTGAGAGGCCTGTGGCTAGCCAGGTGAGCGTGCAAGCTTAACCCCAGTCCACTGGCCTCACAGTTCGCGCATGCGCTTCCCAAGGAGCCCAGGTGATCTTTCAGTTCCTTGTTCCTCACGTGGGACTTGCCATGTTTGTGATATGGAGCCAGACTTTCCAAAGGGGCATTCCACTTGGCGAGGAAGCGGCCTCCAGACCCATGCCACGGCTGTTCACTACCACCGCTGAGACTTCTGGGCCAGGCAACGATCACTCCTCCATCATCGTTTTCTTCACGTCCCCACCGACTCTCAAACACGCGCTTGTCTGACTGCACTTACCCCAAATCAAAATCTTCGCTATCATGACTCACGTCTCCACAATCAACGTCTGCAGAGACCCTTTCAGCGACAGCTCTTTGATCGCCTGTCTGGCCGTGATGTCTGTAAGACAGAAACGTCACAGGCTCTCTCAGCTGGAGACCAGAGAGGGCACTTTTATACTGAGGGAAAAAAATGTAACGTGACAGAAGCAGCATGGCTCAGAATGGACAGTTACAAGCTCCTCAACCACCGTCTGCAAAAGCTTAGGCAGAGAGTGGGCTCCTGGTAAAGACGGGAGACTACGTGTAATTCAGATTATCTCCTGGGAGGCTCTTTTCAAATGCTCCGTGACCGACTGTTACCACAGTCCTGAAACTAGGGGAACCTTTCCACAGGATCCCCTGACCCACTGGAGACATATGGGAGTCTCACAGTTGGAAAAAAGTGAAAACTAATCGCTGTATTTTCATCCTAAAAAAGCATTAAAACAACATTAAGTACATGAGAAGAGGGCTTCCCTGGTGGCACAGCGCGTTGAGCGCCACACTGTGAAGCCTCCACAGCACAGCAGCACGAGCTCGATGCCTGGCCAGGGAGGGGACCCACATGGTGCAGCATACCTCTCCTGTTTCCCCGCTGCTCCCCTCAGCAGTGTACTTCAGTCGATCTGCCTGTTCTGCTCCCTGCTCTGTCTCTGGTGACTCCTCTCACCTCCCACAACTCTGGCCTGTACCCCAGCTCTTGTATGCATAAATAAATAAATCTTTAAAAAAAAAAAAGAATATGAGAAGAGGGCCTCCCTGGTGGCGCAGCAGGTTAAGTGATGCACTGTAAAGCATCTGCTGCACAGCAGTGTGACTTCAATCCCCAGCCAGGGAGGAGACCCACATGGCATAGCAGACCTCTCCTGCCTTGCCCACTGCTCCCCTCAGCAGTGTATTTCAGTCAAATCTGCCTGTTCTGCTCCGCACTGTCTCTGGTGGATCCTCTCACCCCCGCACTTCTGGCCTGTACCCCAGTTCTTGTATGAATAAATAAATCTTTAAATTGATCATAGTCATGAGTCATTACAATTTCATCACCCATATTTCATCAACTCACCCCTGCTCTGGCTCTGAGTCCCCGCCCCCCTAGTTTCCACTATCTGTTCTGCTCCAATTCTTGAACCCCATTTCACCTCTGCTGCTTTCTCCCCACTCTCTGTCCCCATCTCCTGGTATTTCTTCCTCTCCCCCACCAGCGTCATGTCTGCTCACCCTGTTACACTGGGTTTCTCCTGTGACATCCGTGGCTCAGTAGCGCCCCCAGCTGACTAAGCTCGTGCAGTGTATTTCACACCTTTCTGTCCCTGAACAAACTTCTGTCCTTCCCACTCTATATGAAGTGCTTTGCCCGTCGCCCCTGCTTCAGCTAAGCAGGGGCCCCTCTCCCTGTCTGCTGCCCCCTTCATCTCTGGAATTCCTCCCTTGCCTCAGTATCTCCATCTCCTCCTTTCTCTGGCTGCTGTCCTGCGTTGGTCTCCCCCAGCTTCTACCCCATGTCCTCGCTGGGCCCTCCCAGCCCTTTCTCCGTCAATCTTCTATTGCCGCCTCAGCGTCCCTTTCTGTGTCTCCCCAGCTCCTCGTTCGTCCAGCCGCTTCGCTTCCACGGGCTGCTCCCGCCCTGTGGGGCCCTGACCGGCTCAGTGACTCGCCTACTGTCCCCACCCCACCCCCCTGAAGTGTGCCTCGGGGAGCGGGGTTCTCGGCAGGCGATGGGGTCTCGGGGTCGGCTGAACTCCAGAGTGAGGGGGCGAGCCGGGAGTCCGGAGCGGCGAGATGGGGCTGGAGTTCGCATCCCAGCGCGAGGCCTCGCCCGCCCCGCAGGTGCAAAGTGCAGGCCCCAGGCCCGCGCAGCCGCGGAGCGACCCCGCCTGGCCGCGCAGGGGTCCCGACCGGCAGTCTCCGGGGGACTTACCGCGAGCAGGAGGGACGCCCGCGGACGGCGCGGCGCCCCCGGCGCGGCGCCCCCAGCCCAGCCGTGCCGCGCCAAGCGTGCGAAAAAAGAACCTCGCTCCGCGCGGGCCGCTTCCGGGTGCGCCAGAACAGCGGCGCGCGCTGATTGACGGGCTGGGGGCGGTGCTTGAGTTCCCGGCAGTGGGCGTGGCTTGAATGGCGTCCGGGACTGTGACGTCGAGGACAGCAGCGGGGCGAGGCCAGGCCGGGGTCGGAGTGGGCGGAGCCTTTGTGGGCGGTGCCGAGCGTTCCCCCGCCCCACTCCCAGGGACTTATTTCCCCGAATTTAGAACCCTTTGAATTTCTTTCTTTGAAATGGTGCCCTACGGGGCACGGCTGCTCTACTTTAAGCCGATGCTTGTCCCACTTCGTTTCCAGCACCAGCTCTGCCTGCTCTGACACTATTTGGCACGTGCGATCAGGCACAGCCTCCAACACATCGCGGGCTCCTGCAGTCAGTCAGGTTCCCGCTCTACCGACCAGCCTAGGGCTCCTCAGAGACGCACACTGGCCCCCCGCAAAGCTGAGTCACAGCTCCCTTAACAGACTCCAGGAAAGCAGCCCTTCCACCCCTGACGCCGGAGAAGTCCCGCGCAGGCACTGCGGTGTGGCCGGCGAAGACAGTATCAAAGGGCCCCCCGCCTCCCCCCACCCCCGGGGTTGCAGCGTACCCCTCGTGACTGCTTTTGTACCTTTCTGTTGCCCGAGACATTTCTTCCGTGCAAGCAGAGTTTCCATGTAAAGACAAGGCCACGTCTCACCCGATTGCCAGGAAAACTCGTGGGAGACTAAAATGAAAGAATTCTGGGCTTCTTTTCAGTGGAACTGATGAATAGGGCACATCTTCCTGTCTGGTATTGGGGGGGGGGGGGAAATCGTTCACCATAGAATTGGGTGCTCATTTTTTTTCCTACTAAGATACAGGAAGATTTAATGACAATTATAGTTTTAATACCCTGTGAGAGCACTTTGCATAAGATACATGTAAATATTGTAGGACTCTTTCTCCACGTTCAGACACTTAATGGAAACTATTATATATGAGATGACAACTTTGCTGTATCAGAAGAATCCCAGTTTTTTTTAAAAAAAGATTTGTTTATGCATACAAGAGCTGGGGTACAGGCCAGAGGCGTGGCGGGTGAGAGGATCCACCATAGACAGAGTGGAGAACAGATCAGGCAGATCCACTGAAACGCACTGCTGAGGGGAGCAGTGGGGAAACAGGAGAGGTCTACTGCGCCATGTGGGCCACCTCCCCGGCCTGAGGCAGGGATCAAACTTGTGCTGCAGTGCTGCGGATTGCTTCATAGTGCGTTGCTTAACCCATTATGCCACCAGGAAAGCCCTAGAATCCCAATTTTTGGTACAGTTATGTTTGAATTGTATTTCTCCTGGATCACTGGTAGCTAATAAGCTCATGAAAAAAAAGACACAGTGAAAAGATACAGAGGCAGAGTCTGCAAGGAAGGAGTTCAAGACTGTGGATAAGTAACTGTATAGGAAAAAGTTCTTAGGGGTATGAACTGGATTTAGTGCCAGAGTCACAGGAAGAGTAATTTGGAGGCTGGAGGAGCATTAGAAAAGAAATGGAATCTTTTTTTTTTTAAAGATTTATTTATTTATGCATACAAGCACTGGGGTACAGGCCAGAGGTGTGGAGGGGGGTGAGAGGATTCACCACAGAGAGCGGGGA
>JAGFMF010011844.1:222849-343013 GCA_019455555.1 Galemys pyrenaicus | reverse complement strand
TGAGGGGAGCAGCGGGCACAGCAGGAGAGGTCTGCCACACCATGTGGGTCCCCCCCCGGCCGGCAGCAGGGATCGAACTCGTGCTGCAGTGGCTGCGGTGGCTGCGGTGGCTGCGGTGGCTGCGGTCTGGTTCATAGTGCGTTGCTTAACCCACTGCGCCACCAGGGAGGCCCAAGAAATGGAATCTTATGTTCTCCCTTTAACGCCTCTCTCTGCTCTGCTAGGAATTTAAGGATGGTGCAGTTCCGTGGGCTGAGAATTGGAACTCAACTTGGGTAACGACCATCACGGAGATGTCTGCAGAGAGCAGAGAATCCGGGAGATACACGAGCTCCTCTTGCATCATGCCTCACCCCGGGACTCCACGGTCCCCCTCCCACTCTGCCTGCCTCCATGGATGAGGGGCTAATGGCATTCCTCTCAGATACTGCACTGGTCTCCTGAGAGATAGCTAGAAACTTATAATTGTTTTGGGGGTAGTTAACATCTGTGAAAACTTTTCCACAAATATTCTCAGCGTCCCTAGCCTGTCTTCTCATGGCTATTATAGGTAAAAAGATAATTGCTGCTCTGGGGGAAGGGGTGGTTACAGAATCCCAAACCCATATCTAGGGGCCTCACTGCCTCTCTCCACATACCTGCTGGCTTTTCTCCCATGCCAAAGCCCCCTTGCTCCCCCAGCAGCCAAGAGGAGTCAGGTGAGTATTCTTACTGTGGAAGAGGAAGAGTCTGCAGAGAAGGGGCTCTGTCAAGGAGTCGTCTGGGTAAGTGATCGTGAGGAAATGTGATTCTTCTGGGTCTGAAACCTGCCCAGTGCTACAGGCGCATGGGAAGAACTAATGGCTGAGATGCGAGTGCAACTGAGAGAGTGTCACTAACTCTGAGTGTAGGAAGTCCCTTTTTTCTACTGAGGACACCCATGGCTTGTTTGGTTTCAATGAGGCTGTTTTCCATGTCTAAGTTAGCGAAGCGCCTTTAAGGAAGCAGCAGTGTGACAAGGATGGGCCGTGGAGAGCTGCCGGCAGGCCCAAGCGCGTCCTGTGTGTGCGCGCTGATCCAGCGGGTTCTCAAGTCCTTCTCATGGGTTTCAGTTCAGGTAATAACTGTGGTTCTCATGCTACAGGTTCTGCTCCTGTGTCTCCTATTTTGACATACTTCACAAGCCTTCCCTTGTTGCTAACACATTGAAGCCTCACACAGATAGACTTGTTTTGATCGAAACTCCAGCCACAGGCACTAGCTAGAATGAAAACCAGAGACCTGGCAGTGGGCGCCATCTTTTTAGTGCAGACGTTAGTTGGAATTCTGGGCAATTTCTACCTTCTTTACCACTATCTCTTCTTTTCCTTGACGGAAAGCAGGTCGAGATCCACAGATCTGATTCTCAAGCATGTGACAGTCGCCAACCTCTTAGTCATTCTCTCTAAAGGAATCCCCCAAACCATGGCAGCTTTGGGGCGAAAAGATTTCCTCAGTGCTTTGGGCTGCAAACTTGTTTTCTGTGCTCACAAGGTGGGCCGGGGCGTGTCCATGGATGCCACCTGCCTCCTGAGCGTCTTCCAGGCCGTCACCATCAGCCCCCAGGGCTCCAGGTGGGCGGGGCTGAAGGACCGAGCTCCCAGGTACCTGGGCACCACCAGCATCCTCTGCTGGGTCCTGAACGCGATGCTAAATATCACAGTCCTCCTGTCCATGACTGACGAACGGGGCAGCACAAACGGCACAAGAAGAGATTACGGGTATTGCTATGCGGCCACGCGTGACAAAATTACAGAGCCACTGCCTTTAATCCTGGGGTCGTCCCACGACGTCCTGTGCGTGGGGCTCATGCTCTGGGCCAGCGGCTCCATGGTCTGCACCCTGCACCGGCACAGTCAGCGGGTCCGGTACCTCCACAGGAGCAGCGCCTCATCCACGTCCTCCCCCGAGTCCAGGGCCACAGTGAGCATCCTGGTCCTGGTCTGCACGTTCGCGTCGCTGTGCGCTGTCTCTTCTGCCTTTCAGATCTGTCTGACCATTTTGCATACTCCCAGCGCGTGGCTGGTGGTCACCTCCGCGCTGACCGCCGCCTGCTTCCCAACCGTCAGCCCCTACATCCTCATGGGCCATGACCCCAGGGTACCGGGGCTCTGCTTTCCAAAAAAATGAGCACGATGAATACGAACGAAGCCACCCAAACTTATCCTAAGTTTGTAAACTGCGCACATTTGCAAGGGTTCACGGCTTGTTCGTTCATTCCCCTCGGAATGAAGCACATTTAGGAAACATTCACATTGCAAGAGGGTGTAACAAGACGTATGGTTCTTCTGTGCCAAAATAAACAGTAAGATCGTGATGCCAGAGGGTGTGACCGCCACAACGCTGCTGAACCGGTGTTTACCCGGAAGAGTGTGGGGCCCGCGCGGTGTTTCAGCTGACGTTCTGGAAACAGCCTGGAGGCTGAAGTCCTTGTGAGTGTAAGTAACTTCAGTCCGACAGTTTTCCTGACTTTCTGGGTGGCACGTGTCCCGAACGATCATATACGAATCATTTAAGAAACTGAAGAAAGCACATTCTCCCTGAGAATGGAACAGCACGATTTCCACTGGAGAGCAAGCAGGTTCTGCCTCGGGAAGGCTCAGGCGGAGGGGCTGAGGGCAAACCTGACTTAGGTATCTTCGGAGAGCCCTCAATGATTAGAAATATAATATGTTGAAGGGAGATTCAGATATATAAAGGGTGGGGAAAACGGAGGGAACAAAAGCATGATTTTGCAGATTGTTAAGAGACCTCAAGTGAGCCTTTAAAAATTCATGCTCTTGGGTATAAAGTGACATAAATTTGGGGACCGGTGGCAGGTTGCTTTTCTGACTCTGTGGAGACGCCAGGTGGGTGGTGTAGCGGGAAAGAGGCTCCTGGGCTCCCTCTTATGTCTGGGGAGGTGGCGGAAGTTTAAGGTGAAGCCACCAGATCTTGCATGGGGGAGGGGACAGACATAGGTGGGGGGGAGTCATGAATTCATTTTGTTTATGTGGCTTTATTTGGCTCGTGTCATTTCAGAAGGTGTGAAATTTCTTCTGGAGATTTCTTCAATTTTAACAAAGCTCTTCTGTAGTTATACATAAAACTGATGCATTGCATTAAGGGACAAAGTTGAAAAAGAAGTTCAAACTATTGGGTATATATCAAATCTTATGCCACAAAATAGGAAAACACATCTTTGAGTACACATTATGTTAGAAATGTTTTTTGCATATTAGGCCCTACAACCAACACGAGTCGTGTTTGTTTACCTAAGCCTACGTGTGCACATACACACAATAGGAATAGGAGTGAAATGAACCGATGGTGTCAATTTTCCATCAGTCAACGTTTCTGGAAGAGCAAATGATGACATCAAACCATACTAATTATAATAATAACAAATTATTATAATAATAACAAATTATGCTTCAAGTGTAAAGCTGGTGATGGGTCAGGTCTCCAAATCTGGGCGACGACAGTACTCGGCAAGACATTCTCAGTTAGAGCATGTCCCGGAGCAGAAGCCTCGCCCAGAAGTCGCCGACCTTACTAGACCAGCCGGCCAGACGGGCGTGGACGCACCGCGAGGAGAGCGCCGCCTTCTGGCCGCAGGAGGTATCGGCCCTGCGGCCGCTCGGACGGCCTCCTCCCCCTGGGAAGTGCGCGCGGTCCCGCCGGCCCCGCAGCTCCGGGTAAACTAAAGGGGTTTCGGCGCCAATTTCCAAAGAGGGGTGGGGGCTCCTACGCCGACACAGGCGATCTCTGACCACCAGCTGGCTGTCCTGTAGCTGAACTCGGTTCTGACAGTATCCGCCTGGCGAGGACTTGAGGGCTGCCCGCCACCGCACTTCGGGGTCCTGGTTGTGACCTGTGCTTCTGACTGGCCTTAAAACAGAGGACCCCAACCCCCACCCCGCGGGGTTGATTAACTTGTTGGAGCAGAAATATTTCACTGGGCAACCACCGGCTTAGTATAAAAGGATGCGACAGACGATGCAGATGGAGGTGCAGGTAGAAGAGCTGTTTAAGGGGGAGGGGAGCGGATTCCAGACAGCTGGAGGGCTCCCAAATCCTTCTTTAGGGGCGTTTAGAGGCCTCGTTATGGCGTCAAGACTGTCTGAGCCCGAAGACCCGCCCTGCTCCCTGCCGGGCTGGGTGACGTTGAGCATTCCAAGCCTCATCCCCAGGCCTCTGTTCCCCTGGCAACCAGCCTGCGTCCTTTTCAAAGCCATTTTGCTCACGAACAAAAGGCTCCCAGTGGCTGTCCGCGCTGAGGATATTCCAGGGGGTGCAGGAGCTCTGCGCAAGCTGGCGTTTCTCATAATCCCCGCAGCACAATGCAGACCCCAGCGCGAGCTCGCGCTACCATCCAGTCGCCCGGGGTCAAAACCAGGCGCAATGCATTGCCTTTCTTCCACCATAACCCACGTACATCAGTTATGCATTTTGAAGAAGCCCCCGACTGAATATACTAAGTTGTGTCTGACATTAACAGGAGCAACAGTGACCGAACCCAGTGGGGGCTGGACCAAGGCTCCCCAACATGGAGGCACAGGGGCCCTTATTTATTTCCTTGCCACAGCAAACTGGGAGTGTCAACTAGCATCTGCAAAGCAACTGTCTGGAAGGGGACAGAGGAGCTAGGCTGTCGCTGTGCTTAGTGGGGGTGGGGGTTCTGGAATGTCTTTGTTACCCAAGCTGACCTCCGCTCCTCCCCACCAGCCTCGGCCCAGGAAAACATGCCCTTGGAAAATACACGTTTGCCATAGTACTGTCCATACCATTCTCGCCTCACCTGGGTCTGATGCATGAGCCAGACTCCAGGTACCAGGTGACCAGTAACTGCTGACCTGCACTATTGTGAACTGTGCTCCCATGCTTAGCTCATTACAGGTGCAAAATAACAGGTGTTTCACATTGGACTGACCGATTTATCAAGTGCCCGGGCACCACCAGTGTCCTCTGCTGGGTTCTGAACACGACGCTGTCTCCCACACGTGATTGATAAAGGGGCCGGCAGCAACCTCACACACGCATAGGACTCTGGGTCCGGTGAGGCCATTGCTCAAGGCAGCCTTGTCCGACCTTTGTATATAATCTTGGTGATCTTCCCAGAGGGGTGGTGTGGGGCTTGGGTCTGGGCCAGCAGCTTCTGGTGCTTTCCCTGTACAGGCACAGGCAGTGGGGCCCTCAGCCCCTCCCCTGAGGCCACAGGTACCCAGAGCATCCTCATCCTGGCGTGCACCCTCGTGTCACTGTGGACACTCTCTTCTGTCTCCCACGTCTGCCTGGCCACTTCCATGCAGCCCAGTGCGCGGCTGAGGGAAATGTCCATGCTGATGGCCGCCTGCTTCCCAGCTGTCAGCCTGTGTCCTCCTGGGCACTTGCAGCTCCTTGCTGGGAAGGAATATAAAGTCCCTAAACTTTCCGGTAATTTTGTAAATTTCATACATAGCCACAACCAATAGTTGCTTAGTCATTCATCTCCTACATAAATATTCATGAGACACATGCTGAGGGAGTGATTAAAAAAACAACCTGAGCTTCTCTCCTAAAGAAAAAAACCTAGGGACCTCCCTGATGGCACAAGGGGTTAAGCACCCCACTATGAAGCACCCACATCCACAGCCACAGCACAGCCACTGCAGCATAAGTTCGATCCCTGGCCAGGGAGGGGACCCACAGGGTGCAGCAGACCTCTCCTGTCTCCCTGCTGCTCCCCTCAGCAGTGTATATCAGTAGATCCACCTGTTCTGTGCCCCACTCTGTCTCTGGTGAATCCTCTGACCCCCCCCACACCTATGGCCTGTACCCCAGTTCTTGTATGCATAAATAAATCTTTTAAAAAAAGGAAAATCTAATCAATACCAACTATAATAGAATGGGATATAATCATCATTTTACTATTTCTACAATAGAATTTTTTAGTAAATGTGGTGGAGGGACTCACAGTTTATGCAGCAGGAAAACACCAGTGTCAGAAAGGAGATCATTGTGAAATTGTTAAGAAGGTCTTTAGAGTAAAAAAAAAAAAAGTAAAAAAAGGGGCCTCCCTGGTGGCGCAGTGGGTTAAGCAACACACTATGGAGCAAACCGCAGTCACTGCAGCAAACCGCAGTCACTGCAGCACGAGTTCGATCTCTGCTGCCGGCCGGGGAGGGTGCCCACATGGCGCGGCAGACCTCTCCTGCTGTGCCCGCTGCTCCCCTCAGCAGTGTGCTTCTGTTCATCTGCCTGTTCTGCTCCCCGCTCTCTGTGGTGAATCCTCTCACCCCCCCCACACCTCTGGCCTGTACCCCAATGCTTGTAAGCATAAATAGATAAATCTTTAAAAAAAAAAAAAGTAAAAAAAAATTAAATGGCATTTTCTCAATTTTACAAATGAATCTGATATAGGCCCTTAATAAAGACATTATGAAACCAATACAAGCAATTAAGGTTTCTAATATTTGATACTAGGAATTAGTTCCTCCTAGTGGATATGCAATATCCCTTGAAATAAAAGAAATCTAGGTGAAAAAGAAGTGAAATTATCACTATTCATAGAGCATATACATAAAAAAGCCTAAAGACACCACCAAAAGCTCTCAGAAACAATAAACCAATACAGCGAATTGGCAGGTTTTTAAATCAGCGTACAAAATTTTGTTGCATTTTTACATGCAAGTAATTAAATAGAAGAAAAAGAAATCAAGAAAATAATTCCATTCACAATCAATTCACAAAGAATCAAGCACCTCTGAATTAACCTAACATACTTTTAAAAACTAATCCCAGGAACAAAAACGAACCATAGAGAAATAGTGGTTGCTGCAAGAGGGAAGGGGAGGTGGGTGAGTTGGGCATAAGGGGTTATCGTGGGAACAGAGCATAAAATGTTCTGGGCACTACCCCTCGCTGCTCCAGCACAGGCTGCTACAAAGCTTTCTCCGTATGAAGTCCCTGCACAGCCATCAAAATCTGCAGCCCGCTGGTCCAGCCAGTCTTTTCAATGCCCCCGCATGACCAAGGAGTTTCAGAAAGAGGACTGAACAAGGGGCCCAGGCTTTGCAACTGGGCAGTGCATTCTTTAGAGATGATGAAATTCCGCAGTGCTTTCTCAAGGACACTAAACCTGTTAGGCCCAAGCAACGCAGAACCAGGAGCTCCCTGCTAAGAAGAATTATGTTTCCATGTCCATGACTCCCCATTCCCACCTATATAAAATACACTCACACGTGTTTATTGTTCTCACAGTGAACTCTAGTGGGGTCACTTCTCCAGTCCAATGCTCACTTTGACTATCTATCCAACTATCGCTGAGACCTTTATTCCCGGTCACAGGGTTGATGATGGCCGGCAGACTCCAGGTGACGAGCATAATGAGGCCTATGCTGACGTGATGCGTGTCTGTGCGACTGAAAACTACCTGATGCTATAAACTGTAGTTAGTTAAAAAAGAACTAGTGAGAAGAAAAAAAAAAAAAAAAAGAACTAGTCACGGTAAAAAGTTATTTAACCTGCACCTGGAAAATACGAGGGCATTTCAACGCTGCCACCTGCATCTTCCCAGCATCTGGCAGTCCTGGAGAAATGCTAACATGTTTTATCTGAGGCCCGAGCGTCCTGCCCTCTGCCAGCAGCTAGGAGCTGACAGCTAAGATGCTGGAAACAGGGTATAACTGGCCACTCTCCACGTTCCCGGAGAGCACTGGTAAGGACCACGATGTGAGACCCTGGTGAATTTCTGGATGAGAAAAGCCCCTTTGTGAGGTTGCTAGGGGGATGAGAAAGTCTCCTGAAACAGAAGCAAAGGCTCAGCCTCAGCAGGGGGGCTGCGGGTAGGGCCTCCACTGTCAGGCATGTGAAAGAGGCTGGGAGGAGGGGAGGGCTGACTAGGGGCTGGTGTGTGTGTGTAAGGGTGTGTGTGGGGTGTGCTTTGTTTGTTCTCCACTCACCTCCAGGCCAGAGGGAAGGCCTAGGAAGCTTCAATACTGATTGAGAACTTGGAGTGAGCAAAAAATAACATAGTTTGTGTACTAAACCACAGTCAACCAAAAGGCCGCTGACCACTGAAAGGAATCAGGTCTGGTGCTGCCTGCTGAGAGGCTAAGTACTCTCCCTGGTAATTCCTGATCCTGTCCTGAGTCAGCAGCTTGAGGAAAACGCTGGATAAAAGGGAACTCTGAGGAGGGAAGGACTTGGCCACTGCAGTGCTGTGGACAAAGGAACCCCAGGTGTCACCCCCTGAGGTCCCTGGGCTGGGAGCTTTCCAGAAACACACAGAAACTCCCTGGTGGGGCGGGGCAAGCTTAGCTAGAGGTGGGGAGAGAGGGAAACCAGGTTGTGAACTGCCCAAGAGAAGAAGGCGGCAGAGCCCCAGGGTGAGAAGGGAGAAGCCTCCCCTCCCCCGCTGCCCCACTCCACCCCCGCAGCGTCTTGGCATTTGTGGCGCTTCTATTCAGGGAACAGCCTCTTCTTGCTCCAGCCCTCAGCACACAGGCACGCAGAAGAGCTAAACTACTGGTCTCTGTCCACAAAAAATACCAAAACCAAGCCCAAAAACACACCACCACTAAAGCAAAAAGGACGTAGCCTAAAGTAAAAGGACACTGACTGGGTGGAACTCAGTGACAGAAAAATGCCAACAGCCCCTGTGGGTGGGCACTTCTGAGGGCACATCACCAACAGAGCTTTCCAGAAACACACTATTCTCAAGCACACTGAAAAGCACAGGTCAGGGAATTTCAGGCACACAGGAAGAGAAAGTCACTCACCTGCTCAGGCCGCGGAGGCTGTGCTCTTAGCAGCAGCAGCACCTCTGGAGCTCGTCAGTCGAGTCTTTGGTGTTGCCACTGCACACCATGAAAAGGGAATGGACTCAGGGCTAGCGGGTCCAACAGCAGGATGGTCCTGGGCCTCTGGGAAGGGACTAAGCTGAAGCAGTCACCAAAGAAATGTGTGAAAAGACCCCAGGAGCCCAGCCCTGGCCCCTGCACTTCCTAAGTCCTTTCTTTGCTCTCCCTAGAAATGTAGTTTCCTGAGACAAACTCCAGCTGGAGGGCACCGTGTCCTGAGTAACTTCCCCTGTGTCCAACTCTCACCACAGAACTTTTTCTTGTCATGCCAGAACCTTTCCTCTCAACAGCCCACATTCCCACAGTGCTGGTGGCAAATAAAACCTGTCTTCCTGTCAAGGTTTACCCAGACTATGTGAATGTGTTCTTGATCTTCAAAATTAGTCGGTGGTCTACCATGTGCAATGTGTGATATATTAACGCAGAGCATTTGGAATGTTCTAGAAGGGAACAGCTCGCACAAACCAAGGGTTTATGTAGCATTGAGAGAGAGCGGAAGGTGAGAATCAGTCCTTCCCAGAGCTCTGTTTTCTTGCCCAAGTTCAGATCACTGTTTTCAAGGAAAAGATGAGGCTTTGTCTATGCAGCTATGAAAACTGTTTTGACTGGACATTAACCTTCCCCTTTGCTCTGTTGATGTGAGTTCTCCATGCAGATTACTGGTAGCTCTAGCACTTGACCACGTCAGCTACGAACACACCTGAAAATATACCAGCGCCCTGACCACAACGGAAAGTTTCCCAACCCAAAGTTTCCATTCACATCCCACTCGCTTCCTCTCTGAGCCTCTACACCAGGGCGTCTACATCCCCAAAAAGGGCTGCTAGGAAGATGAAATGAGCTAAAGCGTGTAAGACATTTAGTTTAGCAAAAACATGGGCCGGGCGCCAGCAGCAAAGAGGAGACGGTCATGGTGCTGGGAAGGTGACTGGTGAGATTTCCTTAAATACAGGGTTTGATCCTACTGGGGCGGGATCACGGAATAGAACTGTTCACACGCAGAAAAGCAGAGACAATGATGGACACGACTCCCCTTTCAGGAACATCCACCCCCGGATGTGTCAAATTAACCTAACTGGGTAACTGTGGGAAGAACATTAAGACAGTCGGAACCCCGACCGCAGACACAAAATTCCTACCAGGCGGTCCCGGATTCTGATTCCCGGTGCGTTTTCCCTCGTACCCATCTTAGATCTTCTGCCTCAAACACGCCAACGCCAGGGCCAGTCTCGTATTCCTGCACTCAGCTCTGGAGACGTGCTCTGTGGAAATGGAAGCGCCCATTTAGCACGTTTATAAGGCACCACGCGTGATGGTGGAATTCAGGATTCCACAAGCGTGAAGAATCCCCCATTCGCCGGGTGGGCCAGGACTGCGGGGCTTGGACCACTTAGAAGCTCGGCCTAGGCCGGACGTGACTATGGCCCCCTCGGCCATGGGTTCTAGGAATGCCGTCTGTTTCCACCAAACCCCACGAGAAGCAAGCTTGGGAGCACCACGTTGAAGACCAGGCACTGGTGGAACAGAGGTGGAACCGAGACCCTGGCAAGCAGGCACAGAGGAAGCGAGCTTCCCGACACTGCAGCGCTCCGAACAGGGCTCTTCCAGGCACAGGAGCTGGCCCCTGGGGCTGCATTTATATGAGCACAGAACGACTAGTTCTTTTTTTTTTAAGATTTATTTATTTATGCATACAAGAGCTGGGGTACAGGCCAGAGGTGTGGGGGAGGGGGTGAGAGGATTCACCACAGAGAGCGGGGAGCAGAACAGGCAGATCAACAGAAGTACACTGCTGAGGGGAGCAGCGGGCACAGCAGGAGAGGTCTGCTGGGCCATATGGGTCCCCTCCCTGGCCAGCAGCAAGGATCAAACCCGTGCTGCAGTGGCTGAGGTTTGCTTCATAGTGCGTTGCTTAACCCACTGCGCCACCAGGGACGCCCAGAGCGACTAGTTCTCACCCAAGTCGGCCATATGCAAATAAGGGCTCCACTCAGGGCAGTTCTGATTGGTGGGGGAGCTTGTCAAGTCCTGATTGGTCAAATGTGACTCCAGGGCAGTCTGGCAGGTGGGTGTCATTGCCTGAGTACCTGGACACCAGGGGCTGACTGGGGTCTGCCCTCAACCCTTTCTTGCTCTGTTTGGTTTTCACCCAGACTGGGGCTGGCTCCAGGTCCCTCTTCCTTATGTTGTATTTTTAAACCCCCAGATGAAGGTCCACTTGAACAGCCCAACTTCAGTTTCGGTATTTCTGTCTTTCCACGAGGACGTAGAGGGCCTGCCAGCAGCGAATGGTTGCTTCAGGACAGTTTCTTCCCTGGTTGAAAACAGAGAGGCCTAGCAGGACTATAAGGGAACCAAATAAGCGACCAAGGAAAAGAATAATAATGACAATAATAATAATGAAAACACAACAAAAACAAAAAGACAAGGACAAATGAGGACACTTGGTGGGGAGGGGAGGGGTGGGTTGAGGGCAGGAAGAGCACAAGGTAATGAGGTGATGGTGTACAGGTGAAATGGTGGTGGGAAATCCATGGAGACCACAATTAATGTCAAATATATGTAAATAAAGAAGAGGAAAAAAGCAACAACCACAACAAAAGAAGAGAGAGAAGGCTGGTGTCTACCAAAAAGCAGAAGCCTGGGGCAAACTGCTGTGGACAGATGGGACGCTGACACGGACTCAAAAATCTCCTGAGCTTTGCACTCAAGATTTCCCTTGGCCATGGGCTTATATAGGCAAATGGGTGGGGTTAGGGCTGCTCTATGCAAATGAGGGCTTCAGTCAGTGCAGTTCTGATTGGTGGAAAGTTTGCCGTGTGCTCATTAGACATCCGCCTTAACTACTGGGCGGGCTTGGCCTGCACATGGAAACACCTGCACATGCGCCCAGATGCCTGGACACCTGCAGTTACCTGGGACCTTACCTCCTGGCTGTTCAGTCACTTCCTCCAGTCCAGCCGGCCGCAGGCTTATATTTTTTATTTTATTTATCACACGTTTAGTGAGGTAATCGTGCTCCATTTTCCTGCGGTGTTTTTTACCGGAGAACTGTGTCCAACCAAACTCCATAAGTGGGTATCTGCAGAGGTGGAGCCAGTTGTAATAGCTTTTTTAATTTTTATTTTTTTAAAGATTTATTTTTTTGTGCATACAAGCACTGGGGTACAGGCCAGAGGTGTTGGGGGTGAAAGTATTCACCAGAGAGTGGGAAATAGAACAGGCAGATTGACTGAAACACACTGCTGAGGGGAGCAGCGGGCAAGGCAGGAGAGGTCTGCTGCGCCACATGGGTCACCTCCCTGGCCAGGGATCGAACCCATGCTGCAATGGCTGTGGTTGCTTCATAGTACAATGCTTAATCCCTTGTGCCACCAGGGAGGCCCTGTAATAGCTTTTAAAGCTCACCAGGTGGCCGTGATGTGTAGCGAGAGAACCAGCCTGGTTTTGCGCTTACACACTTTCGGGTACATAGGGAACACTCAGCATTGCTATCGAGGATGCACATACTGGTTCGCTGGTACCTTGTGTCAGAAAGTTGGAATATTTTACAAGCTACAGTCCCTGGACTGAAACGTAGGACAAGAGTAAATAAAATTTGATGAAGAAAAAAATTTTTAGTTGCCCCGAGGTGATAAAAACATCAAAACACCTTTAATTATTTGGAGACTTTTATTAATGTTGAAAGACATTAACCGCACATAACATGACAACGGGTTTCAAATAATGAGATGTACAAGTTATGTATACAAAGCACGTAAGGCTAAGGGAGTTTCTCACCGAAACTGTCCCTTGGGGTCAAGATTCTGCTCCCAGGAAAAGAGGCAGGCCTTTCCCACCCCCGGAGATGCAAATCCCAGGCATTTAGTCACACACAGACGAATTTTATCAGTCTTACATAATTACATTTAAACCACAAAGGATGACATACGACAATGTCACAAGCTCCGCTTTCAAGATAGTATAAAATTTCTGCAACGTAAAGGGAGAGGCTGTCCTTGGACCCCCAAATCATCGGGAGCCCCAGCATTTGCACTGCACCCCCTGGAATTGTTGACTCACAGATGCAGCTGCTCCGGCCTCTTCCCCCTCCTCCTCCTGTCACTTCCCGGTCCGCTGACCCACAAGGCCTGATCTTCTCCCCTGGCGGCCACACTCAGATCTCTCTCCAGGAGACAGGAAGAGCCAGGAGGTCCACACGGTGGACACTGAGGGAACCTGGGAACCTGACCCGGACTCCTGTGAGGTGGGGGCAGAGCAGCAGGGCAGGTCTCTGGCAGGGCGGCAGGGGAGCTTGAGAAGCTGGCGGCATTCCTCCTCTGCCCCACCAGCGAAGACACTCTCAGTGCAGGCTGGGACGCGTTCAGGTCGGCGAGGTGGGCGGAGGCTGAAGCACAAGCCTGGCGCAGGGCTGCTGTCCTGCTGGCCTCGTGGGTGTCTCCTCAGACCCACGTGCAGATGTCCTGGGGAGAAGCTGAGGAGCCCCGAGGCCTGGGGACTTGGCTGGGGTTAGAGGTCGCTTAGTCTCACTTTCTTTGGCGGGTTCTGGCAAATCTGGATGGGCACCTGGGGAGGCCTCTTGCCTCCTGCTTGGACGCTGAATCTAGACTTCTGGGCACCTTTTGGGGGGGCAGGCGGCTGGCTGGCCTTTGAGTCTCCTGTGGGACATCTGACCCGTGCCTGGGAGCTGCAGACACCGCCCGGGGCAGGGGCGCTCCTGGCAGGCCGGGGAAGGTCGTGGGTGAGGACACCTGGCCGGCTGGCCGTCGACTTGGAGCGCGCGTGGGGGTCTTGGCTGAAGCCCTTTCCAGTCCTGGGGGCCGACTCCGAGGCATCCGCCTCCCGCCTGATGGCTGATCCACAAGCTCTCCATGCAGGGACGCTCTCGAGCGACCAGGTAGGGTGGCATGGCCCCACGCTGGGTGCCTCGGCAGGTGGCTGAGCCATGGCAACGGGACCCAGGATGCTTCTCTTCTTGGTGGTTGGGACTGGCAGTGGCCTGGTGGGTTGCTATGGGAGAAGGAAACTCGTCTTTGACACCTCAGGCATCAAAATGGTCCAACTGCGTCACGGGCAGCGAGGCCTGTTCTGTGGTATGTGGTGATGTGAAGCGACGCGGGACCACGGGAAGATGGTCGCAGCGAGGATGGCCACTACATGTTGGGGTTTTCTCCCCGCCAGGAGGAAAATGGGGAACCCCCACTACACACACACACGCGCGCGCGCACACACACACTCCACGGGGATTTAAATTTCACAGAAAAAGAAACGCATGACCGTGGCCAACTGGCAGAGGCCCAGCCAGAGGGGTCAGGGGGAATAATCCCCATGCCAGCCCCGTCCGGGCCGGCAGCCACGCGCGTGCCCTGGGCTCCCGTTAAGGCCGAGGCGGAGCCATCCCCCTCACCATCTAGAGGGTGCAAGCAGCAAATACTCTTTGGCAGGGCAGCTGGGGCTAGCTTGGAGGCCTGGACGAGGCCTGTCTGGACGTGGGGCTGAGAGACGGCGCTGGGCACCACCACAAAGAGCGGACACAGCTGCTAGGCGAGAGCCAGGGCGCCTGAGAGGGCGAGACTCACCCGCAGACAGACGCCCAGCTCCGGCGGCTCCCTCCCAGCGCTCGGCTTCTGCTCCTGGGGACTCGCGGGACGTTTCTTAGGGGGTGCTTTGCTCGGCTGCTCTTCTTGCCTGTGCACAGATCGTGTTAGCTACGAACGCTGGGGGTCCTGAACCCCAATGTCCTGCCCCAGGGCATCCGGGAACCACCCACCTCCTGGAGCCCTGGCCCTTGTTTCTGGAGGAGGAGGAGACCGAGTCCTATGAACCGGCCACGCATCTGCCTCCAGGACTGGGGCTCCCTGCTCCCAGGAGGTGGCCCTTGCCCCCCAGGGGCACTACAGTCTGTGCCTGCAATGTTCCAGAATGTTCCCTGCCCCCTCAGTGCCTCTAGACCGTCCTGGAGATCTTGTCTACATCTCTAGAGTTCGCCTGTCTGTGCCTGAGAAGGCAGGACCGGAAGAGTAGCAGGGACGGGGCCCCTGGGGTTCTGCTGCCGCCCATAGCTTACCTCTGCCCCGGGCCCCCCTCCCTGCCGGCCCTGTGAGAGGAGCCTGCGGGCGGGAGGTCAGGGGTCGCCCTGGGCGCCAGATTCTCCTGCTTCCTGCTCTCCACATTCTCCTTCTGCTCCTGGGCACTCAAGGGCGGGGGGGGCAGGGGCCCAGCTCCCGCTCTTCGTGGGGCACCTGCTGGTGCTTGCCAGGCGCCCAAAGGCTGGGTGGTTCTTGTAGCTCACCTGTGGGTGGCAGAGGAGGGTGTTTGGGGAGTGGGTGGGTCTCACCTCTAATGCAAGGGCAGATTTGGGGGGCTGACTGTGCATGGGAGGAGGACTTTTACTAGTATTTCCAGGAAACTCAAGACTGTACACTGCTCTGAGGAGGAGCGGGGAGGGAGGACTTAGGGTCTAGAGCTGGTGAAACAAACCGGCTAGATCGTGCCCAAGCGTCGTCAGACGGGGCTCAGGCTGCTGGGGGCGCAAGGCCACGAGTGACAGCCCCGGCCCTGGCCGGCCCCCTCTTGGCGGCAGGCGGACCCCTGGCTCTGAGGCGCATCCCACTCACCCTGGTCTCCTCTGCTCCCCGCGCCGCCTGCGGCCCCGACTTCTCCACCCGCTGCTGCGGGCGCTGGGCTGCGGGGGGTCCCTGCGGCAGCAGGGGCTTGGTCTGGGTAGGCCCGCACTCCGGCTCTGTGTTGTGGGGCTCGTCCTGCCGCCTTGGGAGCAGCTCGGGGGGTTTCCTGGTCACAAGGAAAGGACGAAAGGATGTAGAGGCCCCAACGCACCCCCGCTTCCTGGAAGAACGGAAGGGGCGCAGGCACCGACCACACGCTTCCTCGCGAATCCGCATCGCGTCTGCGTCTTTCACCCGCGTTCCTATTCCCAAGACAGGACAAGCCGGAGAGACCCATGAGAGACGCGGGGGAGTCAGCGCTGCCACCGCGAGTGGCGACTGGTGGGTCCCCAGTGCCCCCTCCCGAAAAGCTGAACCCAACGGGCACCTGCGCTCTAGATTCCCCCCGCCATCCCTCCAACCGCTGAGTTTCGGAGACACCTTTTGCGTCTGGACGTGGCAACCGAAGCGCTGACTCCCCTCCCCCATCCAGGATACCGTGATTCCCTCACGTCACCCCCATAGCGGGAAGGCGGCTCCCCGCGACAGCTCCAGGGGGCGGTGTTAAGCAGGGGGTACCAGCGACATCTCATGCTGGACCCGGGACAGCGCCTGGCCCCAGCGGAGCGCCCAGGCCCTCGGGGAGGCCAGGCGGGCTCAGGGGTGTGCAAACTCACACCGAGCACTCAAAACCAGAGCGCGTGTTAAGGCGAGAGATGAGCAAGACAAGACCCCGGGCAGCAATCTACAGCCACCCCCCCAACCCCCGGGGCCCCTTCCCACAGGCCTCCCAGAGCCCGGCCCCCACCTCCTGTTTGGATCTCTGCCTCCCTGTGAGGCCACGTGGGGTCGGGGTGGCCACGGCTGGAATTTCTCCCTGGAGCCACAGCGGACGCCGGGATCCTCCCCTGGCCTCAGAGGAAACCGCAGCAGAACCTCCACTGAGGCGATGACAACCCACTTCTCCGTCATCATGTCAACCTGCGGGCAGAGGCGCCAGGTCCTGGGGTTTGCACGCAGCAGGGGCGGAGGCAGCGGAGGGGAGCCTCTCCCTTCTTGAGCTGCTTCATGCGGCCTGGCAGAGCAGGAAGTTCCTCTGCTCCAGCCCCACAGGGAGCTCAGAGGAGCTCTGGAGGGCACCAAGGGAAGGTTCCTGAAGGCCAGTGGGCCCCGGGGGGATCCTTTGTCAGTCACAGAGTTCCAGCCCTGGGGAGTTGGCCCCAGTGCTGACTTGGTGTCCTCCCTCCCATCTCAGCCCCTCCCCCACACCCCTACCTGTCCCGCACCCCACACCCACACCCCACTCACATCTCTTTGTGGAATCCCGAGCTGCCTTAAGAAGGCTTTGCCCTCCTGCATCGAAAGCTTGTTGGGGTCCATCAGCTTCAGAGTGTCCCAGGAGGTGCTGGCCCTGTGGAGGGTGGAGAATGGGTCTCCCATGGGTGCACACGATCGGCCCCCTGGGGCTCCCGCCTTTCACCTTTGTTCTGACTACAAGCTCCTATCTGTCCACTAAAGACCAGACACCAGCCAGAATGAGAAATAAAGTGTAAGAGAAGTAAGTTTGTCCACTGCGCCCGATATGCCTGAATGCACGAAATGCGTCTTTGACATAACCCACCATAACATACTGGGAAACTAGCGTTTGGACCACCCCAGCAAAGTCCGTATATAGAAAACAGGCTCTTTTACAGCCCATGCTCCCCCTCCTTCAGTTTTAGCAAAACCAGAAATATCTACATTATTAAACTTCTTTATATTTATTTATACTTATATTTAAGTATTTATTTTTTCAGGATGCAACAACAATAGGACTTATTAACAATGCGGTCATAAAGTATTTTTTTTTAAGATTTAGTTTATTTATTTATGCAAACAAGAACAGGGGTACAGGCCAGAGGTGTGTGTGTGGGGGTGAGAGGATTCCCCAGAGACAGACGGGGGGAGCAGAACAGGCAGATCCACTGAAACACACTGCTGAGGGGAACAGCGGGAGACAGGAGAGGCCTGCTGTGCCCTGTGGGTCAGCTCCCTGCCAGGGATCAAACTCAGGCCCCTGTGGCTGCCAACAGCTTGACAGTGCTGAGACTTAACTGCTGCGCCACCAGGGAGGCCCTAAAGTATTTTTAAAACTAGGAAATACATCCCCAGAAATTCTCCCAATCATTACCTTAAAATCAAAAATGAACTTCCAAAGGGAACGTTCAAGAAGAAGACAGAAAACTTCTTCCCAGCAGGCAGAGCGCGGCGCAGGGGGTGAGCACACTACAAATAAACAACGCGTGCCGCTGAGTTAGGAACGGCAATCGCAGGACCACGGGAGGAGGCGAGAGCTGGAACGGGCTGATCAAAACCAGGCAGGCCCAATGGAAGGAGCAGGCGCGCGTAGCGGGAACATACATATTTGGTTCATGGAACAGGCACCATTAGTGAGCTTTGAGGGTCGAGGTTAAATCAGGCACAAGGGGGCCCTCCCTGGTGGTGCAGTGGGTTAAGCAACGCACTATGGGGCAGGCTGCAGCCACCGCAGCACGAGTTCGATCCCTGCTGCCGGGCGGGGAGGGGACCCACATGGCGCAGCAGACCTCTCCTGCCTCGCCTGCTGCTCCCCTTTGCAGCAGATTTCAGTCGACCCGCCTGTTCTTCTCCCCACTCTGTCTCTGGTGACTCTTCTCCCCCACACACACCTCAGGCCTGTACCCCAGTTCTTGTATGCCTAAGTAAATAAATCTTTAAAAAAAAAAATCAAGCACAAGGGAGACAGGCTGGAACTGCTGCTGGCGTCAAAGGTTTTGACCTCTGCGGCTGCTACATCTTATACGTGGTCCGCTGAGGCCCTAAGGTCACTACAGGCTGGGACCATGTACGCGACTGGCCGTCTAGAGACATAATAAACTTTATCTCAAATAACATCAGGAAAATGACAGTTCGCCACAGAAAAGGGAAGGAGCCAGGCAACACCACATCATCTTGGGCCAGACACTTGGAAAATCTCGACTCAAGTCCGTCTTCCTCCCCCCGCCGCCAGTGAGCGCGTCCACACCGGGCATTTCCCGCTAGAGATTAAGTAGAACCACTGTAGCCTCCGCCTGGGCTGTGCCTGAGCGCTGAGCTTCTGCCCCCTTTCCGGGGCCGCAGAGGGGCCTGCACTGCAGGCAGCTGCTCACAGCCCAGGAGTGCCCTGGCCCGGGTCACTGAATGACTTGCTCCCACTCTTTAAAAGCCCTGGGTGGAGGCACCAGGGTTCCCTAAGGGCGCTCTGCTCCCCCACCCCAGCAGGGGTTGGGGTCCGTCTTTCCTTAGGAATTTTGATTTGGAAACATTTTGAATCAGCCTTCCTGGTGAGAGACACTACCAAAAGAGGACCTCAGCTTTCCCTCACAACCCAAAAAACAGCTGATGGAAACGAACCTGAGATTGGGGTACCTGTGGTTCCCGTTCCGATAGGCGGATGCTGGGGACAGCGCCTGGGCGAGGGGCACCCTCCGGGAGGCCCGAGGAGAGGGGACGGAGGACAAGGGGACTTCTGCGGGCCTTTATACCGGTCAGACGCCCTGCCCGGCCCCACCCTCTTCCGGTCACGCCCACACCCGACTAGCCCCTGCCCGCCGGAGTCCTAGTCCCAGGGCCCCTGCTCTGTGGACCCGCAGCCCTTCCTTCGCATGCCACGCCCTATGCGCAAGTGAGACCGTCCACCTCGGTCTGCTCTCGGCAGGTGCTCAGGACTGAGAGAGGCACATGTGACTACATCTGTGACGCTACCCACGCGGTCTAAGGTTACTCCTGCCTAGGTTTCCGCGGGAGGAGGAGGGGGGCTGGGAGGGGACGTCTGGACCATGTGCTCAATTGTTTGTGAGCCCAAACTTGCCATATTTAAGAAAATGAAGTCCATTTTTTAAAAATCCCTGCAACCTTTGCCAACATACTGAATCGTTCTGCATCTTATGGGGGTGTCCTAACACGACTCCCCAGGGCAAGGCACAGGCTTTGGAGTTGCTGACCTTCTGGGTGAAATGCGTGTGGCTCCTGTGTCCAGGGATGAACTAGGAGTTGGAGGGGAGGGGCTGGCCCAGGCCTAGCCCTAGGCCCTCCGATCTGCAGTTTTGATGTCAAAGTGCAGCTCAGAGGCAGAAAATGGCAGGAGCCTGGACATGCGGGAAGGCCAGGAGATACGGGTGGATGTTGCTTTTCTGCCCCAGGCCCTGGAGCAGGCGTGTATGGGCTTGTTCAGAGGGATGCAGAGGTCCTGGGAGCCAGGGAACACTCAGGGTTCAGGATGGAGTTTGGGAACCTGAGACAGGACTGGGGAGCCCTGCCAGTCAACCACCTCTGGCGTGTGAGGGAACTGGAGTTCCCAGAGAAGATTTGTGCAGACAGGGAGAGACCAAGCAAAATCCACACAGACAATGATGGCCTGCGACCCAGTGCTAATTCCTCATGGGCTAGTTATAGCAAAATGCCAGGACCGTGTGTGTGTGTATTCCCTACTTTGCTTATAGTTATAAAACTATATACCATATATAGTACTCACGTTAATATATACGCTATAGCTAGCTTATCTATCACACACATGCACGCACACACACACACATACACAGTGTTCACTCTCCCCAGTACTGACTGGAAGTAAAAACAGACCATTGTCGACCATGCAGAAAGAGGAGTTTATAAGAGTTTCTCACAAATAGACCTGTTGGGGGCAAGGGTAGTTCTGAATGGATGACACAGATGGGTGTGTGGACTCCAACCCCCACTCCAGAATGTTCCAGAACCACAAATCCGATAATGTGATTATCGAAGAGTGAATCCCTGGGACCTGAGGGTGGAGTCAGCAGCCAGAGAGGTGAGCCGTGGGCTCTCTTCCTCTGGAACCATCTCCCTTGACTCAGAGCCAGCTCTCACGCGCCCTTGCGTTCCAGCTCGAAGATCTGGTAGGATATTTACGGATTTGTATCTCTCTCTTCCCTTGGTGTTATTTTTACTTTATTCCCTTCTTTTGTAAAATAAAACCCTTTAATAACTTTTGTTGCGTGTGCCTGAAGTTGAGGCTTATTTTAAAAGTCTTCTGAGCGCGGGTGAGGACCCAGTGAAGGAAACCCATTTTATATTTGGGTTGCCCTGTAACAGACCTGCCATGGTCAGGGAGTTAAAAAGGCACTTTCTACAATTCCGTTAAATCTCATAAATTTAGGTTACTTAATCATTTGAAGAGCATGGGACAATTGCCATTTTTTTATGTTGAGATTTCAGTTATTAGTTATCAGGTAATTTTCAGCTATCAGCCAGGACTTAATGACTTATCAGTTTTTGTAGGAATGAAGAAAAGAGAAAAGTAAGTCTCCCGGATCGGGTGCTTTTTGCTACACGCAGACACACAAAAGACTACATCAGAGCAAACACTCCCAAAGCAATCAGAGTGTTCCAGGGCAACCCTAATATAAAATGGGTTTTCCTCACTGGGTCCCCCACCCGCACGCTTAGAAGACTTTTAAAGAGTCCCAACTTTAGGTACACATGACAAAAGTTATTAATAGGTTTAATTTTACGAAAGAAGGGGAATAAAATAGTAATAATACCAAGGAAAAGAGAGGAATACAAATTTGTAAATAGTCTACTAGATTTTTTAAGCAATGGCGCGTTGAGAGCTGGCTCTGAGTCAAGTGAGATGGCTCCAAAGGAAGAGAGAGCCCAAGGCTCACCTCTCTGGTTTTATAGCCAGCCTGGCTGCTTAACTCCACCCCCAGGTCCCAGTGATCCGCTCTTCGATAATCATCTTATCGGATTTGTGGTTCTGGAACACCGGTGGTCTGGAGTGGGGGTTGGAGTCCACACACCCATCTGTGTCATCCATTCAGGACTACCCTTCCCCCTAACAATTGGTTGGAGTCATGATGGAGGAAACAGACCCACTTTCCGTTCTTTGCTTCAGGCTTCTTGGGAAAAACCTTTATATGCTACCCTGGAGTCAAATGTTCATTAGAACATTTCCCATGACAATCCCAAAATAGTAAACGACTTTCCAGTATCAGTGTGTGTCCCCTAGTTCAACGCAGTTCTGACACTGCTTTCCCCGGGACACCACCAGCCAGCACAGGCGCGGGCTTGTCCAGACACGGGCCCTTGCATGCCCTCTGACGCCAGCTCCAGGGCAGCTGTTGCGTGGACTTGGCCGAGGGGATGCAAGCCAAGGTGGTGTGCTCTGGGCTCAAGGGAATAAGAAAAACGTTTCCACAGAAGATGAGCAGTTTGCTGTAAAGAGGGAAAAGAAAAGATTGGTGAAGAGCAGGAAGAAGAGATTCAGGGGGCAAGAGTCGGGAGCTGAACTTCAAAGTCCTCTCCAGGCACAAAGCTCACCCAAACCACCAGTTGAAGGATCCTGACCCCATGATTATTATTATTATTATTAAGGTTGATTACACGGGCGGCATTGAACTCAATCTCCAGTCCCGGGTGGGTCTAAGCGGTCATGGGCGCCGGGTGGGTGAGGTGTTAGGGCTTCCACTTCCGACTGCTAATCCCACTGGGGGAGTCCACTGACCTGCCCTACCCCCAGGGCTAGTCTGAGATAATCCCCCATTAACATAATGGAGAAGCCACCTTCTCTCACCCCTCAGGCAACTCCCAGGGATATTAAGTTCTGGGCCAAAAAGGACACGGAGGACCAAACAGGGATTTCTTACTAAAAATGAAGTTCACGATATTCACTTTCACCTTTGCTCTGACAAAACGTTCGCGTTCTCTGCCCTTCACCCTTCTGCGCGGAGCTCTTGAAGCTGTGAGCAACTGTTCGCATCAGCGGTCACCGGGGAGAAATGGTCACTATTCCCCGAATCACAGGGGTCCACACAGCCGCTGGCAAAACCGGGTTTTACAACCCTCCACGTTCGAGTGTTGGAACCCTAAACCCCATTTCCCGGGGCAGGACCGGGCCTCTGACAGGTGCCTGGACGAGGAGGCGCCTAGTGGATGGGATTAGACCCTCGGAGAAGGGGGCGGGGGAGCTGTCCCACTGGCCGCCAGACGAAGACCCCAAGGAGGGTGAAGCCACGCCCCCTGGCGACTGACTTCCACCAATGGGTGCGGGCCCCGCCCACTGGGGGGATATAAAAGGCAGCGCCGGCCGGCCGCCCCCATCACTTGAGATCTGGATCTGGCCCTGCTGAGACCTCTGCTGCGGTGGTCAGGATGGTGCCCGGAGCTGAACAGCTGGACTGCCCGAGTCCCTCCAGCCCAAGCACACCGGATATGTGCCCCATCCAGCAGAACTCCTTTGAGGAAAGGTGCTCAGATGAGGAGGTGAAAGCTTCGGAAGAAGGTAAGGGAGGTGTGGCGGTTCAGAGCCAGTGCCACCCAGGAGGAGCTGGGCACTGGAGAATGGGCAGGGGGTGTGTGTCTTCTGGGTCTTATTTTCAGGTTTAAGAGGGAAATGTGACCCAGCCCTTGGCGCGGGTGGGGAGGCTGGGCGCTGGGCTAGGGAGTGAGAAATGTGGCGATGATCTCCTGAACAGGCCCTCCTACTGACTAGCCCCAGATGGGGCTGGCCTTGCACCTCCGTCTGCCCCCCACAGCGCCCAGTCCCCTAAACTCCCTCTTTTTCTCCAGGGTCAGAACCCAAGACTTGTGAGCAGAATTCCAAGGAAACTGAGCTCAAAGATAGACACGGCTCCGTGGAACGCTCAGGTGAGTCGTCCTTCTCCTGGGAAAGGTGGACGGGACCTGGGTGACTCAGTTTCTAGGGGGCAGGGATCCGGATGCCAGGGCCTTCCAGGTCCTGGCCTCAGGACTGCTGGGAACACAGTGGGTTGCAACCCAGGCTCTGTGTGGGGCTGAGGTCGGGGATGGTAGGATACAGAGGGATCTCCTGGGGCCCCATGGCAGGAAGTCTCTACAACTCTCCCTTCACAGACTCTAAAGGCGACTCTGAGGCTCGCAGCTCCAGGAAGAGGAAATTCAGCCACAGTGATGGCCCCCCTGACGGTGCAGGTAGGATTTATGCTCTGCTGGTCAGAAGCACAGCAGGACAGTATTCGGTGTGTGGGCAGCAAGGGGGGTGTGAGGGTCCTGGATGCACGGGGTGTGGCCTCCAGGGCAGCTGGGCGGGAAGGAGGAGGTGGGTCAGGTACCTGGGCTCAGGAGGAGGTCCAGGGATGCTGTGACTTGGCAGGTGTTTCACTCATGTGCTTCCTCCTCAGGGTCCTCCTCAGTGGATGAGCGCGCTGAGGCACAGCAGGAGGAGGAAAGAAAGGTCCTTGAAGATGGCAACAGCAGGGACAGTGAGGGGGCCCAGGATTCCCGCCGTGGGAGACCACAGAGGAGACGCCCTGGGCACAGCAAGAGGCCCAGAACCAGGTCCCCAAGGGACCAGCCACGTCCACTCCGGAAAAGCCTGGTGACCTCGCTGCGCTCAGTGTCCGAAGCCATTTACCAGGACATGGTCCAGGTGCAGAGGCAGCAGGTCCAGGCCCCGCTGGCCTGGGAGCACCTGGCTGCGCTGGCCCAGCTGCGGGCGCCCCTGAACGCCCTGGTGCAGACCATGTATACCATGGCCTCCCAGGCAGCCTATGCCATCCCTGCCGAGGACTGGCTCACTCCGGCGCCTCTGCCTGGTGCCCTGGCCCAGCCGAGGATGGAAGACAAGGCCAGCGTGTCCTCTGGAAGCGAGAGGAATTCACCTCTTCCCCCAGACAGGAGAAGCTGAAGCTGTCAGTGGAGCATGCCAAGTACGAGCCGAGGGGGCCAGACCCCATTCAGCATAGGACTGGGCTCTGCCAGCAGGAACATGGCCCGCCTGCTCCCCACATTCCTCCAGGTGACCTGCAGCAGCGCCTATCAGAAGGCGAGGGTGAATCAGAGAACTGGGGCGTCATGAGAACACTGGGTGCAGGGTAGTGTGACTTTAATATGAGGCAAATATGGGGTGTCCCTCATGCCTGTATATTCTGCATAACAGCAAAGTAGACAAGCCGGGATCTTCCCTTTAGTCTGTGCAGGCTGTATTTCTCCCCTCTGCCCCAAGCCCAGGAGGAACCAGATCCACATACTTTGCAGCCTTCTGTATTGAGAAATGTGTATTTTTCAGTTTGACGTCTGCTGAAATGGCCATTTTGGTTGTTTGCTCTTAGTTACTTTGTAGAAACCCTGTGTCAAGATACATGAAATGCGTGTTGATGGTTCCTATGTATTTATTCATTAGCTGACTTAGATTTTATTCCTGTTTTTTAAATTTTCTACTGTATTAACTGTAATTATGAATTTCACCCCATTCTAGTTTACTAGCAGATACCACATCTAATGAGATAATTTAATTTGTGTGCATATTGTAATATTTGACCATTTATGGTTTTTCCTGGGTCATTTGTGTTGGGAACATGTACTATTATCATAGAAATCTGTAGTTTTTATGTGAGAAAAATTAAAAGTAAAGCTTTTGGATATTGTGTTCTTCTTTGTCATATTTTCACATTACATAGCAATGACATAAATACTACTACTTTCACAACCCTATATGTTTAGATAAATACATATCTCATCCTACAGAATTGTCTGAATTCAGGGATGGGTCAGGAGACTATCCTTTTCACTTTCCATTTTCATCCACCTTGACTTTCCTATGCCAAGCAGCTCTTGTTGGAGGACAGACGAACATTCCAGAGAACCGGGTCAATTCAATGATGAAGCATCACAAATCATTCTACCCAGGGACATGGCTTCAAAGTACACAAAACCAGTGTCTACATATACACAAAGATGCAATGTATAAGTTACACTGGGGTTGGGAGTACAATCCCAATATCATAAAAATTAAATACAACCATGAAAATAAAATACCCAGGAATGTAGAGGGTATAAGAAAAACGGGAATTGCTAGAATGGCGTGGAAAGATGACAAATATAAAATCACATTTCATCTTGGGTACAAAATACCTATCTCAAACCATCAAAACCCTAAACTGGCTTGTTAATGTGACATTATCAGTTCATTATTGGAGTCTGGCATGGCGGGGCCAAACAAAACCCCCAAATCCTGTAGCTGAAAATATAAAAATACACTCTGGTATCAAACCATCAATTACCCTTAAGCTAATTTCAGATTTAATTTGCTCCCGATACAGTACTATCAGCTCACAATTTGAGCCGGACACGTTACTGCAAAAGAAAAAATCCTATAAATGCAAAAGGGAATACAAAGAGGTAAGACGACTCTGATAAGGGGGGACAAAAAGAGAGAATCAATTTCCTGTAAGTAACATGAAATTATTCAGAAATCTACAGTTCAACACTACATCCATAGTTTTCAACGCTTCGGAGGCTGCGTTCTTAAAGGTATTTAAGAACGGGTTCCACGTTAACTTGATCACATTCGTGCAGAGCAAGTTAATTTGCTGTTTCCTGAATTAGGGACCTGAATTGGGGACCTAACCTGGCTCCAAAGGACACCACCAAGTCCGAGGAGCCAAACACAGAGCCAGGGAGGGGGCTGAGGAACTGTGACAGTCAACAGGCCCGAAAACTTCTAGAGCCAGACGGTGCCGAGGTACAGACCCTGCGCCCCGCTGGCCCCAACGCCCCCCCACCCACCGCCACCCCACCTCCCGTCCGCCCCGGCCCCGCGTCAAAGTCCGGCTCTTGCCAGTGTCCACGTCCTCGCCCCGCCCTCACAAGCCCCGCCCGCGCGTCAATGTCCCACTCCAGGCGCCACGTCTACCCGCGTCCCTCCCCCCCACACGCCCCGCCCCCATGTCAAGGCGGCGCGCCCACCCAGCACGCTCGCCAGCGGCCCCGCCCCCGTCGATGCAGGCGCCCCGCCCCCTCGTCAATGTCCGAATTTCACCCCTCGTAAGCCCCGCCCCTCAAGCCCGTCGGCGCCGGCGCGCCTGCGCGCGCGCAGTTTACTGCAGAGGCGAAGGCGGAGGGAGAGGTGTCGCCGCGGCCCTGGCGCGAGGGAGCCTCCGTCGTTCCGGTGCGAACCTGCCTTTTCGCGAGCTTCAGACCCGCAGCCTGCACGCCCAGGGTTCGCGCTCGCCACGGAAGTTAAGGTCTGTGTAGCCGCCCGCCCCGCTAGCGGCGAGTCAGATGGTTTTTGAGCGGCGACGGCCGCCATGGCGCCCCCTGCGCCCCCCACGTCCCCTGGCGGCGGGTGCCGCCGACCGGCGCGGAGACGCCCCTGCCGGCTGTTCAGCGGCCAGGCCGCAGCGACCCCCGAGCCGTGCCCCCACCGCCCGGGCCGGCGCCGCCCTCTGGGAGAGCAGCGCAGGGTCGGGGTGAAGCGCAGAGCGACCTGGGGCAGCGAGAGGTCGGGGGTTGATGAGGGCGCGGGGGTCAGACCGGAAGGGAGTCAGGGTCTAGAGGGGGTGGCGGGGGACACCGCGGCGGGCATCGCAGCAGCGGGGCCCAGCAGTTCCTGCCACAGCCTATTCAGAACCTTTACTTAGTGGCGTGGTGTCTGCGCTTCCCGGAACAGTGTGGTGGATTCTGGCCAGGAGGAGGAGTGGGAGGCAGGGAGCCAGAACGATGGGTCGGTGGTGATGGTGGTGGTGGGGGAAACCGAGAAATGAACTGTTCGAAGCACAGAACTCATTAATTATAGGCGCTCACTGGTCAGTGGATTCGGGAGTCTGGCATCATCCCTACTGACAGGTACAAAAGGCTCTCACCCGAGTTGGAGAAAGGGAAGGATTGTCAAAAGGGTGCGCGGTGGGGTGAGGTGGGTCAAGAAAGGATATACGATCCGATCCGAAGAAAGGCTTGTTTTAGGTAAAGTACCTGCCTTGGGGGTGTGAAAATCTGACATTGTGGAGCCATTGAAAAAATGGAGCCAGGCAGCCTTTACAGAGAAACCGCACCAGCTGTCTTGTTTGAACTAAGATCTTTGGAATGGGCCAGAAGCAACTGTTCCAAGAAACTTTCAAACAGCTGGTGAAGTCCACTGGCCCATGAGGATTAATGATTGTGGCCTTTTTGGCAGAGAAGGAATCAGTAACCAATTAGGTTTGGCCAAAAATAGCCGAACAGTATTTGGTGTAATCACTTTTCTGTAACCACTATATTCCTCGTTCCCTCCCATGAAAAATCTTATCTTTTCCTCTCCCTCTTTTGGGGCACTTTGGATTTTCTCCCCGAATCTGTGTCTTCAAATTGCAGATCTTTGCTCCTAAGAAAATATGCTTTGCCTTTTTTTAATGCCTCCTGAATTTTCAGGCCCAGGGTGGGAAAGGAAGTGCAGGTTTTATCATGTAGATTCTCTCAGTGCAGATGAGAGGCTGTATTTGTGGGAGAGGCTGGACAGTTAAGTCTTCATTGACTGGTGTGGGGCTTAACACAAATGACTAGGTTTGGGGCTTGTCCAGCCACCTCAGTACTGCACCTGCACCCTTCTGTCTTCTGTTTCTGGCAGAACTCCTTGAAGTTGCCTTCTACTTGCTACTCGGGGTGCTGCCAGTTGACAGAGCCAGTCAGCTCAAATTTCCTTGGTTGGATTTTGTTTTAACGGACAAAAGGAGAGGAGAGAAACAGGACAAACGGAGAATAAAACCCAATGGTGGAGCAGGCAGAGGGCCTGGTGAGTATTGAGTTAATTGGATATGGTCCACCCGTGGTGAAGCACTGACTTGGGGGCCTATAGTCTAATTAAAAACTTGTTGAATTGTTTATAAGTTATACAAAGAGTGTGGGGGTTGTAAAACAGGGACGAGACATCAGTGTTTTCTAATTATTGCATGAGAAGATACTGGAAGGTACTTCCATTTCCAACCCCTGAGACAGGCCACTCAATTCCAGGTCATCCTCTTCCCTTTCAAGAAACGGGGACAACCTTCTGAAAAAAATGGGGCTTTTGAAAATGAACAGTGTCCAGACACTCAAAACTTGTCTAACTAAAGAACTGACTATTCGGTAGCCTGTCTTCCTCTAAGTGGTTTGTTAAGCTTGGGAGTGCTGGCCTGAAGTCTCCAGATAAGCGGATGTCCCTCAAGTCCCTGTTGTCCTTCCTGGCGCACCCTGGAGTAGACTGCTGCGGGGTATCTTGGTAAAATCTCACCCTACCCCCAGCCCCCCAAACTTTGCCCACTTGTGACATGGATATTAGAGAGTAGACCAGCAAGCCTGAGGCTAAGCAAATGAGATCCTGAAATATTATAAATAGGACATAGGTGTCTGGCAGTTTTCTGCGAGAGGGTGCCCATTTCTGACTAGAATTTGAAATGTGTGCCAGTCCTCCAGAAATAAAACTGGTGAGAGACACGGGCGTGCCACTCCTGGCTTCTCTCTGTGTCCTGGGTGAACTTCAGGTTTAGTTGAGTCAGCTCCTGGCATTTGATCCCCTCTGGCTCCCACCACCCTATGGCCCAAAGGCAGAAAAAAGAGCTACAGTAGGGAACTCTGAAGCTGGGGTGTCCCTTCCTTCTTGGTCCAAACTGAAGAGAAGGACGGGCCTCCCTCCGGAGGCTGCATGCACCAGTCACTGGCTGCCAACAAGGAGCCAGGAACTGGCTGCGGCATTTTCCTTGGCTATGTGCCAGGACAGAGAGCAGCTGGCTTCGGCAGCACTCGGGTCTCCGCGTGCAGTGGGTCGCCCCTGCGCCCCTCCTGTGGTGAGGGGCAGAGGGCTGCCTTCCCTGTGTCCAGGCGCCCCCCTCTGTGTGTGTGGGCAGAGGATGGACGGTGTGCATTCTCTGTGTTAAACTGTGCGTTCTTGTCACACAGAATAATCTCACTAAGAAAGAAGCCTAGAGGAAGAGGAAAGAAAGAAGAATGGCTCTTTCCCAGGTAAAATAAATATCTTAGTTGATCTGTTCTCCTGAAACAGGTCCCTAAAACTCCTGTCTTTGAAGTGCCCCCCCTAAAATGCCCACACACACAGCGGCCCCCTCAGCCTCTTCCCATGTGCGTGCAGGCTTCATCTCAGCATGACCCGGCGCAGCTCAGGGAGAGGCTCCTCAGAGGAGGGGAACGTGGAAGGAGTGGATGAGAGGTGGGAGTGGGCGCTGTGGTGGCAGAGACTGTTGGCACAGTGGCCACTGCCCTGGGTGGACCCCCACGCAGTCGGTAATAGAGCATGGGATGTGCCGGTGTGCCCAAGCAGCTCAGTCACTCTGGAAAGCCCTGTCAGAGGCAACTTGCTTTGTCTGGTTTTATAAACGCGTCTGAAGTTAAAACAAGTGAATTGCTACTTCTGACTCCACAATCTGAACGTTCTCACGCAGAATGGGAACTTCAGAGACAAACTGGGAACAGAGAGGGTATTTTATTTTACCATTTGTTTTTTAAGATACAGATTTAACCCAGTTGTCTAACAGCAAGAGTTCTTTAAATTCACTGCACATCCATCTCACAAAGTACATATACAGGTGTGCTCCTTAGGGACTGCTGCGCAGTATGTATGTTGGGAAAAAATGGTTACAGTTGTGGCAAGTTAAAGGAGAACTTTCTGTCATCAGAGAGGAGTCATATTCTGACCCCGCTAGTTGTTAAGTATTTAAACATCTCACATGTATGTTTTTGAGGTAAATTTTGCACAAGTAACGCAGTGTAGAGAGTAAGAAGTAAAATATTCCCTTCCCTGTCACATCTTCAACTATAGTACACTCTACCAAGAGAAAAAGTAGACAAGAAAGTTAAAGAAAAGGTATCATAACTGGAAAAGAAGTCAAACTGTCTCTAGTCTTGAACTAATATTTAGAAATACCTAAACAGTACACCAAAAAAAAAAAAAAAAAAAACTTTAATGATGAATCTGTCAGTTATAGAACATAAACACTCAAAAGTCAGTTGTGTCAGCTGTGTTCAGGTGCACTAGCAATGAACACCTTGAAATTAAAGTGAACACTTTCACAAGCATTAAAAAACCCAGGAAAGTGTAAGATTTACACATTAAGAACTGCAAAATATTACTGAAAAAAAAAATGAAAGAAAACTCAAGTAAATGTCAAGATAGCAATTGTGTGTAGGCTGGATACATACAACAGCAAAATCCCAACAGCCTTTTTGGGAAAAGCTGATTGTAAAGATTAAGGAAACAAATAGGAAAACAGATACTAAAATTTTAACAATGAATTGGTACTGAGCTCAAACAATCAAAGGAAACGAGAGAACAAACTCAGAGGACTTTAAATTCCCAACATCAAACCTAGAGTAACCAAAACTGTAGTTCCAACTTTGGGCTAGGAAGAGATTAACACAGAGCTGCGAACACACCCCACTCATTTACAGTCAGTTCCTTCTCATGGGGCTCAGAACACTGAACTGAATACTGCAAGGCGCTGTGACAACTGGAAATCTGTGTGAAAGAAAGTGATTATGCGCTGCTCTACTTACCATCCTATAAATAAATAAACTCAAAATACACTGGATAAAAATAGGGTAAATCTTTATCCCCTTGGATTTGGCAGTGGATTTCAGTTATGACAGAAGAAAAACAAAATAGATAAATCGGTCTTCATCAAAATAATGTTTGTGCGCGATAGGACACTCTCCTGTAAGTGATATTACCAAGTGGGAGTCAATACTTTAAATTACACATCTGGTAAGGGTGTGGTATCCAGAATATATGAAGACGTTTTACAACTCAAGCCAAAAACGATTCTGACTAAAAAGTCAGCAAAGGACTCTGATACACATTTCTCCAGAGAAGATAACAAACAGCAACAAGCACACGAGATGGTCAGGGAAAGTACTCATTAGTTAAAATGCAAAATCAGAATTACAACTAGAGACCTTTCCCCACTCCCGAGGATGACTATAATAAAGTAAGAAACTAGCAATGCCGGTAGACGCTGTGAAATTAGAATCCCGATAGGCTGCTGGTTAGGCCACTGGGCAAGTGGCAGATCCTTAAAGAACTAAAGCACGTGGCTCAGCCATTTCACTCCTAGGTGTATACTGAAAACAGGTGCTCAGAAACACTAGCCGAACACAGCAGCATGACTAACATCACCAGAATAGCCCCAGCACCCATTAATAGAAGAGTGCAATGACACAGTCACACGGGGTATGGTTCTGCTATCAGAAAGGAATTTACTACATCGTGGATAAACCACATTGTGAGGGGGAAAGCCAGACATAAAAGATCATACTTTATACTATTTACTTAGATCAAACTATCCAAAAGAGGAGGAATGGGAAGCCACTGCTTAATGGACAAAGGCACATCTTTGTGGGTAAAGTTGTTTTTGAGCTAAACAGAAGCGATGTCGTTTCAACTCTGAATGCCAGTACTTGAAAACACCTGATTATGTGAATTTTGCTTTAGTTTTAAAATGTTAGGGAATACTTGTTCAAAATTATCTTACACTGGTCAGAATACTCCAGCAAAGCCAATTCTCACACATCCGAAGCAGTTTTTATTTTGTGTTAAAATAACTCCCTGTCCACTTGGTAAACTGTGCTTTCCTCTCAGGGACAGCTGACGTTTGAGGACGTGGCCATCGAATTCTCCGAGGAGGAGTGGGCGTGCCTGGGGTCTGCTCAGCGGGCCCTGTACAGGGAGGTGATGCTGGAGACCTGCAGGAGCCTGCTGGCCCTGGGTGAGGGTGAGCCCCACCACGTTGGTCCTGTTGTGTACCTTTGCATGTCTCGTGAGGCTGTGTGGTTTTACAAAACCTTGTGCTCTTGATTCAGTAGTTCTGGAAATAGAACTAGTTATCTGTTCACTTAAAGTAATCCCTAACCATTCATGAAGAGGCAGTCAGTTCACTGTTTTTTTAAATACTTTTCTAGACTTGTCTACCATGGCCCCTCCTAGCTGAACAAGGAGTTTATTCTGGACAAGTATAGCATATTCCATTTTTGTTTTTAATTTGAAATCTCTCTTGAGCAGAGTATTATCTCCACTTTGGGGCAGGACAGAGAGCCTGGACTATGGAAATTAAAGTGCAAATCAGAGGAAATGCAGGTAGATGGGAATGTGTCAAGCCCATACAGAGTGAACCATTCTGTGAAATACTGATTGGGAAACACCTCAAGTGGGAAAGATTTGTGGGTAAACACGTTTATTTTTCATCAGCTCCAGCAGGAATTCATATTTCTTCTCTCTATTTCAAGTACATAAATATCCACACTTGTCCTCCACCCTGAAGCCCCAGCTCTTCAGAGCCCAGGCAGAGGCTTAATCATGCCACACAACATCTGCCTCGACCCTGGCTTGCTGCTGGGGCTTGAGAGATAAGATGATTGCTTTTAAGGAGTCCTCTTTCACCGGCTCTCTCTGTTCTCACTCCATGGAAATGAGAACTTAATCCTCTGCAGTTATCACCCCAGGAACTATTCAGTTTCCATTCCCATTCTGTGTCCTTGGGAGAACGTCTCAGGAATAGAAAAACAAAACGGCCACTTTCCTATGGCAGGTGGGTTCCATGAACTTCATGGGAATGTTAGGCCTTTTTCCCGTTCATGTCCCTTAGCCCTGTCTGTGGGGTTTCTTGTCGTTGTCTTGTTACATCTGTCAAAGGAATGAAGTAGATCTTCTGAGGCTGTTAGCCAGTGGTAATATAAAGACCTGACACAGAGGTCCATGTTTGTCCCCAGTGGCTACATGGAAGTGCTCTCACGTCAGGCGCTCCCGGGTGTCAGTTGTGTGGGCTGATCTCTCGGCCCCTTGTCGCGAACTCTTCTAAATTGAACTCTTATTCCCTGTTGTGTATTTTTCTTCCTCTTCTAACTCTCCTGATTTCTTAGGCTTTTCTGAGATTTTCCCTACAAAAGCTTGCTTTTAAAATACAGACTCAAAGGGTCTTAAGTGTGAGCTTTTTTTTGTGCTGTGTAGTTAAAATACAGCCTTTAGTTCTGTTGATCAAAACTTGATGTTTCAAAACCCAGCGATTCTCAACATGGTTTTCCTTTTCACTATTATGTATTCTTTCAGAGTATAAATTCTTCCTATACATTTTAAGAAGAATTCTTTAGAATTCCAGAGACCATTATTTTTTATAACTAGTTAAAAGTTTACTTGCTAGATTTATCATGGGTTGCTGCAGTGCTTTTGTTGTTATAATATACGGGTTTTTTAGTAATTCTTCTCATGGCTCATATCCTCACACATTACTAAAAAGATTAAGAACCAGAGGAAACAGTCTAAAATCTCAATTATGATTTCATGTCTGCAGTTACACATTTATTAAAATATGAAGTATCATTCACTTACCCACTTACATGGACAAAAAAGGTATGTATAGTATGTAGTGTGTGCTATGGAAATTTTATTATCTAAGGAAATAGACACAAAAATTATCACAATGTTTGAAGACTGTGCTTGAGCAAATTCATTAAGGTGCTTATGTAAGTATTTTTTATTCACTTCATATTTCACTGTAAGCTACCTTCTGATTTTATTTAACAGGAAGCCTTTCTGCTGGATCCTTAATCAAGGAACTATCACTGGACATTATTAAAGGAAAATTACATCATTTATTGATGTTGGAAAATAAAAGCCATGGCCCCAAGGATTTGGACCTCATGGAAATCTGGGAAAATATGGATGCGTTTGAGAGTGCGTGGGAATATGATGGAAAAAATGATAAAGCAGTGCCTTTAACCCACAACGGTCGCCCTCATAGGGAAGAACAGCACGACAACTCCTCGGTGGATGTTGCTCAGAATCAGAGTGCTCCTTCAGGAGACAGTACAGACCAGTGCAGTGCGGATAAGCTGCTCGTAAGGAACTTGTTAAAAGTGAACAACAGTGTACGAGATAGTCGAAACAAGTATGTAAAATGTTTGGAAACGAGAATTGGATCAAGTCTGCAGGCACACCTGACTGAACTGCCGAGCAGTCCGAGTGAGGAGAGAATTTCTGAATGTGACCAAGTTGAGAAGCCCAAGAGCAACGGTCCCTCAGTTCTGTCCCCTCAAAGGATTTCTCCAAGTGTCAAAAACATTTGTAATAAATATAAGAAGATGTTAAAATACCCTTTCTTACCTGCAAAATACAGGCGAACACATGGTCGAGAAAAGTGTTACAAGTGTAATGACTGTGGGAAGACTTTTAGCAAAAGCTCCAACCTCACAAATCATAAGCGGATCCATTCTGGACAGAGGCCTTACAAATGTAAAGAGTGTGGCAAAGCCTTTACCCAAGGCTCACACCTCACGAGACATCAAAGCGTGCACACAGGAGAGAAACCTTACAAATGTAACATCTGTGCCAAAGTCTACAGTCGAAATTCACACCTGACAAGGCATCAGCAAATGCACGGGGCGGAGAAGCCTTACAAGTGCGAGGAGTGTGGCAAAGCTTTTACCCAGTCTTCGAATTTCACTCGCCATAAGAGAATCCATACTGGGGAGAATCTGAACAAGTGTGAGGAATGTGGCAAAACCTTTGCTGTCCATGCAAACCTTATTAAACATATGAAAGTCCACTCTAGAGAGAAACCTCACCTGTGCTTAGAGTGTGGCAAAGCTTTCAAGCACCGCGCACACCTCACTAGTCATCAGACCATACGTGCTGGAGAGAAGCCGCACAAATGCAGCGTGTGCGGCAAGGCTTTTCTCCAGTGTGCAAGACTTGTCGAGCATCACCGGATTCATTCAGGGGAAAGGCCTTTCAAATGTACTCAGTGTGGCAATGCTTTTATCAATCGGTCGCAACTCTGGTGTCACGAGAGAACTCACACTGCGGAGAAGCCTTACAAGTGCAATGAGGCTGGGTGTGGCCAAAGCTTCCTGCATCAGTCATATCTCACACAACATAAGCTGAGCCACAAGGGGCAGAAGCCTCACAAACCCAACGAGAGCAGCAAAGACTCAAGTCACCGCCCAAACCCCACTAGACATCAGAGAGTCCAAGCAGGGGAGAAAACATACAAATGCCCCATATGCGGCAAAGTCTGCAGTCGAAAGTCACACCTTGTACGACATCAGAGAATTCACACAGGTGGGAAATCTCACAAAGGCAAGAAGCTGGGGAAAGCTGTCCCCCAGAATCCGTGCCTTTTGAATCAGGAGCAAACTGACACCGGAGAGAAGCCTTACAAATGCAACGAATGTGGCAAGACCTTTGCTAAACGCTCAACCCTCACTACCCATGTGCGAGTCCACACCGGAGAGAAACCCTACATATGCATCGAGTGTGGCAAGGGCTTCAAGCAGAGGTCGCACCTCACTAACCACGAGAGCACACATTCTGAGGAGAAGCCACACAAGTGTAACGTGTGTGGCAAGGCTTTTATCCAGAGTTCAAGGCTGATGGAGCATCACAGAATCCACACGGGAGAGAAGCCTTACAAGTGCAGTAGATGTGATAAGGCTTTTATCAAACGCTCACAACTTTGTAGCCACGAGAGAACGCACACTGGAGAGAAGCCTTACAAATGTAAGGAGTGTGGGAAAGCCTTTAGTCATGACTCCAACCTTATCCGACACCACAGAATCCACACGGGAGAGAAGCCGTATAAATGTGATGTGTGCGGCAAAGTCTGTAGTCGAAATTCTCACCTCGTGAGTCACCAGAAGATACACGCTGGTGGGAAACCTTATAAATGTGTTGAATGTGGCAAAGGCTTTACAGATCAGTCAGCCCTCACAACACATAAGAACATCCACACTGGAGAGAAACCTTACAAATGCGATGAGTGTGGCAAAGCTTTCGCTCAATTCAGAAATGTTACAAAGCATCAGAAAATACATACTAAAAAGAAACGTTAAAATACAAGGCATTAAAAAAAAAAATACAAGGCATTGTTTTCCTGCAAAACTTTGGGCATCACCAGAATTCACTGCAGGGAGGAACTTCCAACAGAATGACTAAAAACAAGTATTAAGACTCAAACTGAATGCCCATGGCTGAGACAAGCCACACAAGACCAGGGCACATGGTAAGGCCCATGCCCAGGGCACCACCTCACCAGAAACCAGAATGTGCATGTTGAGAGAAACCACACAAGCATAATGAGTGGCAAGGCTTATGTCAAACTTACACATTGTGGAACGTAACAAAACTCATTCTGGAGAGGAACTTTGCAAATACAAATGAAGATGATCTGCCTTTTCACAAATACACAACTTGTCACAGAAGAATTCATGTAAAGTGGGAACCCTACAAATGTGTCAAAACCTTTAGGGAGTAAACTCCAGATACACTTAAGAATGGATCCAGGACAGAAACGTAATGAAGGTGACTGTTTAATTCTGTCAGTGGACAACCGGAGAAAATTCATACTAAGGGAAACTAAATCTCATACTTTTGAAGATTAAACCAAACTCATGTTAAATTCCACAACAGAACATTAAAATTAGTTAAAACATTAGGTAACGTCATTAATGGGAAAAGGACATCTGTAGAAAGGTCTAATGATACTAATTTATTTTTCACTCAGTTATTTGAAGCCTTTTGAAAAGGCTGTATGATCAGCGACTCACAGCCTGACCTGTGAAATCCGATGTTTTACTTTCACTGCGTGCTTTCCATGTGCCACAGATGGCCTCAGGGGAGGGCTGGTAAGAGGAAAGGACTAACTCAGTAACGGGGTTATATTCACACCCGTGTAACCTGGAGAGACTAGAACGCTAGCTTATAGACAGTGGTCTAAATCTGAAGCCTTAGGGGCTAGCAGGGAGTAGATGTAAAATTATGACGCAAAGTACTTATTTCTGTGGTTATGGCCCCAGCACTAGAGATGCAGGTGTGACAGGGCTTCTGTTGCCAGTTACAGGAAAGAATTACTCTGCCAGATGTTGGAGACATTCAGAGAAAGGTTTTCATTTGAGTAGACGGATTAGCTGGTGTGAACTACTAGGCATAGCATGTGTGGTAGAAAAAAGGGGGGGAAAAGTAATGATAAAGTATTAAAAGGTAATAGCTCCTATATAATCACAGATTAGTGAAAATTAGCTTTTTAGAAGTTAAATATACAGTTATACAGGACAGCGTGAGGGATTCAATGCTGACAACTGAAATGGCATTTTGATACCAATTTAATATGAATATACTTGTCATGTCTAAATAAGTAACTTTTTGTAACTAGATGAATCATGCCCCTTCTATTGACCTAACATCCTACTCCGTTGGGGGTACTTACTGAACAAGAATAGGAGAGTTGTCACTCCACAGCGTATCCCACGTTATTTCTGTGGCTAGAATGACATTGCCACAGCAGTTCAATGACTGCCTCCCAGTGGTGAATACATGCTCCCCACTTAGATTTACATGAGCCCTTCTTTGTGCCAAAGACCCATCAGTTGCACCGCTACATGAAATACAAATAGAAGCATGACTTTTTTTAAAAAGTATTAGAAATGAGGGGGGGGGGGACTTTATGCTTGCATTGCCCTGGGAGATGATTTGAAAAGACCAGTATTCATAAGAATAAAATTATCACAATGGGAAGAAAATATTGCTGATAAACTAGAATTCTCATGGATTCACCCCTCTGAGACTTTGTTAGTTTGCGCTTGATAGACAGGATGGAACCCCATTCAGAGCTCCGTGGGATGACAGAGCTGATGGTGCCATTTGCTCAAGTGTTAAAGAGTGTTACACTGAGGACTTTCCAAGTTGTTCCCAAGATGACTGGAGAGCAGGCAGGGGTGACTGTGGTCTTATGGCAGAGACCAGATGGGGACAGTGGTGGAGCTTGTGCTGTCAGTTTACTGGAGCAAGGGAAGGGGCACTTGGGCTTTATAATCAGTGTGCCCGCCACATGGGTAGAGCAGAAGGAAGTTGTGATGAGGCTTAAAAGGTCAGTCCTCACATTTGGAGATTCTTTAAAACATAATGCTTACTCTTGAAACGCTTGACTTCCTGGTTGGGAAGACTACAGTTTTCCTCATGCTAATAACAGTTTCAACAGCAAAGAATTTTCTGATCTGCAGCATAAACATACATGACAGACATGACAGACTATTATGTCTGATTAATTGCTTTCAAAGGAAATAAAAATACTGAAGGAAATCACAGAATGACAAGCAGGTAACCTGCAGATGACTTAGAAATCCTGAGTGGGTATGCACTAAAAAACACATGCCCAACATTTCTGAAGAAACAGTTCATAGAACTCACAGGAAAAATAGACAAATTCCTAACTGCAGTTTGTACTTTAATGCATCTCAATAACTCAAAGAACAACACAGAAAATCAGCAGAGCATGGACAACTCAACACGGGAACCAAACAACATTTTAGACCACCACACAAAAAACCAGGAGATTACATGTGGTTTTCACTGACATCAGCAACATATAAAGGACTGAGAGCAACACAGAACACATTCTTGGCCTACACCATGGAATCCAACTAAAAACCAAAAGCAAAAAGCGACACCTCCAACACTAGAAAATCAAACAGCATGCCCTTTTAGGGAAAGTTAATGTCATCAATGTAGGTTTCATACCAATTCGGGGTTGGGGTGGGAGGCAGTGGGAGCAGCGCAAACATGGACAATAGATGTTTCTGCAGTTTCTGCCTTTCAAATACGTCATTTTCTCTTTTTTACATTTTGTTAAAAATATTAGTTCCTAAAGAGCCTGTAGAAATGTTCTAAAATCAGACTGTGGGGATGATTTCACATCTCTGTAAATGTACTAAAAATTACTGAATTTACAGCTAAAAGGAAACCATTTTATGATATGCAAATTACATCTCAATAAACTTGTTTACTTTTTAATTGTATCACTCCTAGATTCTCAACAAACCTATTATTCGAACTTCATTTATTGGTTTGCATAGCTTTTGGATGCAATCTTATATGTCTTTTGCACTGTATCTAACTGGGGTTTTTTGTAGCCCTCTTCATTATATAATCTGTAATCAACAATAATTCTCTATCATAAATTTTTCTCTTATTTTTATACTTAGCCCTTTCACAATATTGTTGGAATTATTTCAGTAGTCAGTATTATTTTAAAGTATACCTGGTTAATGTGAAATGTGCTTTCTGTATTCACCTTAAAGTGAACCATCCTTACCTCAAGAAATCTAGCCTCATCTTACAGAATCTTTCTTGTATTGTGAGGAGAATCAGTGTTTCAACATCTTATTTGAATATCCAGTCACTGATAATATTGAGCCATGAAATAAAAATATTTAGATATAACCCATGTAAAAAAGGGAAGAGATCAGAATGAATTTAAGTATAGATGCTGAGTAGCTGAAGCATAGAGGTAATCTGCCTTGTTAGCATAGCTCCATGGGTAGGAGACTTGTTGCCACCAGACAATGTGGAATCTAGTCCCAATTCTGCCACCTGACTGTCCTAAATTCCTTCACCTGTGAAATGTGAATGACATCAGTTGTTCAGAGCTGAAGATTTAATCAATAATGACACCTAAAACAGTAGTAACAGTGACATTCGAAGTGTGGTGGAAATATAAATGTGGAACACATTAAAGGGAGATATATTTTGAGATATGAGTAAATTCTAAGGGGGATAAGGGGTGGGGAGTGGCTGTCATAGTGAATGGAGCACAAACTATTTCTCCTGCCAGTTGAGAAGCCACCTCTGAGGAATGGTTCGCTCACAGCCAGCCTCGATGGCAGCGGCGGCTCTTCCAGGGACTGCCTGTCAACGGGGAGTGGCGGGGTGGCCCCGGACATCGGGACAGATCATCTCAAACCACAGCTGGAATCTTGGGGGCATAGCCACTGTGACCGTATTCTCATCAGTGTGCCTACAGCCAAGTCCCTCGGAGATTTGGTACCAGGCAAAGGGTCTAAAAACAGTTCTGGGGCTGGCCACCCAACACCAACGCAAACAAAAGGGCCGCTAGTGCAGCAAAAAAGGGGAGGCAAAACCGCAATGCAAACTCAGGCGAATGTGCTACGAGACTAGGATGGAGCGGAGCAGGAGAGAAAATACAAGCTGAGGGGCCAAGACACTGGAGGAGCCTGACGTGGGACGATGTGACTAATGCACAGATGCTAAGTCAAGAGCCTGAGACTGGCACGGGCACCCCCTGTGGACTGGGGCACAAAGACACGCTGTCCTCGGGAACGACGTGTGCGGCTAAGTCTCACTTACAGATGCTCCCACCAGGCTCCCCAGCACACGCACCCCTCGATGGCGGCAAAGGCTGAAGAAAAGGTGATGCGCTGTACATGCCAGCTCATCCTCCGGGGCATCCTTATGGTCGGTGAGGCCATATGCCGCGCCCACACCCAACTCTGGTGCTGTGTCCCAGACCCCCCTGGTGTCGACTGTGCTCTGTCCTCGGCCCCCCGGAAGCATGCGCCACCCAGAGCCGAGGCCCAGGAGCAGGGCAAGCGCAGCCCGGCGGCTCCAGGAGGGCGACCTCCGCTTTCACCTCTTCGCCCACTCATCTCTCCAGGCGGGAAGAACCAACCAGCGCTCTGGGAGGAGGGAGAAGCGAGTCCCTCAGACACTTCTCCCAATAGCGCATAGGCCCAGCCTCTCTACGCTCCACCCCAAGCAGGGCAGGCACTACCCCGCGTGCACGCACTTCCCTGTCTACTCGCTGTCTGGACTCCTGTCACAGCTTGGGGTGCACTCGCCCCTCGGCTTCAGCACCCCCCCACACACACACACACGCCCTTTTGTCCAAGACTTTTCAGACGTCGTCGCCATGACAGAGCAGGGTTCACTTCTCTTTGGGTTAAAATATCTGTCGGTCGCGCCCTGGGCTGGACAGCACCTTTCCATGGTCCTTGGGACCCTCCCTCAGCCATGTATTTTGGTCAGCCTGTTCTTTACCCCACTGTCTCTGGGGACCCCTCTCAACCCCCGCACCTATAACCTCTACCCCAGTTCTTGTATGCATAAATCCTTAAAAAAAAAACTTGCTAAAAATCTTTTTTAAAAAAGAAATTTGTATGGGTCTCTCTAGTATGAATTCTGATGGTTCACAACTGTGGCTGAAGACTGCATACCCATTAACATTTATTCATTCGCCGGCTGCTCCCCTCAGCAGTGTGTTTCAGTCAGTCTGCCTGTTCCGCTCCTCACTCTGACTCTGGTGAATCCTCTCACCTCCTGTGACTCTGGCCTGTACCCCAGCTCTTGTATGCATAATATAAATCTTTAAGTCAATTGTTTTCTATTTATTAATGATAAAGCCAATACAAACTTAAAAAAAAAATCATTTACGCTAACTTCTAAAACAATAAAATGCTTGAGCCAAACCTTAAGAAAGGCAAGGATAATTTGATCAGTAAACTAAAACAATGCTGAAAAAAAATTACAGAAACACAAGTGATGCCAAGATATACCAAGTTCATGGACTTATATTCTCAAGATGTTGATAACAAAAACAATCATTAGCAAAATGATTTTTGAAGAAACAGATAAAACCCATCTGAAGCAGCATATGGAACTGTAAGGAACCCTGAGAAGCAAAGCAAACTTGACAAAGAACAAAGCTGGAGTCTTGCACGTCCTTATTTCAAATTTATTACACAGCTAATCAAAACAGGTGTAAATACACACATGGATACAGCAGAGCAGAAAGAACACATTAGAAATACTCGTGCGTATCCAGCCAACTAACGGTTGATGAGACTGCCCAGATGCCTCAAGTAGGAAAGGAGTCTCCTTCTAAATGGTGCTAGAAAATTGGATGTCCACGTACGTAAGACTGAAGTTATGCCATTACCTTAGCTCAGATACAAAAATTAACTCTGGACTACAGAGGCTCTCTATCACTGCTCTCTTCCAAAGTTAAGTCACTGGGCTGTTACAGAAACAACCCTTACGTGTGGCAAGAGCAGAAAAGACGCAGTGACAGAATACCTGTGAACAGTGGGCAGATTTGAGAGCTCCACTAGCATCTGGGATGCCCGACGGGACAGGCCAGAAGCCAGTCTCCCCAGGTCCTGCCCAGGTCTCCAAGTATAGCAAATGACAACTGAAGAGAATAGGTCCAGGGGTGAAGAACACGGAGGCCTCGGCTCTAACCTACAAGAACCGAGAAGCTAACACCTGAAAAACTAAGCACAGGAGGAGACTCCAGGGGACAGTGAGTGTTAACACTGCCGGCGTCCTGCTGTTCAAGGGCTCATGAGGACACATCAGGGCGCTGCGGGTTACCACGACGACCTTGGTGGCTGGCTCTGAGCTTCTGCATCGCAGGAGGGTGAAGGATTGAGTTCACACGCATAAAGGCAGAGCGATAAGCTGGGGGGATAAGGAAAATTTCTCAGAGCTCACTAGAAAGTTTCTCTGCCCACAGAAAGTCTCCTGCCTGGGAAGTGTTTCCACCCACTGCACCCTGCGGCTTCTTCCTTGCCTCTCTGTGCTTGTCTGTTTCCACAGCTTTGACACGAGCACCTGTTTTGGTCCCTCTTTTCACTTCCCTCTCCACAATCTGGGGTGCCTTCCCCTCAACCACAAGCACACATTCTTGCCAGTAAGGAAAAAAAAACATGGGGGGGCTATGTCTTTTCCACAACCCCAGCTCCTGTTCAGCTCGGCAGAGAATATAGGTAGTTCTAGAAAAGTATTTCACAAGTACCTCCACTGTCAGCTGCCTCTCCCTGAATGAAGAGGGATCAGCGTAACGTGCAGAAGTCTAGCACATGACCAGATGGCGGAATCAAAAGCACAGGAGGAGAAACGGCACTGGCTACCCTAACAGCGGGCCCTGGAGCTCTGGAAACCCTTACGATGGGAAACAGACCTCCATGTCACAGAGGGAGCAGGTCACATGAAGGGGCAGATGCCGTACAATGACATTCATCACGTTTCCCTCAATGGGGCTTTGTTCACAGTAGAGCAATACAGGCGCTCTCAGGAGTCACACTGGGAAAAAGCAAAGACATTCAGGCAGACCCCAGCTTCACATCCTCACCCAGAAAGACCAGGCTCCTGCGGGTCTCCAGCATCATTTCCCTGTACAGGGCCTCCTGAGCAGACCCCAGGTACGCCCACTCCTCCTGGGAAAATCCCATGGCAATGTCGTCGAGCATTAGGTGTCCCTGAAAGGAAAACAGAGGTTACCAAAGGGCAATAGAACAATTCTTATCCTCTCACGAAATGAAGAGAACAAGAGTGAGGATGGATCTGGCTGACCTCTATGTGGTGACAGACGCATTCAAGGTCTTTTGAGCACATTACCTCTCGATTATTTGTTCAAAATACTTATGCTTTCCACAAAACGTGGTATCCTTCAATCACTGTGGTTTCCCAGTCCTGGGGAACAGGATAGGAAACACATACATAACTACGTAAACCATGGAAATCTACCAACAGCAGGGTTCTGTACTGTACGCACCATGTTCAGCAGCAAACAACCCACAGCCTCGGCCTGTCTTCAGAGCCGAGATCCACCATGTCTTAAAAATCGTGAGCCTGGTGGCAGCTGCATTGATCAGAGAGCGAACCTGCTCCCTGTGAGCGGATGTGTCACCCATGACTCACCTGTTGTTGACCCAAAACCTAACAGAGACACCCCAGCTTACAGAGAAAATGGAGGCACAGCCACGCCAAGGAACTGGCCTCAGGTCAAACAGCTGAGAAGTTGGAGCCTGGATTCAGAGGGCTACCCAGAAGCCCCATGTGACCAGCCCACAGAGGGCTCCCCAAGAGAACCTGAAAGGAGATTAAGACTCACACACACACTGCATGTGAGGCCACTAGAGAGGGAGGCAGGGGCAGGCCACAGCACCTTATTTGCCGAGTCATCCAAGCGAGAGTGTAGAACACAGCCGAGAGAACGGAATATATTTTACATATTGTTTTAGTTGTTAAACAATGTAAAATTTATATATCTTATTCACAAGAGCTGGGATGTATGCACTGAGGAAAGAAGGTCCTCACACATGTCAATTACATGTTCTGGAGTCTTCCCCACTAGCCTTCCTCTTCACCTGTGCCTGAACATCTGAGTCACTGACATTGTATCAATTACTTAAGTTGCTTTATCAATACGATTCCAGAGGTAATTAGTAAAAATTAAACATTAAAAATACGAAAAAATACCAAACACTTGAAATCTCAATAAAACGCCTATATCCAAGTATATTAACACTTTATCTACTTGCATGTATGTAGGTATGAAAAAAACAAAACAAAACTGATGGAATAAATGCCCACTATGCTGATGTTTCTCTGAACTTCCACTGCATTTCCAATCAGGGAGATTCTGAAGTCAGTGACTTGAGTCATTAAGTTTCAATCTTACATGAAAAGTCAGAAATGATTGTCCTCTCTGATCTCTTTCTCAGAAGCGACCAGAAGTTTCTATATATTAGTATCTGACTGCACCGTGCAGCCGCCTCTATCCTGATTGACAGAGCACAATGCACCCAGATGGGCCCTCAAAACCACGCTCCCCACCACACTGACCCCACAGTGCCTGTACCCTGCCCTCAGCCCACCCAGGGGTGCCACCAGTCCTGCACAGTGCCCAGAGGGGCCTCCTCATCAGCTTGTATCTGGCTGAGGGTGAGCTGCCACCTAGCGCATGTGAGGGGCACTGTGGGGAGCCCTAGGGGTGTGAACCTACGTTGTCTCCCAGGGGGCTTCAGAGTAGGACCATCCCATTGAGTCCAGAAAGGGCCTTTCAGGAGGCCCAGCAGTCAGCCCAGGACTTACCTGAGAGAGCGGCTCTCCCTGCTCCTGTCCTGTCCTCTCCCTCCTCTGCGGGCTCTCCTCCCCAGGCATCCTGAAAGAGAAAAACGAGCTGTTGCACGCTCACTGGGCGCTGCTGCCCCAGCAGGGGACCCCTTGGGGAGAGGCCTGTCCCAGGAGGGATGCAGGGACCACCTAGTGAGTTTCACCCTTTTCGGGGAAGCCCTGACCCTGCCCTCCCGCCCAGGCCCAGACGCAGGTAGCGCCTGCCACCCCCCAACGCAGCCAGCGTCCGAGGACAGGCAGACGGAGAGTCCAACCACCAGACACACTTGAAATCTAACGGGGTGACCGCGATCCCAACTACTTGAGGGAGACTCTGGTGAGGGCAAAAAAATACGTATCTGCAAAATGTCTCTGCACCTCATTGGACTGTGCCGTGAGGTGAAGTTCTCACAACGCAGGAGCCTCGCGCCCTTCAGAGGCCGCCTCCCCCTCTTCCCGCTTCAGACTCGGGTCAATTCCTTGGGCCCACCCACGGCCCCCTCCCCGCTCCTCACCTCGGGCGCCCCCTCCATCTGGCCCCCCTTCATCACCTCGGACGCCGCTTTCCTCCGGCCTCTCTCTTCTCCCCTCCTTCCTCGTGTGGGACACGTCGCCCACCCCACAGTGCCCACTGTACCCCCACTCCTCCCCGCTGCGGCTCCTCTCTGGCTCAGCTTCTCGGGTGCCCTCGCCCCCACCCTACAGAACGCGTGGGGTGCAGGGGACGCCGCCGCCGCGGAGCACACGGGGCTGGAATGCGGCGCCAGGACGCAGGAGAGCCCCGAGGCCCCGGTCGGCGGGGCGGGCGGGAAGGCTGCGGCGCGAGGCCTCCACGCGGCGGGTGTGGGGCGGCCCGAGGTCGGTACCCCGCCTGAAGAGAGACGCGGCGTCAGTGACGGCAGTGAGCCGCTTCCGGCCACTTACGGGGTCACGGGTCGGGGGCGAAGTCCGCAAGGAACCCCTGAGCGTCGAGGGGTGCGGGGCGGCGAGGCGCGGGGTTACCACAGAACGACGCAAACACACGCTCAGTCGCACCGCCTGCTCACCACATCCGGGGCTTCAGAAAACCGCGCCTGCGCAGAGCGAAGGCGCGGCACAGTCCGGAGCGGGGGGGGCCTGATGGGAGTGGGCGGGGCCCGGCCGAGCGGGGGCGGGGCCGAGCCGGAGATCCTCTGAGGTTCGCCTGGTCCACACCTGTGTTCACAAAGGCTCCGCGAGCTTTTCCATGTTGAGGAGCAGCTGCTTCCTGCCCGCTCTGAGTTCATGTTTCTAAGCCTTTTTAAGCTTAACGTAGTGTGGGCACTTGAGTGCAAACTAGTGTTTTCTTCTAAGTTAAAGACTGTTTAAGTCACAGTAGAGAAGGGGTTAACAGCCAAGATGTTAAAGAAAAAAACAAAAATATCCTCACTCAATTTAACGACACAAGCCCATAAACTCTATCAACAGGCAGCAGTTGTAGTCACCGAAGACATCCACCGGCCAGTAGGCATATGGGACGATGTTCAGCATCGCTTTTCTAAAGGGAGATGCAGATCGAAACCACCATGAGGTAGCATCTCACACCCGTGCAAAGGGCACATACTAAGACCCCCAACAAGGGCTGGAAATGATAACCTTCCACTGCCAGTGTGAATGTGAACCACCATGTGGAGCCAGAACGATGCGCTCTGGCTCGCCCTTAAGAAACTGATCACAGGGATGGCACATGACACAGCAGTCCCAGTCTGGGCATTTATCTGAAGAGCATGAAGCCATGAGTTAAAGACGTATTTGCTCTACGGTATTTATCACAGCATCATTTACAATAGCGGGGTTCTTCTGACAGTCTACTGCCCTCTGTAGAGAACTGGGGGGCACTCACCACTGTGGGGTCTCACCACACCCGGACACTGCTCCAGTCAAAAGGGAAGATGCAATGTTATTTAAAGCAAAATAGAAGGCTTCAAGAGAATGATATGTTGTGAAGCAAATCAGGACGAGAACGACAAAAAAAGCTGATGTAGCAGATGACTCAACAAAGCAAAATACAAGAACCAGCATGTAAGGAAGAGTGGGTTCTGAGGATGCAAGTGAAGATGGGGGAGGTAGCCTCCAAAGGGTATAAAGGTTGGTGATAAAGAATTTCTAGCTTGGCAATTAATGGCAGCTGGTATTGCAGAAGAAACTGATTTTTGCCCCTGACTGCACATAATCCGGTTATAGTGGAGCTGAAGAGATTCACATATCTGGGAACTGGAATCTTGGTAGAGGGTGAGGTAAGGCACTGGAGGGACCTGGGAATGTTTCCTATGACTAATTGAAGCAGTTCAACAAGAATGGGAGGTCACAAAATAGTACATTTCACCTAGAGGCCAAGACTCAACATCGTGCTCAGTTTCAGACATTCTCAGGACAAGAACTGGAATGTGAGCCTGGGACGTGGCCATTTGCATGTGCTTTGACTCCGCCGTTGAAAGAAATTGCAATACCTTCCTTCAACCTTGAGAATGGTGGATTGTTCCTTGTTATGCTGGAGGACCTTACAGAGGTGCAATAAAACTCAATTGGGAGAAAGAGAGTGATTCAGTGCTACGGAAAAAAAATCATTAAATTTTATTAATTGAACAAAAGAGAAGAAAAATGCAGTGACAGCAGTTAAGTGAGAATCGTGCACAATCACATACTATTCTGGTTCTTTTCAGTAAACTCCCCTCTCAGATAACTGTTCTCCAACTTCCAAGAATAAGACTATTTGTCATGTATCTATGATATATACAAAGATACTGCCACTCAATGGAGAAAGTGACCCTGCATTATTTCTACCAAATAATCAGAGGCTGGTAACCTATCCCTTTCCTGCAATGAAAAATCCATTCGCTAAATGTGCTGGCCACTGTCATTCATGGTCACTTGGTAGATCATTCTTCCCCACCACCCACAGTAATCTCTCTAGGGAAGGGTGCCCTGAACATGAGAATGACTTATTTCAGTTTTATATTGTCCTGAAGCTCATTCACATAGGATTGAATCTGATGATTCAGAGTTCTTGTTTTTCTAGCAAACAAGTGTGAAAATGAACCAAATCAAAAGATGTAGGTTGTTTCATCTTACGATACCTGTTCAGGTATTATGTAAGGTCTGTGAGGAAGGCAGAAAGTCAACAGGTAGTTCAGGTAGAAAATCAGAAATAGTAATGGTTCCTCTTTAAGAAAACTCAAGTTAAATATTCTATAGACTGATTAACTTACACACCTATCACTGATCCCTGTGAAATGCAGCAACATAGCATGGACTTTAACACACTCAGGATTACAATTATTCTCTACCTTAGAGAACCAGACATTGTGTTAGTAGTAGTATGCATTAGCTGGTCCAACAAGAGAATTCTCTCATTTGAATTCTCATTACTCAAAAGACAGATATTCGGTAAGCTTTCAGGTATTCGTTACCCTTGTAAAGATGTTTTTCAGTATAAAACCTCAGATAGTTCACAATCTTTATCTTTGGACAAAAGTCTTAGCAGGCAATATTACTTTCCTGTGGTTTTTCTGAAAGATGCCCATATCCTGATGTCTCGTGCTTCGAGTCCTGGGTAAACCCTCTGACACAAATACTTAGTTTCTCTTCAATATATCCAGTTTTTGCATATTTGAACTCCAGGTAAAGGCTTTCCCGCATTCACTGCATCTGGAGTCTCCAGAATGTGCCCAAATTTTGACCTTTGTATAAATTCTTTGCCACACACATTTGTGTGGTCCCTCTCCGGGATGCACAGTGAAGAGTGAGCAAACTTTGCATATACAGCACATCTGTAAGTATGAATGATCAGGTGAGCCTTGAGTTTGATACCTAGAAGGCCCACGTCATCCAACATATTTGAAGGTGTCTCTCCACGATGAGCCACCTGAACTTAGGTGGAGTGTGAACCTAAGTAAAGGTCGCATCACACTCCTGGAGTCAAACACTTCACTTCAGAATGAACTCTTTGGTGAGGTCATCCGACTGGCTAAAGGCCACATTCCATACACTGGTTTGGTTTCTCCCATACACAAAATAACCTGCCAGAGGCTGTGGAACGTTCACTAAGGTCTCTCGCCAGTGTGGATCACGTGGTGTTACTTAGGCGTGCGTGCAAACTGCAGGCTCTCCCACAATCATTACTGCATTTGCGAGGTTTCTCGCCACTATGAACTCCCCAGCCATAGAGTGTAAATTTTGGTAAAAACCTTGCTACTGGTCACTTCTGTGGTATCTCCCATGTGGATTACGTGATGTGCACTTAACTGGGGGACCCCAAGCAAAGGCATTACCACACTCTTCTTCCTCTCCTACAAGATTATCTGGTGACTTCTGAGACTCAGGTTTCAACTAAAGCCTTTATCGCAATGATTCCAGTTGCAAGGTTTCTCTCTAGTATGAACCTTCAGATGTTCGAACAGATTTTCTCTTTGGATAAAAGCTTTATCCACATATATGTATGGTTTCTCCCCTGTATGTGTCCTCTGATGCTTTGCTAGGCTTGAATTTTGACTAAAGACCTTGCCACACTCATGGCATTTGTAAGGTTTCTCTCCTGTGTGAATTCGCCGGTGCTTTGTGAGGACTGCATTTAACCTAAACACTTTGCCACAGTCAGTACATTTGAAGGGCTTCTCTCCGGTGTGTATTCTCCAATGAATTGCAAGGTTAAAATTCTGACTAAAGTCTTTGCCACACTCATTACATTTGTATGGCCTCTCTCCATTATGAATTCTCCGATGCTTTGCTAGGCTTGAATTTTGACTAAAGACCTTGTCACACTCATTGCACTTGTAAGGTTTCTCTCCTGTGTGGATTCTCTGGTGATTTGTAAGGAGTGAATTGCGCCTAAATACTTTGCCACAATCATTACATTTAAAAGGTTTCTCTCCAGTGTGAATTCTCCGATGAACTGCGAGGTTAAAATTCTGAGTGTAGACTTTGCCGCAGTCGTTACACTTGTACGGTTTTGCTCCAGTATGCACTGTCTGATGGCTCACAAGGAATGAATTTTCACTGAATACTTGGCCACACTTGCTACGTGTGTAAGAGTCCTCCTCAGTATGGATTCTGAGGTGATTTGTAAGGTCTGAATTTCTACTAAAGGCCTTGCCACATACATCACATTTATATGGTCTCCTCCCCATGTGGATAATCTGATGTGTACTGAGTTCTGTGCCCCGAATAAAGGCTTTACCACAGTCATTACATTTAAAAGGTTTTTCTCCAGTATGAATTCTCCGATGCTTCACAAGGTGGGAATTTCGACTAAAGACTTTGCCACACTCACATTTGTACAGCTTCTCCCCAGTATGAATTCTGCGATGACTTTCAAGGTCTGAATTTTGACGAAAGGCCTTGCCACACTCAAGACATTTGTAAGGTTTTTCTCCAGTGTGGACTCTCTGGTGCTTTGCTAAGCTTGAATTCTGACTGAAGACCTTGCCACACACATCACATTTATATGGTTTCTCTCCTCTGTGGATTACCTGATGTCGAGTGAGGTGTGATACCTTAGTAAAGGCTTTGCCACACTCATTACATGCAAACGGTTTCTCTCTAGCATGGACTGTTTGGCTAATCCTGACGTTAGGCCACTTCCTGAATGCCTTGCCATATTCATTCCATTCATACAGATTTACTTCTGGATGGGTTCCTGGTCTACGGAGGTCAGAGTATTGATAAGTTTTGCCACACTTGCTCCATCTGAAAAGGTTTTGCCCCTGTGTGTCCTGGTCGCGGGTCTGTATTGAAGGATGTATTAAATCATTCCCATGTATATTACAGATGTTGGTTTGGACAGTAGGAGGAATACTTTGAAATGGTGAGACTGAGGAACTGCTGTTGATGAGCTCAGCTTGATTAAGCTTACTTCCTGCATCCATCCCCTCATGCTGCTCTTTCCCACACATGAGATTGTTTTCATGGGTCTCGGGGCCTCTGTAATTCATTTCATCATCTTTCCACTGATATTGAAAGTCATGTATATTTTCCCAGATTTGCCGGAAGTAAAAATCTTTGATTTCATTGCTTTTGTAACTTTCCAACATCAGCGTGTAGAATACTTGTCCTGCATTACTGTGCTCTTTTGTTTGTGATTTCTTTATCCCATGCGTATGAGAGATATCTTGAGTGAGAGCTAGAAGATACAAAAGCCAGAGATATCCTATCAATTAGTTTGTAAATTTTCATACTGAGAACATGACAGGTAAAGGTAATACTTGACTCAGCAGACTCAAAAGGTAATGAAATGTCCCAACCTAATCTTCAAGTTTTGAAGTAAACTAACAGAAGAAAATTCTTCACGAGGGCCTCCCTTGAAGCGCAAGGGGCTGAGTGCTGCACTGTGGGGCTTCTGCAGATGCTGCAGCGCGATTTTGATCCCTTGACAGGGAATGTGACCCCCATGACACAGCAGACCTCTCCTGTCTCCCCACTGCTCCTCCAGCAGTGTTCTTCAGTCGACTGCCTGTTCTGCTCCCCACTCTGTCTCTGGTGAATCCTCTCACCCCCTGCACCCCTGGCATGTACCTCAGCTCTTGTGTGCATAAATAAATAAAATCTTTAAAAAAGAAAATTCTTCACGAACAAGAGAGTCATCACATTACCCAAATTAACTGCGGGGAGCCCAGGCTTGATCACCCGATGCCAAAACACTAGTATTGCACAAACTCACATCAGCTCTCAGGGAAAGGGCCTTTGCTCAGCATGACCCCGAACCACAATCCACTCTGCAGTACAGGTACAGGACGGAACCAGTCCGTAGACCCCGGGGACCCCTTGCATGTCACGGGAAGTTCAGGTGAAAAGAAAAGCAGGGAATAAAATAGCTCTGTCTTCCCTAAGGTATGGAATTTCCAGGAACTTAGACCTTGTAGAAATTAGAGATGTTACAAAAAAAGCAGAGATGTCAAGGAGTTCAAGAAATAGGCTAACTTTCCTGTAAACTATAGAGAGATGTCCTAGCATTCAATACACCAACACAGACACGATAAACGGAGACAGGGAAAGCAATTACTTGAAGACAGCAATTATCCAAGAAATAAAAACTGAGCGAAATCCACATGAAACACAGGTAATTCTGTGTAGAAAAAGGAAAACGCACTGTAGAAAAGGTAATGGATCTTATGAACAAATTACAGCAAAAGAATTGAATGGTTTAATTAATCCAGTTGGTATAGCTGATGTAGGCAGTAAAATCAAATATATGTTCCCAAGAAATCAAAAATTACCAATTTCAAACCACAAAAATTTTACTGACAAAAGTGTTACTTGATATTATGTACTAAAAAGGCTGAAAGAGAAGTAGGAGAAATTCATACTATTTTTACAAAATATTCTGGAGTTGTGTGGGATTTAGGGAAACTATCTTGGAGCCACATTCTCCACACAAAAGGAGGAAATGCTGTGAAACATCTGGTCCCCACGCAACAGTCTGATACACTGTGAATGTAAAACATGAAACACTGAGAGTATCTTCAAATGGTGGAGCCGAAGATGGATGAAGTGAAAACCAGACTCAATTAGAAAGCACAGAAATGTACAAGGTGAAAGAAGCAGTGACTTAAACAAGGCCCAAGACAACCACAGATGTCACTAGAGGCATCACCCGCTTCACAAGCTCCTTCCCCAGGGCGCGTCAAGCTGTGCCCTCTGCAGCGGGATGACAGGGCACACGCTGCTTGGGCGATGGTCTGGTCAGCAGCCGCAGAGAGGGAGGATGTGAACCGGAAGTGTCCCCCCAGCAGATGTGCCCTTCCCATTACTCTGGCCCAAAGGGGTGATCGTTAGCATCTGGGATCAACACCATCACAGTCTCTTGAGAGATGCTTCTGTGACACTTGTCAAAACCGAAAAGAGAACAGGACGCTGTGGCGATGCTTTCTGTCTCCCATACTAGACCATGCTGACCACTCCACTGAGAAGCTTCCAGGTGCATCTGAGTGCAGCTGGATAGCATCTCAACGTATTACCACAGTATTCTGCATCAACTTGAGTTGCCAAGTAAACCCACTCAACAGCAGGGCCCACTAGATGTCACCTGTCACCAAAAGATGGATGAACACCGCCAAAACACGGGACACGGCTCAGAAGTGAGGAGAGTGCTTTTCAAAAGCAAGTTTCAAAGGCAAAAGCATGAAAACAGGAGGCCCTACATTCCCAGAAAAGGCAGAGGGATCAAAAAAGAAGGGATCAAGAAAGACAAGAGGAGGACCTGAGCTCTACCCACAGGGGAAGAAGCCACAGTCTGAAAAGAGCAGGCGCTGAGGACAGGCTCTCTTAAGCCACGTCCGCGGTTCTGTCATACGACAACTGGAGCAGATCCAACTCCCCACAGCGCTGTTACACACACCTCAAGTGAGGCAAAACAAGGACAGAAGAAATCAGTGGCTGAGGGGCCAGAGCAGGGGTCTGGCTGGAGCGTTCCCTTCAGTTTCTGGGGCATGAGGAGGAGCAGAAGGGAGCAGGTTTTCCCACCTCTGGATGGGGCCTCCACACACGGCCACGGCCTGCCTGGAGTCTAGACAGGGGGTAACAGAGCTGTCAGTCAAGCTAAAGACTTTGCCCTCACCAGGGACTGCTGCGGTGCCTCAGGGCTCCAGGGTAAAGTTCTCATCCTGAGGGACAGAGGGATTGGTTAAGAGAAGAAAATTTCCTGTGAGAACTCTGTCTAAAACTTCTGTTTCCCGTAGAACTATCCCAATTGGGGAGCTTCCCACACACCAGTTAACAGTGCAGCTTCTTCTCTGTCTTTCTGAGCGCCTACCTGGGCTCACACCTTTCTTATTTCCCCACACACCTGGCTTATTTGCTATTTTCACTTTGCTCTCCACAGTCCAAGGCTCCTTGCCTTGATCCACAAAGGAGACAATATTCAGGTCACAGACAGATGCTCCGGCTGTAGGAAGAAAGGAACATGACACTGTGGCTTTTCCGGAATTCCTGCTCTTTGTTCCACTAAATGGAGAGGACATGACAGATAGCTCTAAAAAAAGTATTTCACAAACCCCTTCACTAAGCGTCTCCTCCTGAACATAGGGGAAATGGACACGGAGCTCTCTGCCAAGATCACTAAAGTAAAAGCCGAGGGGAGAAAACAGGGAACTGTATATTCTGAGTGTGCCAGAGGGTTTTAAAAACAAGGAGAATCCAGGGCAACCCATCATGTAGCAGACAGAGGCTGGGTCCTCTGAAGAAACCTTAAATTTAATGTCCAGCTGCCACCCATGAAGCTTTGAATCCGCATCAAGAAGGCCTCAGCGGCAGGCAAGCAAACCAGGGGCTCCCAAGGGGTACAGAAGGACAAAAGCAAAGTTTTTGTCTCCTCACCCAGGGAAAGCAGGTTCCTGTAGGTCTCCAGCATCACCTCCCTGTACAGGGCCCGCTGAGCGGGCCCCAGGCACGCCCACTCCTCCTCGGAGAATTCGATGGCCACGTCCTTAAAGATTAGTCGTCCCTGAAAAACATACACACGCTCGTGAACGGAGCCGTGAGACCTTGCCGTGGTGTAAAACGAGGTGTGTGAGGTGGGATGTGGCTGTGAGTACTTGAGCGGGTCGCTCCAGGTGTTTTGACTCTTTCTCCTTTTCCTAATAAACCCTCCTTTTAAACTGTAAAAACGAGCAAATAAAACTATTTTCAGTAAGTTCTCTGACTAAGGTTCGACACCCACGCAGTCAGTGTGGACTTCCCGTATCTGTGCGTAACACATGACGTGCACATGTGGAAAGGCAGCAGCGGCCTGTGAGGAGCAGGAGGTCGCTGCTTGACCCCTGTGGGCTCTTCGGCATCATCATGAGCACCGTCTTCAGAGGTGACGGTGCCTGCGGCAGCTTTAAACGGAAGTCAGAACCTTCAATTGTGGTGGCGACGAGAACAGCAGTGACAAAAGGTTTTCTGAACAGTCCCATTGCGAAGCTTGGCCCCGAAGGCTTCACGTGCGTTAACCCGTGGTGGACAGCTCCCCAGAGAGAGAGCTGCTCCCTCTGCCCGTAGGAGGAAACCGCCACAGATACTCCGGGACCCGGCTCTGCCAGAGCTCAGTGGGGGACCCGCAAGCACCTGCACTCGGGTGACCCAGTTTCAGAACGGAACCTCATAATGAAACAGCAACGCAAACCCAGAGAAAAAGAGGGCTGCCTAGCCAGCAGACACAAACAAGTTCAAGGTCAGTTGCGTGGACTCAGGCGAGGCTCTGGAGGAAGGCAGGCGGACAGGAAGGCCGACAGTCGTGACAAGACAGAAGGACCACACAGGGAGTCCACGGATCAGCACAGGAAACATGTGGACGCCAGAACACAGACTCGAGGAGGGAGAGCAAGACGCTTCTGAATGGATTTCTCAGATCAGCATGATGCGCTTCTCCCAGGATTCAGGAGTGGCTCTCTCCCGTGCAGAGCTGAGGCCTCGAGAAGAAAAGGTCTGGGAGTAATGCTGAGCTGAAAGGGCGAGCTCTGCCTTGCTGTGGGTCCAACACCCACTTGAAAAGTGGGTTTATGAACAAGGAGAATACCATGTACTCAGCAGGCAAAGATTTCCATCTGCAGGTAATACTCAAGACACCTAAACCCTAAGTTTCTAGAAATATTGTTTGTCATTATGTTTTTCTTTAAGAAAGTTAATAATTTGGGGGGCCTCCCTGGTGGTGCAATGGGTTAAGCAACACACTGTGAAGCAAAACACAGTCACTGCAGCAAGAGTTCAGTCCCTGCCGCTGACCAGGGAGGGGACCCACAGGGCACAGCAGACCTCTCCTGTCTCCCCTCTGCTCCCCTCAGCAGTGTATTTCAGTTAATCTGCCTGTTCTGCTCCCCACTCTGTCTCTGGTGAATCCTCTCACCCCCTGCACCTCTGGCCTGTACCCCAGCTCTTGTATGCATAAATAAATAAATCTATTTTTAAAAAAAGTTAGTAACTTGGAATTGCCTAAAAGGGCACCCATTACAGAAGTAGGCACATAGTATGTTACTACTATTTAAATCATTCATGTGATGGTGTAGCAAGAAATATAGGCCATAGAAAATAATTAAATATAACTTCATTTGTGAAATAATATAAAATATACTTATGAGATGATGATGTTTAATAAAAACCACGGATTTGCACGTGTATGCCTTCATACACACAAATAAGACAGGTTTTCTATTATGTATTGTTCGGATGGTTTTTCATTGTCATTTTTCTTTACGTATCTTAGCATGTCTGGGACCATGGAAATGTATAAATTATGCCTAGTTTATATCAATAACTATATTAAACTATAGTAAAAAAGGTACACACATGAAGAAAATATAGGATATTTTAATTCAAATTCCTATAAAATACATACAATTGATGAACATACAATTCTATCCATTAAGCTTATTAGTGGTATTAATAGAGCCAAGCAAGTTGAAGAATTTATTTCACTAATAGTGATTCAAGATCACAAAAGCTGGGCCCCCTGGTGGCACAAGCAGTGAACGCACAGCACTGCAAAGCTATCCCAGCCAGGGAGCTGATGCACATGGCGTAGCAGACCTCTCCTCTCCTGTCTTGCCCATTGCTCCGCGCAGCAGTGGATTTCGGTAGATCTACTTGTTTGGTTCCCCACTCCACCTCTGGTGAATCTTCTCACCATCCCCCATACCTCTGTACCCCAGTTCTTATATGCATAAACAAATAAATCTTGGGGAAAATAATTATAAAAGCTATTAGCTTTCAGCATGGATTTCACAGATGAAGATCAAAAAATTATCAGATACTGAAAAAATTACTGAATCAATAAAAATCAGAATAAAAGAGAAACATACATGACAAAATTCACATGACCTCTCAAAGGATTGGATCCCAAACAGAAAAAACACTTAAAAACAAAAAGGAATGAGAGGACTCGTGGTTTTAGATTTCAAAACATATCACAAAACAAGAGTCATCAAAATAGTGTGGTGTTGGCAGAAACAGACATATAAACCAACGACGACACCGAAGACAGAGCTCAGATACAAAGCAGTGTGTCGAGAGTCCTAGGGGCTTTTCAGAACACAACCTCACCTGAGAATGGTCCATCCCTGTCACTGCCTCCTCTCCAGGGCAACGAGGGTCTTTAAAAGTCTTCCTGAAAGTTGGAAAGGCACTGTTAACATCTAGAATCGATACACCCCCTTCCTGTGCCGCCACACACTGGCAGGCCCTCATCACTACTCGGGATATTCTGAGGCACCTCCATGGTGTTTTCCATAAAGACCGCAATCTTTCCCATCAATCGCACACAGGTTTCCTTTTTTCCACACCCCGACTGACATTGGTCATCTCTGTCTTCTGCTCACAGCCAGCTTAACAGACACGATGTCCCATACATTCCAGCACTGCCCCCGCTGACCAGTCACCCCGGCCCAGTAGCTGGAAGAGGAAGGAGCAGACACAAACTGAGCAGACTTGCCGGGGCAGGCATTGGCATCGCGGGGCAGAGTTGGGGTGAGGTGCAGCTGCACTGTAATGGGAGGGGGTGAAAAAGTGTCCCTGAGACTCTTTGTCAGAACAAAGACCTGGGAAGAGGATGTCACCATGAGGAGAGAGGCCAGGCCCTGGGGCAGAGGGGGAGACCAGCTGTAGAAGGTTTCTTCCCTTTGTTGTGGGGACTCAGTGGGAAAAGTGTCAAGGTCATTGAAAAAAATGGAAGAGGATGAGTTAGACTTCTGAGGGGCTCCACGGAGTGGAGGTGAGCATGGAGAGGACAGACAGAAAGAGAGGAGTCAGGTGGGTCTGGGGCACGTGGGCCCCCTGCTGTCATCTGCCGCAGGGGACAGTCGGCTATGAGGATGGTGCCGTGAGGAACAAGGAAGCAGGCGAAGTGCAGAGAATGACATGTCAGCCCTGCATGGTAGGCACCGGATGTGCATGGGCTGGACCGGATGGGAAGGGAGCCCGACTCCATTGGTGAAAAGTACTCTGGAAAATGAGGGCAGTGTATCCCAATGGTCTGCCGTTCTTAGCCCTGGCCCAGACAATACGCCGACAGGCCACAGGCTGCTATGTGAAACAGTAAGAAACACAAAGTGAATGGAGAGCACCCCTGAGCAGGGTCTTCACTTCAGCGGACTAAAGTGGTAGGGGCCAGCGCTCGGAGATGGGGAGAAGGGGGCTGAGCAGGAGCCGTGGGGAGGGTGGAGCCAAGTTAAGGAGCACTCATAGGAGAGCAGAAACAGAATCTGGATCAATCAAGTCATAAAAAGTTAAGTGTAAAGAAATGACAAAGAATTAAGCAAATCTATGGCAACAATTCCACAAAGTTCCCTTTAGAAGGCAGCCTCAACCTCCCTGGTGGCCTAGGGGTTAAGTCTCAGGGCTGTCATCGTGAGGCCAGAGACCACAGGACCCAGCGGGCCTCTACTGTCTCCTGCTGCTCCCCTCAGCAGTGATTTCAGTGGCTCTGCCTGTTCTGCTCCCCACTCCGGTGAATCCTCTCACCAACGCCCCCGCCACACACACACCTCCGACCTATGCTCCTGCTCTTGTATGCATAAATAATTTTTTTTTTAAAAAAAGGAATAGTCTGTTATTTCTTCCAGTGGGGACTAACCCAGTTACTCCTGCCTTGTGAATCCACTCTACGACTTACACAAAACGCTTTACTTTTGTGACTTGCGGTCACCAAATGTGGAGGTTTTCCCCACATCCAGTTCTCAGTGCCCCCAGGTGGGTGTCCTGCACTTGAACTCGATTCTGTCCTTGCAAGGGCCCAGACCACACAGAGGCCAGTCACCGGCCCAGGTTCTCACTGTGCTTCTGTCCACCAGGTGATGCCTCCAGCTACTACCTCGCCCCCTACCTTCTGCCTTGAGCCCTCTGTGCCCCCACGCCTACTGTGCTTCCCGCTCACCACCCTGGAGGTTCCACTTTTGTTTAAACCTTCCCGCCCCACCCCTACTCCACCGGCTTATTCTTTCACTCCTGCTGCCTGCAAGCCCCTCATTCCTCCTCCACTCTGGTCTGTCCTCCCTCATTCTTTCTAGTTCTCCGTCGTCTCCGTTTCTCCGTATCTGGAAGGGGTGGGGTGGACTAAAACGCCGATAAGCACCGTTTCCGCTGGGTGGGACGCGGAAGAACATGGGTGCCATCGGCGGCCCAGGCCACCAGTCCCCAGGCGGGGCCGGAAAGCTGCCGGGCAGTAGGGACGGGCGGGGGGTGGGGGTACTCGGAACGGGGCGGGACCCCTAGAACCCTGGGAGAGGACGCGGACCCCGTGGATAACTTTACAAGCCGCGGACCCGGGGCAGAACGGTCGAGGCGGGGACCAGCCTGAAAGCCATTTTCAACCGAGAGCAAAGCAGGTCGCGTCTCTCACCGCATCGTCCGCATCTTCTCGGGGTGGAGGGGCGGCTCGGGGATTTCAAGAGCGCTAGCGACTCCCGCGTCCTGATGGCAGCGCGGTGGGTGCTCAGAAGCACCGATTTAAACTAGAAACAGGGAAACTCACGCGCAGCGCTGGACCCCGACTCCTCACTCCGCTTCCGGGTCTGCGGAGAACGGCGCATGCGCGGATGAAGACGCGGGACCTGGGCGGAGCGTCATCTCCAGGGGCGGGGCTTGGAGAAGGCCCGGCGGAGCGCACTGCCCAGAGGCGCGGCTTGAAGACACTGTACGGGGCCGCAGGGGGCGGGGCCTGAACACCCTCACGCACGTCACGCAAGGCCTCTTCTTCCGCGTTTGCAAAGCCTGAATGGTGTTTTTGCGACTCCTGGAGCGCTTTATCACTGCCCACTTTAGGTTAGTATTTGTAAGTGTTTTGGGGTAACAGCCAGTCGTTGGGGGCCCTTCTTTTGGGAGGCGTAGGTCGGAAGCCGTCTTGCGGGTGGTTCGCGCGGGTCCTGCCGGGTGACGGCCCCGCGCTGGACCCGCGAACGCCTCCTGCACTAGGAAGTGATGCGAGCGGGAGAGGACGGGCAGGGGCCCGCGCAGGGACTCCAAGCAGGCGTGACGTGCCGAGCGAGGACTGACGTCCCTGCGAGGAACGGCGATCTCTTAGTGCCCCCCACAGAACACTTCTCGCTCCCCGTCCTCCCCAGCTGTCACTCTGCAGGGCGCCAGAAAGTAACAGAAATCTTATAAACTGCATATTTTGCCCAAAGCAACACTGCTCCGTTCCAGACACCTGCATAGGAACTAGACTGGGGTCCGCAGCGTGTAGGGCCGAGGCATGTTATTCAGGTCATTACCCATTACTTATAAATAACGGGCAGTTAACTTTACAATTTTGTTATCAGCTGCATTGTTCTCTATAATTGTTTCTCTCTAAAATTGCCTTTGATAAACTTACATTATGTGTAGGTCAATAATTTCTAAACGGCAATTTTTTATTATCATTTATTAAGCAGGGTAATTTTAGATTCACTGTTGGCTCATTTTGCTAGTAATTAGATCTTACTAAAAGTTTTAGTGTATTTTACCTCTTTGTTTTCTATTTCTGAATGTCTTGTCAGGTGTGGATTAAAAAAACAGAATTACGTATAGTCTTTAGAAGATATTGGAATTTATTTTCACCTAACGAGTCAACAATTTTGCTCTATTTCCTAGGGCATTTAGTAGAGAGGTATAGTCAACTGAATACAGATAGTAAAACTATAATAGACTGTCAAATATCCAGAAACTTCATTTAAACCCTTGATGCATTTTATGGCAACTCTGCAGCTCTGCAGGGTGGCAAAAAGTAACAAAAATCTTATAAATTGCATGTTTTAACTCATACCATACTTGAGATGAATTACCTTCACCTAACTACAAGATAAACCTGTTTATCATAATACCCTTAAGTTAACAATGTTGACTTGTAACTATCTGTACATTTGAGAGTAAATTATTTTTTTATTTTAAAAGTATATTTTAGCATTTCTCATTGTTTTCTATTCCTGAATATTCTGGATAGCAAAACCTGTAAATTATACAATCTCTAGAAGACTGGGATTCCTTTCCACCTCAAAACCATCAATTATGATGTATTTTTAAGAGCACTTTGTAGTTAGGCATTTTCTCTTTAATAGGAAAACAAAGACAGTAAAACTAGATGAACATATTTCCACCACACCTCTACCCTCAACGATTTTTGAGTCTGCTAGGTAACTTCGATGAAACACCTGCTTTGTTTTGCCCTCTGTGGGGGTGCCAATGTATGTAATCCCAAAGTTTGTCTTTGGCAAAAGGTTGATTCCGTGTAGGGGGCTTAGCGCAGGATGAGCTGGCTTTAAAAACGATGTTGACACACAGACTTCTCACTGTCTCCTTCCTGTGCCAGGAAAACTAGTCTTACTTCTGTTAAATGGAGAAGCAGAACTTTCATCTGTGTCATTTAGTTTACCACCTTCATTTGTGAACTGCCCAACCAAAGTCACTTCCCTGCTTCCCCCACCACCACACACACATGCACACACTCTCCCTTCTCTTAACCATTTCAGAGGGGCCTGAAGCCATATGCCCAGTTGCCCAGTCAAGCTGTCCCTCGCACACATACAGGAAGTACATGTTATTACACTTATTTCTGGCTCTTTCCCTTTAATCTGTCTGATGCTTAAACTTAAAGGAAAGCAAGGGTGAGAAATCTGTTTCTTGAATTTAAAACTGTCCAGAGGAAGTATTCCGGAAGGTGGTTTCTTGGGTCTCAGTGGCTCTTTTTGCTTGAAGGACTTGTTTTTTGGGTTTCTTCCTGAGCCTTGACCCCTACACTCAGATAGTTGAGTCCCCTGTCATTTCTGCCTCCCTCTGGAGACTTCAATCCTCATTGTCTGATTGCAGTTGAGATGCACAATTTTTCCTTCTTCAACCTCTTGGAGAAGGGAGGTTTGGTCATCTTGTGTAACGTGCTGTTTGCTGATGTATCCATCAAGATTTCTAACTAGAGGTCTGGATAAAGGCCTTTCCACCTGGGGATGCTATTCTGGCCCATGGGTGAGAAATTTGGTTCTAGGTTCTTGTCATTGTCATTTGCTCCCCAGCACCCCATATCGTTTTCCATCTTGAGTCTTGCACCTCCAGACTCTTATCTTTTGTGCTGATATAAACAAGACAGAGCTATCACTAAGAAAATATGGGAAGTCAGAAAGGTACCGATGAGGAGGGCCAAGGTCATATACAGCTGTCTCCAGAGAACCAAGGCTTCGCCGAAGACTGTTCACACCTATGCAGTTTTCCTTTGTGGCGTCTTACACTGGGAGTGAACTCCTGGATCTCTGGGGAGGCTGTAAGAAGAAAAGGCGCCTATTGCTTAGCTGGTCACTGTGCATTCGAGAAGTTCTCAATCGCTTCAACTAAATTGCGTATTGGACCTATGAAACTTACAGGCTTTTCAAGCTTAATGTCTTCTTGGAAAAATATTGAATTAGAGGGTTAAAAATAAAGAAAGGAAAATGTAAAGTATTCTGGATGGTCATTGGAAATTAAAAGAAAGATGAAAATACAGAAATGGACTTAAACTCGGGACTTAACAAAGTTGGTGGCCTTGCTTTTGCAAATTCTCATCACACTTGTCAGGTGTCTTCCCAGTATGAATTTGCGATGAACAGCAAGGTTTGAATTTTGACTGAAGCTTTTGCCACAGTCATCACACTTCTAAGGTTCTCCCCAGGATGAGTTCTCTCATGGCTTCCAAGGTGTGAATTCCAATGAAAGCCCTTGCCACACTCAGCGCACTTGTAAGGTTTCTCCCTAGTATGAATTCACCGGTGACATCTAAGGCCTAAACTTTCACTGAAGTCCTTACCACACCCCATCACATTTGTAAGCTTTTTCCCTGTGTGATTTCTGGCCTTGTGTCAATACTGATGGATGCATCAATCATTTCTGTATGACTGAGAAATGTTGGCATCCCCCTATCACGCTGATGCCATTCCAACATGGTGGAATGCCATTTTGTAACAAGCCTGTCAAAAATAGACTTGGGGTCCTCTCTGGTGGTACAAGGGGTTAAGGCGCAGCACTATGAAGCTATCTGCAGCCACTGCAGCACGAGTTCAATCCCTGGCCATGGAGGGGACCCACTTGGCGCAGCAGACCTCTGCTGTCTCCCCTCTGCTCCCTTCAGCAGTGTACTTCAGTGGATCTGCCTGTTCTGCTCCCCACTCTGTCTCTGGTGAATCCTCTCACACACACCCCCATACCTCTGGCTTGTACCCCAGCTCTTGTATGCATAAACAAATAAAGTAATAAAAAAGTTGACTTGGACTAAGCTTCCGAGATGACCTGAAGATACATGAAACACAGTGGAAACCTGATGAAGGTAATCAAAGTGCCAAGTGTATTAAAAATGGCTCCTCAACTATAACACATCAGAGGATTCCTCTAGGTTACCGACCAACACAAATGCAGCAAGTCTTTACACACAATTCAAACCTTAGGCTTCATGAGAGAATCCATTCAGGGTGAAGTCTCACATATGTGCTTGGTGTGGCAAGGAAGTCAGTCAAAATTCACACCTTGCAGTTCATTGGTGAATTCACCCTGGGGAGAATGATCACAAATGGAAGGGGTGTGGCAGAGCCTTTACACGGGTCACAATCTCACTGGCCACCAGACAACCCATCCCAGAGAAACCCTACCAGTATGGTGTGGAGGCCAGCATGTCCAGTCAAAAGGCAAATTTTGTACATCATCAGAGAACTCATACTAGGGAAGGACCTTACAAAGGTGATGAGTTGGCAAGGGCTTTAGACAAAATTCATATCTTGTCATTCGTCAGAGAACTCATACTGAGAAGTCTTACAAAGGTAACTACTAGAGCAAGGCTTTTAGTTAAAACTCTTAGGTGTCATGAGTTAATTCATAATAAGGAGAACCCTTTCGAACATAAGGAACTGGCAAGGGCTTCAGTGTGCTTCAAGTCTGACGTACCGCCACCGGGCTGTCCACGTGGGAGGAAAACACTGGAAATGTAATGGATGTGGCAAGGCTGCTATCGAGACTGGGCATCTCACCGGTAGGTGGGAGCAACGGTCCTGAGGATCGGCAGGAGAACTTAACTTGTATCAAGACAAATGCTGGTTCTCGGAAAGAAGAAAACTTCATCCAATCCCTTGAATTTTGTCCTGGAGTCTGAGGTTTTGACCTTGGCACGCAAAGTTTTGGAAGTGCAAAAGCGTTCAGCTCGGGCCACTGTAACAGGAATGTCATCTTTGATATTAAAGGTGCATTTTACTGATGTTATGTATATAACCCCAGCTCACAGACAATGTTGGGAGAAACGAGGCTGAGACCTGGATCTACGAACTTGGACAAGAAGCTCTTAGGCAGGAAAGCCCCCCAAGGTGTTAGGGATGAGAAAAGGGGACAGCAAATGCCAGAGGCTCGGACAGCTGTCCCTCCTGGAGCGGACGCTGAGCCACAACTCTGCACAGATGTAGGCTGTGCGCCTAGAAAGTTGTTCATGATGCAACAGGTGAACAGTGTGACAGCAACTGGGGTTCAGAATACAAACGAACGTGCTAGGACATAAGCGCACGTTCCATCAGAGCAAAGTACCACAGAAGAGAGGTCGGAAGGAGATGGGCGAGAGAGGATCTCATTGTGGGTAAGTGGCTTGGAGCTTGTGCTTGAATATCTGTGGGACCAGAACTGGAGGAGTTAAGGCAATTCAGTGACCAAGCCGGGAAGAAAAGAACCGCTTTACTGCAGAAGATCAAGGGCAGCCACAGCCATCACCAGAGGCATCACCTGCTTCACAAGCTCCTTCCCCAGGGCGTGTCAAGCTGTGCCCTCTGCAGCGGGATGACAGGGCACACGCTGCTTGGGCGATGGTCTGGTCAGCAGCCGCAGAGAGGGAGGACGCGGACTGGAAGTGTCCCCCCGGTAGACGTGCCCTTCCCATTACTCTGGCCCAAAGGGGTGATCGTTAGCATCTGGGATCAACACCATCACAGTCTCTTGAGAGATGCTTCTGTGACACTTGTCAAAACCGAAAAGAGAACAGGACGCTGTGGCGATGCTTTCTGTCTCCCAGAACAGCCACACCATCCACTCCCCCAGAGCCTCAAGTGGAGCATCTAAGCAGGAAACAGCCCACATACCAACATCACCACAGTGAAGTCTGGGGAAATATGTATGAATCTGAGACTAAGAGGGTATAAGAAGAAAGAAGTCCTCATGACAGAGGACATAAATCCCACTAATAGAAAAGATAAATAAGACAGCAAATCTTATTTTAATATATCTTTAAGCCAGAGTATTTCTTTAAGAAAAAGTGCACATTAGTATTTCAAACATGGGAAGGAATTTATCAAGAATTTGCTAGAAATAAAAAATAACATCATCTATGTAAGAAACTTCAAAACATTTTGAAAATAGAATTGTGCTGCCAGTCACCTCTAGCTGAACTGTGGAGATTTCAAAGTGAAAGGAAAGTGTTTCTGTGTAATCACGCTGGTAAGTCTATCAAAACTTGTTGCTTCAAAAATTTCCTCCTAGTGTCAAAAGCAAAGTTTCTAATAAATGTGGAAAGGTTTTTGTGTATCCTTCAAGCACCCGAAAACAAAGAGTACAGAAAAACCACACAAATGTAACGAATGTGGAAGGACTTTTAGCCGTTTTTTAGTCCTCACTAGTCAGTAGAGAATTCATTCTGAGCAGAGACATGGAGACCTAATGTGTGTGGGAAAGACTTCAAATAGTTCGCAACCCTCGCAGACAGCAGAGAATCCACACAGGAAAGAAGTGAAACATATGTGACTAGGTCACATTCTCCCCTCATGAGCCACTGGAGAGCTCACACTGGAGAGAAACCCCCGAGTGCAATGCATGTGGTAAGACTTCTGTCAGGTGACCAGGCCTTTGGCAACATGACAGAATCCCACTGAAGAGAAAAACCTTAGAAACATAAAGAGTGTGGTGACGGTTTTACCACAGGAACGTTATCTTGGGGTCCTGAGAGACCCATCCTGGAGAGAACCCACACAAATGTAGCGACACACTCGCTCTCGGGCAGGACTCTACTCTCAGGAGTCGCCCGGGAATTCATGCTGAGAAACCTCACAAATGCAATGAACGTGGGAAGCTTTTAAGCCACGTTCGCACCCAACTAAGCTTCAGAATGCACATCTGGAGATAAGTCGCAAAACCTGCACACCTGACCAGACACTAGAACGGAAACCACGTGCATCCAGTATGGGTGACAGTGCTTGCACGCAAAGCTCAGCTCTGGAGGGTCCTCAGACAATTCATGGTAGAGAAACACCGTGCAGATGTCATGAATGTGACAGTCCTTTAACTGGTCACTTCATGCCTTGTATGACATCAGGGAATCCATACTGGAGAGAAACAATACACATGTTATGTAAGTGGTAAGGCCTTTCACCTGTACTCAAGCCACACTAGACATGAGAATATGCTTTCTGGAGAGACACAACATAAATAAAAACACGTTAAAAAAGTGTGTGGAGGCCTCCCTGGTGGCGCAAGGGGTTGAATGCCACTCTGTGAGGTTTCCGTGGCCACTGCAGCACGAGTTTGATCGCAGGCCAACGAGGGGAACCACAGGGCACAGCAGACCTCTCCTGCCTCCCGCTGCTCCCCTCAGCAGTGTACTTCAGTCAATTTGCTTGTTCTGTTCCCTACTCTGTCTCTGGTGAATCTTCTCACGCCCACACCTCTGGCCTGTACCCCAGTTCTTGTCCGCATAAATATATTTTTTTAAAAAGTTTTTATTATTTAAGGGCTCTAGTAAAGACAATATTGCCATTGATGATTTTCAATCTGAAGTTTGAAATCTCACTATGGGGGCATTGGGGAGGGATTAGGAAGACACAAGGGCCTTTTATTAGAGATTATTCTAATAAAGTAATAAAGTTTTTTAATAAAACTCTAATAAAGTTTTCTGAGGAGCAGAAACAATGAGTTTCAAATACAATAGTGTGTGACTGACTGGGCGCAGGGGTGTGGGCTGGAATATGTGTTAACAACCATGAAGTCACAGGTCCAGGATACTCTACAGACTGTCTGGTCCATGAGGGCCCCGGGTTATCGAGACCAGCCCCACCAGCTGAGCGTGAAACAGAGCAAGCCTTGGGGTCGAGATGCTCGTGAGAACAGTATGGAGGTGAGCAGGGAGAGTTTCTGTGGGAGAAACTCAGGACCCAGCAGGACTGACAGCCCAGCAGGACTGTCAGAAGTACATCTGAAGTCCTATTCAGGTCAACTCATCCTTTCACGAGTTAAGTGGTAACGTGTGCAAGTGTCCATCAGACCACAAATATGACTCAGTAACTTCACTAGAGGAGCAGCTGTGGAAGGCTAGAAAAACCTAAATAAATAGAAAAGCCTAAAGCTAAAAACCTAGTATTTATACATTACGTAATTCTCTTCACTCTAGTAAAATTCCCTTTTGCATCCTTTGCCCCACACCCCAGGATGAAACAGAGGTTCCAGGCCCTCCTCAGCACCCGGGCTGCGGGTAACCCCCTCCCCCGCAACAGTACCTGCTCCAGCTGCTATTGCAGGCCGGGAAGGTGAGGCGGAGAAGGGGGCACCAGCTCTGCTGGCACAGGTTAGGGTGTGGTCTTGCAGGGGCTGGTGGGCATGGGCCGATCTCTTGGGTGGGCCCTGGCGCTCAGCTCCACAATGGTGGTAGGACAGCCTGAGACCCAGGCGCTCTCAAACCACTCTGTGTGGGGGCGAGAGCACCCCACTTCAGAGGGAGGGAACATTCACTGGCCAACACGCACGACTCAGTGGCGAGGGTGCCCTCCTGTCCCCTCCTGACCACACACTGCTCAGGTGCTGGTGAAGTGAGAAGAGCGAGCACAGACACACGAGCTGCCTACTGCTGACAGACATGGTCTCCAGAACCTCGGCGAGTCGGCACGCTAGAACGCTAGCACTGCAGGCGCGCGGTTACTGCTGTGTGGTCAGAAAGGTCCTGACATACTTTCTGTTTTCCATGCAAAACCGTGCCATGACTTTTCCAACAACCCGGCAGAATGGCCCAAACGCTGTGCAGTCCCCCAGGCCACAGGGTGAGGTTCTACCCCACGGCAGACGGCGTGGACACGTGGGCCTTTGAAGGGTCTGGCTCCAAGGCCAGAGTCCTGTGAACTTAGTGCCTCCACAGTGGCCACAGAGGGCTCCCCCTCCACGGTGGGACGCCCCACACGGAGCAGGCAGGAAGAGGGTCAGCCAGACCCGTGATGGTGAACAACCGGGGGACGTCTGCAGGTGTAAGCCTAGTTGACGCTGCTGCCAGAACAACAGTAACTCCGTTCTCAGTAAAAGTTAGTCTCTTTCCACGAAACCTCCCCTCGAGCTGCAATTGTCAGGCCGCGGTGGAGGAGGCCTGGGGCCCTCACACAACATGTCAGACTCCAGAGGGGTGACTGTCCAGAGCGGGGACCAGCGTCGCCATCATCCCCACACTGAAAACATCCCAAGACTCAGCCAGCTCCCAGTGACCAGACAGTGCAAGTTTCTGATTAGCTTCTCCTGAGACCCTTGGCGAGTCGGGAGACTCTCACGGCTTCAGATCCCGCGGGCAGAGGGGGCCCTGGAAAGGCGGGAGGAATCAGGAGCCACGGGCCATGGAACAAAGTTGGAACTCGACCTGCTAGATGAGAGAAAATAAACCCTGCTCCTGCCCCCGGGGCTCCTGGGCTCACTCCCGCCCACACCCCTCTCCATCTCTCACCCCATTCAGCTTTGCCTTCCTGCCTGTGCTCCTGCTTTTCTCCAGGTCCTTCTACTTCCTCCACTCTGTCTTCCTGCGCCATCATCTTCCGCAGGTGCCTGCCTGCCCTATAAATCGAACTCGCCTAACATGCTGCTGTCTTTAGGGCCAGGCACCACTACCGTCCCCACTTCTGCATGGGAGTCTGTCACCCCAAGAGCTACTTTATATTAGAGTGTGCCCCTCTGCCACTGTCGATACAGAGCCTAATGGCCTCCTAAGCACAGCTCACTGCCACTGGCCCTGACATTTTCTCCCTGACATTGCACCTGAACTTAAGCTACGTCAACAGTCCTTGGCCTCTGACGTCCCTGCCCATTCTCTTCCCCTACACTCCTGATAAAGCCACGATCCCAAGCGCTCTCGTGCCACCTCATGCTCAGGGCCCTTTCCCCTGCAGCCATCCTGCTCCACCTCTGTCCCATCCCATCCCATCCAGGCTTCCCAGCACGTGCCCTCATGTGGGGGCAGTGCCCACAGCGGATAGAAGAGTTGGGCATCCTAATAAATACTGCCCGGAGGTGGCTGCGGAACTGAGCAGAGAATCAAGGGCACAGGACCTGCCCCTGAGGCACTGAGAAGTCGGCTGCCCCTGCTCCCCGCAAGCAGGCATGTCGTGGAGGTAACCACGAGCATGGAGACAGCGACCTGACAAGGGGGGTCCGTGTGTGTGTGAATGTTTACAAGTGTGTGTGGGGACTTATGAGGAGTGTGCGCGTGCACTTACAGATGGCAGTGGTATTTGCATGTGTCCAGCATGAGCATTCTCTCGGGGTGCGACTGATGCTCTGTGACTGCATCTATCACTGTGTGTGTGCGTGTGTGAAGGTGAACACACGGGACTGCAGAATTCAATGCGTCAGGGGCATGCAGATGTGCCTGAACAGCTGTGAGTCACGTGTGTGCAGGGGAGGCTCACCCTGCGGGCGGAAATGAAGGAAACGACCTGAAGCCGTCCTCATGTTGTTTGGGTAAACACCGGGCAGTGGTAATGCTGGATCACATGGTGTTGCCCATCTTCAGATTTTTAAAAAAATTTATTTAGTTATGCCTACAGGAGCTGGGGAACAGGCCAGAGGTACAGGAGGTGGGGTAAGAGGATTCCCCAGAGACAAGAGTGGGGAGCAGAACAGGCAGATCGACTGAAGTACACTGCTGAGGGGAGCAGCGGGGAGACAGGAGAGGTCTGCTGTGCATGTGGGTCCGCTCCCTGGCTGGGGCTCGAACTCATGCTGCAGTGGCCTCATACACCTTCATAGTGCTGAGACTTAACCCTCCGCGCTCCAGGGAGGTCCCATTATCAATTTTTTGAGAACTCTCCAAGCCATTTCAAGGAAAGCGGCACCACGTAACATTCCACTCAGCAGTGGAGCAGTATCCTGATAAGCAAATTCCCTGAACGCTAACCTCACGGACACTGACAGCAGGAGGGTAAATGTGCTACACTAAAGCGGTGTCATCACCTCCTCTTATTCCAGGTCTCTCCACCCTTCTGGGTCTGACCTCCAGTCCTGGCCCAGAGCCCCCTGCAGGCCGCAGCCAGTGCGGGAGTGAGTCAGATTCCCTGGGCGACCCTCTCAGTGAGCAGCCTCCCCGGCCACCGACCTCCCGCAGACCCGTCTATCCCGTTTATTCTGGGCTCCTCCCGGAGCGCTGTCTCCCCAAGGCCCAGGGGCAGGGTCCCCCACATCCCACGTCTCTGGAGCCGCTGAGGACCCTGAAGTTGTTCTCGGTAATTAGCACCAGGACAAGTTTCCCGACTCTGCTGAGCTCCCAGGCCTGTCACTGCCCGCCAGCTCCAGGGGACACGATAATTGCAGCTCTGGGGGGGGGTGGGGGGGTGTCCCAGTATCACACACTATATCTGGGGGTGCTCTGGCCCGACACATGATGCAGGCTGAGCCCTTGGCTGAGCCCAGCGCCAGGCAGCAGGAGCTGGTGAGTCTGTCTGAGCTCAGGGGGGAGTGGGAGGAAGTGGTGGGTGCAGGAGGAGACACGGCCAGAGGGGTACCTTTTCCTGGAGCACAGCCTGGGTAGGTACCCCCTGAGTTCATGAAGACAGTGGGGGCCCACCCTGAGGGCAACTGGGGCCCCAACTTCGGCTCCTCAGGCACAGGGGCCTGCAGGTTGATATCGGTGTGTGCGGGGGGGACAGACCCTGACACCCCTGATCTCAGGATGTGGTTCTGGGGCCTCCTGCTGCTAGCTCCTCAGCAGGAGCCAGAGCCAGCTGACTCCCAGCTGGGAGTCAGGGGCTCCTCAGGGCGTCTGGTCGGGGCACAAGCCTGTCTGGGGGCCGCGGGAGGGGACAGTTCTGACCCTGGTGTGAGGGACGCAGCGGGCAGCGCTCATGGGTCCCCACTATGCGGAGAATTTTCTCCCGTAACCTTAGGACGGCAGCACTGAGGAAACTCAGGCTGGGGGTCGCAGACAGCATTTTCAGGCTGACATGTCTTAGAATCTACTTCTGCCGCTTCTCCCTCCACGCTGTAATCCAGCCAAAACCTGCATCGTTCACAGGGAGAGAGACAGGGCTGTGCGGCCCTCCCCTCCCCCGCTGTGGCCCTGTCCATCCTGCTATCATGGCTCCTGGGCCTCAGCCCGCAGCAGCGGGGCGCCCCCAGCTCTGTCTGTGCTGTGCCATCGGGCCCCACTGCTGGGCTCTGGCTGGTGTCTGTGCTCCAGCCACGGAGCTGGGGTTCCTGGAGCGGAGCCCCGAGTCTGCAGCTGCTGCTGGGGCCCGGCCGCTGTGCACCACCCCCAGGCCCGGCAGCGCTCAGGACACGCGGCAGCCAGTGCTGGGGATCCAGTCTCCACACTTCAGCAAAGTGAGAAACTGTCGGAAAATGAGCTAGAAACAGGAGGAAGCTTGTCACTACCAGAGTTGAAGTGAGTGCCGCGGCGCTCACAGGTGTGCTGGGACATGGAGTCAGGTCTTGTGATTTATCGGGAGACTCCGCTGAGGGCCCTGTCAGTGAGGCTCCGTGTCCCGTGTGTCCCGCCCAGCCAGGTTCAGCTCTCCTCTCGGCCCCGACCAGTGAGTGAATCTTACAAACCCGGAGCCTATCTGTGCCTGCGCACCCTCTTCCTCGTGAGGACGGGATAGCACTGTCTCGGGACTGTGTGAGGAAGGATGTCACCCCCCTGGGAGTCCCCGGAACAGTGAGCCGTGGTTGTATGTATGCGCTGAAAGCCTGTCAAGGATTAAGAGCCTTTAAGCGAATACTTCAGAGTCACAGCTGTCGGGGGTAGGAGGGAGGACAAGGCTGCAGTTGCCATGGTCTGGGCGTCTGAGCCTCGGGTTCCTGGTCAAGCTCCTGCGGCTCAGGAGGCCAATGTCAGCCACTGAGAAGTGACAGGATGGACACCTGGGATTTGGTGGTAGCAACTGTTATTTTATTAAAAAGTATAATTGGGATTCTGGGCAATTTTTTTCTCCTCTCCCATCAGCTCTTGCTCCACTTCACTGCCTCCAGGCTGAGGGCCACAGATCTAATTGTCAAGAACTTGATTGTGGCCAATTTCCTGGTCCTGTTCTCCAGTGGACTCTGCTATCCGCTGGAACTTTTTGCATGGTTTCACATCTTCAATGACTTTGGCTGTAGGTTTTTTCTCTATGTTCGCCAAGTGGGCAGAGACGTGTCCATGGGCACTACCTGCCTCCTGAGTGTGGTCCAGGCCATCACCATCAGCCCCCAGGGATCCAGGTGGGCGGGGCTGAGGGAGAAAGTTCCCGGGTGCATCATTCCCTGCACTGTCCTGTGCTGGGCTGTGAGCATGCTGGTTAATGTCGTGTATCCTGCATTTTTCTCCAGCACTTTGAGTGACAAGAACATCTCAGACAGTAAATGTTTTAGACACTGCTCTGTTGTTCGTTTTGACCAAATCACAGACTCGTTATTCGCAGCTTTGCTCTCATTGCCTGATGTTGTGTTTTTTGTGATCATGCTGTGGGCCAGCGGCTCCATGGTCTGCACCCTGCACCGGCACAGGCAGCAGGTCCGGCACCTCCACAGGAGCAGCGCCTCGTCCACGTCCTCCCCCGAGTCCAGGGCCACCCGCACCATCCTGCTCCTGGTGAGCACCTTCATCTTCTTTAACACCATTTCCTCCATCATGAAGACTGCTTTGTCTATTATTTATAATCCAGACTGGTTCCTTTTTAATTTCAACACAATAATCACTCTGTGTTTCCCCGGTCTCAGTCCTTTCCTGCTCTTGAGCCAGGAATCCAAGGTGTCCCTGCTGTGCTGTGCCTGGATGAGGAATATTAAATCCCCCAACCTTTGAGAAATATGTGTATCATGTGGGTGCATGGTCGTTTATTCATTCGATAACTCACTCAACACCCCCAGTCCTAAGTGCAGTCATGACTGACCTATGGTTCATGGACTGGCTGAGCAGACTTTCAGAGCATGTGTTTTTGGATCAGTCATGTAACGAGGTCTATACTCATGACCCTGATACTCCTGTGAGGAACATATTCTGGTTCCAGATGGCTCGCATTGCATGTGATACAACACCAGGTCCTGACACTCTCTGTAATGGTGTCACTTTAATTATCACAGTAAAATTCTTAGAAATATCTCAGCATGGGACCTCCCTGGTGGTACAGGTTTTAAGCACCACACTATGAAGCTCTCCACAGACACTGCAGTAAGAGTTTGATCCCTGACCAGGGAACTAACCCACATGGCATAGCAGACCTCTCCTGTCTCCCTGCTGCTCCCCTCAGTAGTGTATTTCCCTCGATCTGCCTGTTCTGCTCCCCCCTCTGTCTCTGGTGACTCCTCTCACCCCCCCCCACCCAACACCTCTAGCCTGTACTCCAGCTCTTGCATGCATGCGTAAATAAAATCTTTTTAAAAAAGAAAAAAGAAATTATCTCAGCATGTTGCTTTGGACACATGGAAATGGAAGGGTGGGTGCAGGGCAGCCCTGGAGTGTTAGAAAGCTGTCCTGAGGGGAGATCCTGGCAGGCTTCAGGAGCATTCTGAGTTTTGCACATTCCATCCCTTTATTTGAGAAGGGTGTTTGAAGTGATTCCACGTGGGAACATCCTCTAGTAGAGCTAGCTGGCGGATGGATGGGCTGGGGCTGAGCAGACATCAAAGCATATCTTAGCTAGTCTCTAGACAACAGTGGGTGAAGGTGACAATTCAAGAAGATGGGTTTTGCATGGAGTTGGGGTGTAGGAGCAAGATTTCTCCCTTGGTGAAGGTGATGTAAGCATCTGCAAGAGACAGAATGGAGGTGTCCAGTCTAGTCTCTCAGATGGAGACGTGATAAAATTCAGCACCTGAAGAGACACACTTGGAAGGAAAGAGCTGGATCCACTGTGTGCTCAAGGCACCAACTGGGTGTGTCCTCAGTTTCATGAGGGATGTGTACAGATTTTGCTTGGAATTTATAGTGTGGAACTGATGCAAAATATGAAGTATTCAATAGCGTGAGAATCAAAACACTTAGTTTGACCTACTTGTCTGTACATATTTGAGCTCAAGTACAACACTTCCTTAGGTTGCCACAAATTCGACCACAGAGGAAGGAAAAAGAAAAGCACATAGACACATTCTTACAATTGTATTATGTTTTCATATGTGCCCATGCAGAGGGCGCAGACGTGTGACCTGGGCATGTGTAATGCACACATCTGTATCCTAAATTTAATTATGGCATTTATCTATATATTAGAAATTCATAACTGACAATAATGATGATAGTATTAATGAGAATGACATCTCTTCAAAAAATTGTGACATTTCTTAAAGTTTATATTGTCTGATGTGGATATTGCCACACAATTGTTTAATTGTTAAAATAAATACATGTTTTTACCACTATCGTTTTATTATTTAACCATAGCTCTTCAAAATGACCCAATGTCCAGAGTAATATTTACTTGATCTTAAATGTTGCAATTTGTCTTTCAGTTTAATATATCGATAATTTGGTAGCATTTTCTAATTTTATCTATATTGGCTCTTTTTCATTGGTTTAAACAGTAATCCTACATTAGAAAGGGACTTTACATTCTAAGTGATAATTGCCCCATCTTCTTTGAAATTTGTTTGCACAGTATTGCTTGTTTTTAGCCTAGAAATTTCATTCTATTTTTAAGAGACAGCACAGCTCATTTAGTCACTTGCATCCACCTTTCCGTAATATTGGGGTACCTTTTGATAAAGTTAAAATCTAGTCTCTGCATTATGCTCCGCAGAACACTGCTGGGAGACAGACAGTAGATAAGAAAGGGAGTCAGGTACATTCAAGTAGAGCCAGGTCGAGGATCACATGCCTAAGGGGCTCAGAGTGCCCGAGAAAGTGGAATGACGGCAAACAACCCACAGGCGTCCTGAAGGGAGAAGCTGGCTGAAAGCCTGACGTCACCATGGATGACCAGCAGGACCATCTCCCCCAGTCAGGAAATGCCTGCAAAAAACGCCGAGATCCAACTTAGTCCCAGAATTCTCCCGTCTCGCCCGCTGCTTCTCTTAGCGATGCATTTCAGCAAATCCACCTGTTCTCTACCCTGCCTCTGCTGAATCTGTTCACACCCAAGCCTCTGGCCTCACCCTGATGCTCTTCCCAGAAAACTCCACATAAGGACACGAAAATATGAGTATTTACTACATCCCATCTTTATAAGCCCACTCATGTATATTTTACATATTTAAAGAACTGCCCCTGTGAGTGCAGAGTAAGTTACAATGAGCTCACCCTGTCCTCAGTCCCGGGATCCACAACAGCGTCTTGAGAACCCCCAGCCCTGGGCTCTCCCGCTATCACTACCCCTCAGGCCACCCTGCTCTGCCTCTGCCCGGGGGTCACCACCTGGAGGGGCCCTTTGCATGGAGGAGGCGGAGCCAGCACCTTCCCTTTTGGCTTCTACTTAACGCTGTCTGTGTGTCTCCTGCTGCCCGAGCCTTTGGGCAAATCCGGCCACCGCCCGACGGAACTTGGTTTCAACTCCTCGAACGCCCCCGATCGCACAGGCCGCCAATTCAGGCCCGCGGGTTCCACGCGTGGGGTGTCGAGGGAGCACACAGCGAGCGCGCGCAGAACACGCGGTGGGCGCTCCTGGCGGCTTCGGGGTCGCGGCTGCGCGCCCAGGCGGGGGAGCCCGGAGAGAGCCGGTCACGACGAGGGCCCAGGGCCTGGAGACACGCGGGAAGGGGCAGGGCGCAGCCTCCACCACCCAGAGGGGAAGGAGCCGAGTCATCCATCACCCAACGCAAGTAAAATGAACGGGGCCCCCCGCACGCACGCACGCACGCACGCACGCACGCACAAGCGGCGCATCAGAGGACCTGACAGCCGCGCGGCCTCACGCGCACCTGAGCCGAGCTCACCACACGGGGGCACGACGCTCCACCCCGGAGCCTGGCGGCGCCAGCGCCCACTAGCCACTCACGACCCTTCACAAGAACCTTCTGGTGAAGCGCGGCTCCTTCACAAGAACCTTCGGAGGAGAAGCGCACCTCCCGCCGGACCGCGCCTTGAGGGCGTCGCCAAGGCCCAGTGACAGGAATTCCGCAGAGCAGCCGCCTTACCCAGTGCGCATGCGCACGCAAGGCCACGCCCCCACCACGCTTTGGCCCCGCAGCTCCCGTAGCTCCCATACGCAGGCGCAGATCTTCAGGAGCGCGTGCACCCTGGTGGGTGTCTGCAGGTTCCGACAGTGCGCAGTCCAGCTCGGGCAGAAAGCCAGGTAGGTCCCCAAAGGATGGAACAGAAGTCGGCGAGTGAGGGGGGGTTCAGGGTTACAAAACTCGAATGGGGTATGGTATGCATCCTACTGAAAAGCCTCAGCAAGTCTTATTTATCCATTAATGAGAAAGAGGTGGGGTTACATCAACACGTGCATTTAACAATGACTACTTTTTTTTTTTTCTTTCAAGAGCAGCTTGGGGTCTTGCGACCTTCAGCCAGGATAGATGATATAGGCAATTACAAAATCAAGACAGAATTATTATGATTGGTTAATTTTTATTGTGGCAGGTATACTAGTTTTATGCAATCACAACTAATTATTCTATTTTCACTCTGAGTATAAGACCGGGCAGAAAAAGAGGGGTGACTCTTGGGGAATCAGACCTGCACGAGGCGGCTGATGGGTGTGGTGCTGCCAGCGCAGTGAATGTAGACAGGCGGGATCCTGCTCAGCCAAGGCTGCCCCAGATGCTAATCCACACCTCTGAGGAGGAGTCCTGGGTGCACAGCGGTGCTGGCCCACCGCCTGCCTGGACGGGCCCGCGGTCCTCAGCGCCCAGCGGGCTCAAGGCTGTGACGAGTGAAAGGAAGCTCGAGAGCTGGCAATGGCCCGAGCAAAGAGGACCCCAGCAGGCCCTCCATGGACTCCCTGCGCTCCTGCCCCCACCTCATGGCAGGTCTTCCCGCTGCCACCATTAAAATATATTGAGTTTTAATTGCGTACTATTGGGTACCCCATCAGGTATCAGCACCCACATGTGCCCCCAACACCCTCCCCCACATTCCACCCAGGCCACTGAGCTCCTCCCTCTGTGTTCTACCCCTCAGTCTCCTCTTGCTCCTGAGAATCCTGGTCTGTGTACCCTGGTGCCCTGAGACCTCACTAGGACACAGCCCCTTCCACCAGCTCCCCAGCCCCTGCCCAACCACTTGGCCCCGCCCGTGTGCACGCTGCCCTGCAGCCTCCACCATCCACAGCAACTCTGTCTGCCCCTCCAGCTCTGTCGCTGACGAGCCTGCCTCCAGCTGCTCCCCTCGCTCTGGTCTGTACCCAACTCCAGCACCACAAGCCCATGACCGTGTCTCACGACCGTGTCTTCTCGGTCGCACACGCTCTCGCTCAGCCCCGTCTCCTCGGTGAGCCCGCTGCCCGTTGCAGCCATCATGGCCCTGCCGCCCTGACTCCCGTGGGCGACCCTCTCAGTGAGCAGCCTCCCCAGACATCCCTCCTCCTGCAGGCCCCAGTCTGTCCTGTTTGTTCTGGGCTCTTCCCGGGAGTGCTGACTCCCAGGGCCTAGGGAGCAGGGTCCCCCACATCCCACGTCTCTGGAGCCGCTGAGGACCCTGAGGTTGTTCTCGGTAATTAGCACCAGGACAAATTTCCCGACTCTGCTGAGCTCCCAGGCCTGTCACTTCCCGCCAGCTCCAGGGGACACGATAATTGCAGCTCTGGGGGAGCGGGGGGGTCTCATCATCACACTGTATATCTGGGGGTGCACTGGGCCCAGCACATGGACACAGGCTGAGCCCTTGGCTGAGCCCAGCGCCGGGCGGCAGGAGCCGGTGAGTCTGTCTGTGCTCAGGGGGCAGTGGGGGTGTGGGAGGAGGTGGATGCAGGAAGAGACACGGCCAGAGGGGTACCTGTTCCTGGAGCACAGCCTGGGCAGGTACCCCCTGAGCTCGTGAAGACAGTGGGGTGTGGGCGCCCAACCCTGAGGGTGTCTGGTGCCCTAGCTCGGGCTCCTCAGGCACAGGGCCTGTGGGGTCCATGTGGGGGAACCCTGACTCCCCTGACCTCAGCATGTGGTTCTGAGGCCTCCTGCTGGTAGCTCCTCAGTAGGAGCCAGAGCCCCGATGCCCAGGCTGTGGGCAGCTAAGGCCTCCCAGCTGGGAGACAGGGCCGGGCCCTCAGGGCGTCTGGTGGGGCACAATCTGTCTGGGGGCTGCAGGAGGAGACAGAGCCAACCCTGGTGTTGTTACAGGGCAGGGAGAGGGGTATTTTAGAATTTTTAAATTTGTTCTTTTTAAATGAGTTTTGTTATTTGTTGTATGAAGATAAAATATAAAGTTTTTAATGGGAAGGAATTTTAATGCAATTAGAAATAATATAGAAAAGACAACAAATAGTTATAAACTAAGTATTTAGAGTTACTTTATTTTTTTGAGGGTAAAAGTTTAGCTAAATAGGATTGGTTTAAAGCAAGGCTTAAAAGCGGCTCATAAGATTAAGGATTTTTTAGTAGAGACTGACAGAAAAGAGTTAGATAAATTTGGGAGAGAAAGAGCAAAATTAAAACTAAGATGAAAATTGCTGTTAATTTCCCCACAGGTCTTTTACTTACATCTGTTCCAGCCAGTCCAGGACTAAAAAGCAAGCAGTTTTCTGCAGGTCCCTCTGCTCCACGTGCCCCTCTAGGTCTCCTTGCTGTTTTTTATTCTGCTTTTTTCCCCTCCATTCCTTTGTCCTATTTTTTTTTTTTAGCATTTTTTAATTTTTGCTACGTTCCACCCTACTTAGGGTGGGACTGGGATTTTGGAACTTTTTTTTGAGGGGGGTACCACCCTGTTACAGTGTGAGGACAGAGGGGGTCAGCGCTAAGGGTCTGCACTCCCAGAACGTCCTCACTCACTGTGGTAAAGCGTGTGTGAGAGAACAGACCTGACGTGGCCTTCGACAAACTTTAACACAAACTCAGCTGGGTTCCCGTGACCTTCCAGGGGCAGACACACTGTGCCGTGTGTGACCGAGCAGGTGTGCACCCTCGCGCGCGCGTCTCCCTCCTGCGTCCCAGGGCCGCTTCCCCTCCACGCCGCGTCTCCGACCAGTCCCTTCCCCATCCGCTCTCTGCTCCTCATTGTACTAGTGCCAGACTCTCCCCACGGGGTTTACGATCGAGTCAGGCCAAGCTTGTGCCCCCGGGTTCATGAGGCTCGGTGTTGGGTCCGTGTTCCCGGCTGTGGCCCCGCCTCGGTCTGCTGGAGTCAGAGCAGCCGTGTCTGTTTCCAGGCTGCGCGGAGCGCTGGGCGCGCAGGCTGTGTCGGGGCAGCGCGGCCCTCTCTGCCCTCGGGGCTCCCAGCTCACTCAGATCCCCGAGCTGAGTCCCAGCTTGAACCTGCCTGGACAGTCAGCTCAGCAGCGCGCGGCTTGTGTCATGACCAATCTCTGGAAATAAATCACCTTGCCGTGGCAGCAACGCAGGGCCAGTCTGGTTCTGGTGGATGTGGAGACTCGGCTGCGGGCCCTGCTCAGTGTGGTTCGGTGTCCTGTGTCTGTCCCCGCCCAGCCAGGTTCAGCTCTCCTCTCGGCCCGAAGCAGTGAGTGAATCTGACAAACCCGGAACCCCCTGTGCCTGCGCGGCCTCTTCTTCACGCGATTGGGACATCTGCCTCGGAGTCTGTGAGGAAGAAAGGGGCCCCTGATGGAGGGTCCCTGGAGCAGTGAGTCCTGGTTGTACATTCAGCACTGAAAGTCTGCAAAGGACAGGGCCTTCAGGTGACATCTCAGAGTGGGAGCTGTTGGTCCTGAGGGCAGGACCGTAGTGGACATCAACCTGGTGTTCCAGGCAGGTCCTCCTGCTCTGGAGGCCCGTGTCCACCGCTGAGACTGACAGGATGGGCCCCGGGGAACTGGCAGTAGAAATGATTTTCTTGTTCCAAACTCTGTTTGGAGTCCTGGGCAATGTCTCTCTCCTCTCCCATCAGCTCTTCCTCTACTTCACTGTCTCCAAGCTGAGGGCCACAGATCTGATCGTCAAGAACCTGGTTGTGGCCAATTTCCTGGTGCTGATCTCGAGTGGCATCTGCTATCCCCTGGCATCTTTGGGGGAGCACCTCATCCTCAACGACGTTGGATGTAGATTTTGCCATTATGCTCGTCAAGTGGGCAGGGGCGTGTCCATCAGCACCACCTGCCTCCTGAGTGTGGTCCAGGCTGTCACCATCAGCCCCCAGGGCTCCAGGTGGGCGGGGCTCAGGGAGAAAGCTGTCAGGTGCATCCTCCCCTGCATTGTCCTGTGCTGGGTCCTGAACTTGGTGAAAAATGTCATATCTCCTCTGTTCTTTAGCAGTAGTTTGAGTTCCACAAATGCCTCAAACAGGAAAATGTTTGGACAATGTGATTCTGTTCGTCACGACAAAGCCTCAGACTCATTATTCGCGGCATTGTACTTGTCCACCGACGTCCTGTGCGTGGGGCTCATGCTCTGGGCCAGCGGCTCCATGGTCTGCACCCTGCACCGGCACAGGCAGCGGGTCCGGCACCTCCACAGGAGCAGCGCCTCGTCCACGTCCTCCCCCGAGTCCAGGGCCACCCGCACCATCCTGCTCCTGGTGAGCACCTTCGTCTGCTTTTACACCCTCTCCTCCACCTGCCAGGTGTGCTTGTCTCTCCTGCACAGTCCTGACATGATCCTGGTGAGAACCTGCTCCGTCGTCGCTGCGTGTTTCCCGACCCTCAGCCCCTTTGTGCTCATGAGCCGGGACCTGGGCCTGCCCCGCCTCTGCTCCCGCTGCACGAGGAATCTACAGAACCTCCCCCCTAGGGGAGACAGATAACTGTGCAGGACAGAAGAGCAGTGCGATCATGGGCCCTGCCTCCCAGAGTCCTCTGCCCGGCTGTGGTCGACACACCAGGCAGGGGTGACAGGACGGTGGAGCACTGCCAACATCAGCCATAGGGACGCTCGTGGCTGCAGTTATCACACTGTCGCCGTGTCGTGAAGGTTTGAGTGGCTGGTGTGGAGGCTTCAGGTGTGTGCCCCTTGGTGAAGGTGACGCAACAGTGTTTCTGAGATAGGGAGCTGTCCACTTGTGTCTTTCAAAGTGGAGATGCCACAAAACCTAGCACTTGGAAGGGAATCGCTTGGATCTGCTGTGTTTTCAAAGAACAAAGTGGGTGTGTCCTCAATTTCATGTTCTCACCACAGGAGTGGTCAGTGTTAAACGCAAGTGATAACGCACCTGGAAACCAGGTGCTTAGGGGTGTGGTGCCAGAAGCAGGAGCCAGACTGCTGTTGTGCTTCGGAACCACTAGGCGCCACCAGGACACCTTCACCCTGGCAGAGGTGGCTGCATCGCAGCAGCACTGAGGCCTGCAGGGGACACATCTCTTCCTGGCAGAAAGTATCCAATGGCAGTTGAACAGAAGGCTTTTTAACTCCGGGCGTGTATCGGATCTGGTGGGATAGTATTGGGGAGAGGCTATTTTCCATCTTTCACAGTAAAGGGGAAGTTACTTTATTCAGTTTCCCACAGCAAGTGTGTGATTCAGATCATCTTGTTTCTACCTGCCTAAAAAAAATTCTCATCGGCTGTAAGCAAAGTGTCACTGTGCATGGAGTTGTGAGAGACGGGCAGATTGGGCCTTGGTGTGTGGTGCAAATCTCTGCACATTCAATTTCACTGTGACCCCAAAGCTGACTTAAAAAAAAAAAAAGGAATCATTTTCAAGTACACACAACGTATTTTCTCACAACTATTGAAAAATTGACTCCATCAGCATCTATCATGGCGTCCAGATGCCGTTCTAGATAATCCACATTTAAATGGCAAACGTGTCACATCACAAGAATTATCACTCAGCTCAAGTGTTAATAGGTAGGCCTGTGATCTGAAACTAGTAATTATTTTGTTTTACATTATTCTATCATGTACAGCTATGTTCTGAAATTCAGGCATGCTGTGGTCACCCACCAGTCTCTGTGGGAGACGTCTTTTACCTGCATCCCGACACATGCTGAGCCCATCGCTGCCTTTCCCTGGAACCTTACTGCCAGGACCACGTCTCCCTTTCTTAAGACAGCTAAGGCCTTCTTCGTCAATAGTAGCCTGCAGAATAAATCTAACAATTATAATCTTAATAAAACCAAAATTGCACCGTAACCAAATTCTAAAATGAAATGACAAGGGGCCAAAATCAACTCAGTGTAAATCTGGATTATCTGATGAACGCAGCTGCTATGGGCTTAGATAGGAATAATACTCAATCTGTATCATATTTTTGGTAAAATGGAAATTTTAACAATGTTAATTCTTCCAATCCATGAATATAGAGTACCTTGTCTGTTTTGTTTTTTTTTTCCCTTCATTTTCTTAAAAATGCCTTTGAGTTTGCAGTGTCCACATCTTTCATCTTTGTTTATTCCTTGGTATTTTCTCCTTCTGGCTGATTGCAAATGGGATTGTTTTTCCACTTTGTCTTTCCTCTAGTTCATTATTTGAATATAGAAACACAAGTTTTGCGTATAGATCGTGTGGCCTGACACTCATTTCTAGTGGTTTTTCAGTGGAGTCTTTAGGGTTTGGATATATTATTGTCATCTGCAAATAGGGACAGTTCTTTTCCAATTTGAGTTCCTTTCTTCTTCTCGCCTAATTACCAAGACTAGAACTTACAGCACACAGCTGATAGGAGAGAGTGGATATTCTTCTCAGAGGAAACGTGCTATGAAGATGGAAGCCCACTGCCCTGTGACCATGGGCTGGAACGTTCCTTCGCAGATCCCGGCTGGTTGCCTCCTAGGGCCACATATTCACCTGAGTGAGGGTGTCCCTCTGTCCCCCCAACCTGCCTCACCAGCTCACTTCTTTTTCAGTCCTTCAGAAGTGTGTATCCTAGGAAAGGTGCAGTTTTCTTGTGGGGGGACGGGGGTATCAGGAGGAGGGGCTAGGTTTAAGTCATAGGCCCTGCCCGTGACAGCAGTGATCGTGGAAGCTGTGGGTGCCCTTCACCTCACCCCCAATGGCCAGCGGCAGTAACAGGCCCGTGGTGACACGAGGGCTTGGCTGGTGAAGTCACCTCACCACTTGCCACCAAGCCCCTTCCCACCCACTGAGCCCGACCTCACTGCGGTGTCCCCAGGCCACCCACCCACACAGCCATCACAGAGGGTCTCGCTCCTCCCGGGGCTCCTCAGCTGTCAGAATCCAAGTGACCTGCTGAGTGATGAGCCAGACAGTCCCCTTGACTTGTCTCACCTGTCTCCCCACCTACGAATATGTCCTAGAAGCTGTGCCTACGCTTCTGGTCATGTGTTCTTGGCTGGGATCTGGTCACAAAACCAGTCGAGTGCCCAGAGCCCTCAGAAGAACCTTGAGTCTGGGCAGCCTGAGCCAGCTAATATCTGTGCCAGTGCCGGGGAGCGCGGGGAGAGCAGACCCTGGGGCAAAGCTGCCGGCTCTTCCCCCGCCAGAGCCTGAACACTGGTCTGTCTCCCTCGGGGAGTTAGAGCCACGCCTGCCCACACAGTGACCCACTTGAGATGCATTAACCCACTTTGTCTTCACAAGCAGCCCCGTGACCTAGACGTTCCTGCCGGCCCCGCCACCAGGGACCAGCGAGGGCAGAGGCTCGGACGCCTGCTCAAGCTCTTGCAGGGACTGACGGGAGTGGCTTCGGGCTCAACCTCTGCCCCACGGTGCCTGCTCTCAGCAGCAAGGATGGCGGGGCTTCTGCAGGAAGGCACCTCACACGCCCGCCCAGGAGATCTTCAGAGGATCCTCCAGACCTCAGCCCCCCAGAGAGAACAGTGGACCTGGCCCCGCTGGGCGCCTCCTCCACACCAGTGACGCGCCCAGAGCAGCAGCTGTTTCTAGACCTTTATTTCTCTGTGAAAAGGGAGGATGGAAGGAATAAAATAAAAACAACACAGTTGACACAAAAAACCACTGATGGGGGACAGGGCGGTGCAGTCCAGGGGGAGGGGCCCACAACAGCAGCAGGACCGAGTCACAGACATCACACTCCTCCCCCGGCCGGACATGGGCAGGGCCCTTCCCCTAGGGTCTCGCCTGTGGCACGAGAGCCCCTGCCCCAGGGAGGTGGCGGTGAGGCGGCAGAGGAGGAGCCGTGCGGGGAGGGCCCGGGTCAGACCATGCACCGGGAGTGACAGCCAAGCCCCACCGTCTCCCAAGGGGCCGGACGCTGCAGGCAGCGGGTGGCAGCTCCACTTCAACTTCAGGCAAGAGATAGAACTGGAGACAGAACGGAGAGTGAGTGGCAGTCAAGCCCCACGCCTGCGCCGCCCTCCCTGGGGTCTGCACAGCCTCCGGCCTTACCAGTCAGAGCCTCCTGGGCAAAGTACTTGACGTCTACATCCTGGTCCTGGGTCAGCTTCTCCAGAATGGGCTTGACCTCACTCTGCAGCGTGCTGCAAGCAGAGCACGGGGTGAGTGGGTGGTACAGGGCCCAGGGGTCTGGGCGCAGACACACTGGGGGACTCAAGTCTCTGAAGTCTGAACAACAGGGACCGAGGCCTCTGGGGCCGGGGCACAGGAGGGTCAGGCCGTCCTGAAAGACCCCCAAGTCCAGGGGTCGGGCAAAGGGTTGCCTGTCACTCGCCCCTCCCAGAGGCTGCGGGTGTGGCTCTGGGCTCTCGCCAGGTGGAGTCTGGGCCAGGCTGGCAAGCGCAGAAGGGAGAGGAAAGCACAGCTGGGAAGGACTGAGGCTTAGTCCCAGACCCGGCACCAAGCGAGCCCCACCATTTCCTGCTTTCCCGGTGCCTGTGAGGATCACACTAGCCGTGCTGCAGCAAGCCCGCTCGCAGTACGACACAACACGCATCCCTTAATGTAAAACACTGTGCCAGGTCTCCCAGGAGGCATAGCACGTTGAACGCCACACTGTGGGGCTTCCGCAGCCACTGCAGCCCCAGTTCAATCCCTGGCCAGCAGCTGACCCACAGGGCGCAGCAGACCTTTCCTGTCTCACCCGCTGCTCCCCTCAGCAGCGTGTTTCAATGGATCTGCCTGTTCTGCTCCCCACTCTGCCTAGTGAATCCTCTCACCCCTGGCACCTCTGGCCTGTACCCCAGCTCTTATATGCATAATAAAAAGATCTTTAAAAAAAATGGCTGTGCTGCTAGAGTGGGCCATCCTCAACAGATGCACCAGTCCGCCCAGCCGCCGCCTGTGGAGGGCAGCCAGGCCCAGTGTAGCAGCCCACAACTGTGCCTGCCCCCAACCTGACATCACCGAGGTGGCCTCTGCTCTCGCAGAAGGACCCTGGGAAACCCGTCTGCGCTGAAAGCCCATTTCTGGGGAAGCGCCAAGTGGCTTCTGAAACTCAGTGCACGTGTCCTGAACAGACTCAGCGGGAGAGATCACAAGCGCAACTGAAGCCTCTTCTTCCGGCTGACAGAGGCCCTAACCCCACCGCGCTCACTCCCATCAGAGCTGCGTGTCGTCCTCTGAGGCCCAGATGTAAACGAAACTCCACTGTCCTGAGCCTATGAGCGTCGCCCAGCAGGCGCAGAGAAGCAGTGATCCTTCTTCACAGCCCAACCCAGGCCCACAGACAGACGACTGTGGCTTCCAAGAGGACAGCTGCCCCAGGGCTTCGGACACAAGGCACGGAGGGGAGTGCGGCCTGAATCCTCCTGTTTCCAGGTGACCAGTGGGTCTGCCTGTCACAGCCCCGCCCAGGAGCCGCACACCCACGACACCTGTGCACGCACTTGTGGAGCCGGGAGGCTCAGTTCCAGGGCGTCCGTGCATGTTCTGATGGCTGGTGCCGAATGCCTCGCCGCCCGCTTATGTAAGGTGCAGGGAGACCTGGAAACACCGCCCAGGGTCCCCACGTCGCTGGGCTCCCGTGCTGGTCTGCAGCAGAGCACTCTGGGTGCATTCTCTGTCACCAGCACGCCCTGGTGAGCCGCCTGCCGGTCAGAGGCCATCCACTCTCATGACACTGTCCTTGGACGAAGGCCTTCAATCTACTGAAACCAACGTGTCCACCTCTGGCAGCTACTGGACACAGCTGTGCCCGACATTAAGTCCTCAGGGTATCTTCCTACATTTCCTTCCAGAACTTTCACCTTCTGGCTCCGGTCTTTCACCCTCACTTGTTCATGCACCGAGGCGGGAGACTCTGGCCTCTGGTGGATGCCCACTCCCCACTGACTCTGCAGCTCCTGCTGCGGACCTGGGCCTGTTTCTGTGCCCCCATCCTGTTCCACGAGTCATCTGAACTCTGCTGTGCCAACATGCACTTCTCTCCCGCTGCAGACCAACACCTATCCTGGTGTGCGTCTTCCGCCTTTGCTGTTAGGGTCACTTTGGCCGCTTCAGATCTTTGTATATTCGCATTAATTCCAGAATCAACTTTCAGAATTTCCATCAAAGAACCTGCTGAGACAGGCTGGAATTCATCCCATCTGTGAATACCATGCAGATCATTTCTCAAAGCAAACTTTATAGCTCTCACTAGAGGCGTGGCACCTAGATGCTTGATGATGTTGGTGCAATTATAAACCACACACACACGAACCTATCCGTTTTCTAGACCTTGCTGCTGGAACGGAAGTGCCGCCCACGGCCCTCCCTGCTGTGGGGAGGCCGCACGGACTCTCACCCCGTTTTGGAGCTCAGGAATCGAGGGCTTAGAGACAGGCCAAGATCATGCAGCAGGCGAAGGGCAGCAGCGGCCTCACCCTGAGGCTCTCCCCACAAGGCAGACTACATGCCTGGGGCCTGCAGTGGGAGCGCGGCTCTGACCTCACCTGTTGTCCAGGATGGGCCCAATCTTCTGCAGGGACTTGGCCACGTTGAAGCGCACGTTGGCGACAGGGTCCCCGGCCATCCGCAGGACGGTGGGCAGCATGTGCTTGGTGGTGATGTCCTGCCCGCACACCTCAGACAGCACCTGGGCGGTGGCAGCAGTGAGTGCCGCCTCGGGCTGGGGGCAGCTGAGCCCACGCGGGCCTTGCACTCTCCTGAGCACCATCGCCCTCCCGCCCACGGTCTTCTGTCCCTGCCCTCGACAGCCTTCCCTTCACGGTCCAGGGCTGGGGCTTGGCTCCTGATCCCCAGGGTCTGGGAAGGGGAGGACTGGGAAGAAATGACCAGAGCTCGTAGTTACACTGGTTTTTAAATCCTGTCCTTCAATCTTCAGTCATGTGAACGTTTTATTTAAGGGGACAAGCAGGTGCTGCCCCGGCCCTGTGCCCACAGAACTAGCTGACTCTTGCCGCCCAAGGCGGCGGCACTTCAACGACCAGATTCCAGGCCAGGAAACCACGAGACTACCTGGCTCTCGCTCCACACTTGCAGCCAGCACTGCAAAGTGCAGGGATCTGCCTGTGGGGCCTGCACGCTCAGCCGTCACACCGCGCACACACACGCACACTCACGCACACATCCTGCAGAAGAAGGGCACTCCTGGTGCCATCACTTCTCCTTGGCCCTGGGTCCCCGCCACACAGGCGGCACCCCCAAAGTCCCATGAGGCTGACAACCCCAACTTCAGGGCCGAGTTCCCCAGGGGTGCAGTCTGCAACCCCGCAGCCCACCACATCCTGCTCCTCAGCCTGGTCTCTTGCCACCCTCCTCTCTTGGGCGCTGGGGTCCCAGGGGCTGGCGGGCTGCTCACGTTGATGCAGAAGAGTGTAGTCATACGGTGCAGGTAGTTGGGGTCCCCAGACATGGCCAAGACCTTGGGGATGATCGTGGCATGGGCCCACTCCTTTCCAAACTTCTCCACCAGCTTCTTCAGGTTGCTGGTGGCCGCCTCGCGGATAGCGTAGACTGCGGGAAGGGGAGGCAGGTGTGAGGGCGAGGCGGTGGGGCCGTGTGCCCCTGGGCGCCTGCCACAGCCCTGGGCTGGGCCCGTGAACACCGAGCCTGGGGAGAGGGCTCAGTATGTCCCACACAGGGCTCCCCAATGGTGTCTCCTTGGCACCCCACATGGGATGCTCGTGTCAGAGGGACCCCCAGGGGCTCCAGAAGCACCTAACTCAGCGCTTGGCATGGTACCCAACACAGCTCCCCCATCCACTTGACCACGCACCACAAAAACCACAAGCTTGTCTCCTAACAGCCTGGGAGATGAAGAAGGGCTGAGAAGGCCGTGGCTCACAGCACCAGTGTGGGCTCAGCGCTGGGCCGGCTCCTGCGCTTGGCTGCTGGGGCGACTCAGCCCCACAACCCAGGCAGCCCCAGGCAGCCGCCTCATGTCCCCACGCTGCACGCATCCAAGGCTGAAGGAGCGTGGAGCCCAGTCGCCGTGTGCATCTGTCGGCGCCACCACCCTGCTCCCCACCAGAGCCCCACTCCCCGGCCCACGGGGGCACTCACCGTGATCCACCAGCCAGGCCATGCACAAGGAGTTGAGTTTCTCATCAAAGAACTCCACCCCCTGTAGGAGGGAAGCAGGAGCGGGGTTTCCAGGGTGCCCCAGGAGGGTTCCTCAGCTTCCCTAGCGGGCTCTCCACCCTCCTCCCTCCCTCAGCACTATTAGCCTTCAAGGCGCTATTTCCTATCCCCCTCCCGGCCCGCCCGCCGTCACGGCCGCCCTGGTCTTGCGCTCACCAGCTGCCCAGCCAGCAGGGGCATGTACTCAATGATGGCCAGTCGCACCCGCCACTTGGCGTCCTCGGCCAGCTCCACGATGGCGGGGAGCAGGGACTGCGACAGCTGCCGGATGCCGATCACCTCGTTCACGCAGTCCAGGTTGGAGATGATGTTCAGCCGCACCTCCGGGCACTGAGGGGAGCACAGGGGTCTGAGGGTAGCCAGCACGCGGCGACCCAGGCCGGGCAAAGGGAGCCCTCTCGCTCAGTCAGTACACCCCAGTCAGTCCACCCTCCTTCCCTGGCCACCAGCCCAAGGACCCAGCCGGCCCGAGCTTCTCCCACACTGAACACAAGCATGGTCACGTGACCGGTTCTGGCCTGGGGGGCAGTGTGGGGTGCGGGCAGGTGTGCTGGGTGCCCCCCTTGGGGTCTGGCTGAGGAGTTGGCCTGCTGCTGTTCGGAGCCCGGAGATAGGACACTCAGAGCAGCCACCTCAGACGCAGGAATGTGGTGGTCAGCAGGCGCCACCCCCAGCCAGACCCAGTGCTGGGCTGCTGTGAGGAAAGGACTCGCCTATCTGAGCCTGTGGATCTGGAGCCCCGGTGCAGTCAGCCCAAACCTGTGTGCACAGACATGCACACACATGTACACAGTGGCCCCTGGATCACAGACTCCTGACGGCCCGTCTCTCTCTACCAGCCTCTGAGGACGCTGGCCTCCCTAATGCCCGGCCAACACCAGCACAGGGAGAGGCTGGCAAACAACTCACAGGCGAGTGCGTGAACGCGGGCCCACTGCACCCAGGACACGCAGCCTGCAGGGAGCCAGGTGTCGGCTGAAGGGACCGGCGGAGTCATGGGCAACCTGGCAAGGCAGCCCACCCGCCCACCCGGCCGCGCTCAGAGCCTATAGGCACCCACCTCGTCCTTCAGCTGAGCCAGGAAGAGGGGCAGCAGGTGCTCGATGGTGTTGTCCTTGCCCAGGATGGGGGAGAGGCCCATGATGACCGACGCCAGGGCTGACTTGACGTGCTGGTTGGCGTCTGATACCAGCTCCTGGGAAGAGAGAAGGCGGGGGAGCCTCTGGGGTCAGATGTCACGTGGACCCCAGTGCCCAAGCAGCCCCGAGAATGGCGGCTTGGCTCCGCACGCTGCTGAGCGCGGGGGCGGGTAGGCCTGGGATCCGTGAGTGCCCAGCCGGCTTCCAGCAACACTGGTCTGCCCCCACACCCGTCCCAGACTTCCCTGGAGTGGAGCCTCCTGCCTCAGCTCAGCCCTAAGGCTCGGATGCGCCTCCACTCGCGGCCCTGAGTGCTTCACACCCAAGACTGCCTGGTCCCGAGGGCTGGGCACGCCGTTGCCTCGCTAACCCTCACAGCCCATCTCTACCCCGTCTTTTCAGAGCCTCGGGCTGCCTGTTCCTCTGCCCAAACCCCCCATTACCTTGATGCAGGGCAAGATCTGGGTCATGATCACATTCTCCCGACAGTCAGCTGAGAGGTTTTCACAGAACTCTGGGGGAAGAGGCAGGGCAGATGAGGTGAGCCCCGACACCTGCTTCTGCATCTGGCCCGACACCCACCCCCTTGCTTGTGTTCTGGCTGCCAGCACCAACCTTTGACCTTGTGGGAGGCTGCGGCCCTCACCTCAGCCTCACAGTCCTTCATCAGGTTCTGGAAGGCAGGGACCAGGTCTGTTTTGGTGATCTCGGGCCCCACTGCCTTCTGGAGCTGCAGGTGGGAAGGCAGACTGGTGAGAGGGCTGGCTAAGTGACAGGCTCCAGAATCCAGGCTGAAAACGTGGCCCTCGCAGTGGGGTCTACCCAGCACCAGGCGCTCCAGGGCCAGGAGGGGCTGAGCGCTGCAGAGCAGGGCATGGGGCTGGGGCCTGAGCACCTGGCTGGATTCTCGTGACCCCGGGAAAGGCAGGACAAGGAGCTCGAGGGCACCCACTGCACAGCGCCGTGGTCTGCGTTAGAAGTGAAGATGGTGAGGGCCTCCCTGGTGGCGCAGCAGGTTAAGCAACGCACTATGAAGCAAACCGCAGCCACTACAGCACAAGTTCAATCCCTGCCGCCGGCCAGGGAGGAGACCCACATGGCGCAGACAGACCTCTCCTGCCTCACCCGCTGCTGCCCTCAGCAGTGTGTTTCAGTCAGTCTATCTGTTCTGCTCCCCACTCTGTCTGGTGAATCCTCTCACCTCCCATGACTCTGGCCTGTACCCCAGCTCTTGTATGCATAAATAATTTAAAAAAAAAAAAAAGGAGTGAAGATGGCTTTGCTGACCAGGCCTGTCAGGGTTCTGTTACCCGACCCGAGACTGGTCTAGCTTTTGAGTTACCTGCGTCTGTACTTTCAAACACTGTTACTGAATTGCGTGTTGCTTTTGATTAAAGGGAAACAGAGACTAAAGGGAAAACAGCAGCAGCCGGCCCGTCACACAGCAGCAGGCTGGGAGGCAGGGGCTCCACCAGGGCAGCTCTTAAAGACCCGGCAGGATGCGGGGCTCCCGATGACTGAGAAGGGACAACCCCGTTAGGGCCTAGCAAGGTCCGACAACCGAGCAAAGGTGGCAGATGCTCAGGTCTCTGCAGCCGGCACTGTCTCAGCCCTGCCGCGTGGGCGTCACTCCAAGGCCCGGCTGTATGGGCTTGCTGCGCCGAGTCCAGGGCCAGGAGGAGCGCGGGGTGCTTAGGCAGCAGCAGTCTGGGGTTCCGCAGTCTTCCCAGCAAATAGCTGTGGACTGAAGAGTGTCCCCACCCCCAAATCCATGGAATTCCCGATCCCCCAAGCCCCAGATGTGACTGAAGACAGGACCCCGGAAGAGCTGATGGAGGGAAGCGAGTCCCCAGGGAGGCTGACCCAGAACCACAGGTGAAGCCCAGGCAGGGGACAGACACTGAGACTCAGCAGGACAGAGATGTGCTGACGGCTGGGAGAGGGGCCGGGAGCACAGAGCTGCTTCTGCCTTCTTGCCCCAGAGCAGCGGGCGTAAGGCTCTGGTCTGCGAGTACACTTTCCTGGGGCCACGCTGACCGGCCAGGATGCACGCTGCCCGACCTTGGGGGCCCTCCCACGCTGCTGCTGCTCACGCCCGACTCCACGGGGCTCGCAACCCAGCCGCTCTCAGGGCCTCCGTCTCCCCGGCCGCAATATGCGGCTCCCGGCGGACTCACCTCCGTGAACTTGTCGGCCACCATGTATCGTACGCGCCAGGACTTGTCCTCAGCAGCCTGGCGCAAGGTGGGCATCACCAGGGCCTCCAGGTCCTCCTGGGGCAGCAGCTGGGCGATGTTCACACATGCCTCCACCGCCAGCAGCCGCACCGAGTCCTGGGGGGCGGGGCACAAGTCCGGTGAGCAGCGGGCTCCCCCGGACACGGGTCCAGCAGAGAGAGGGGAGGGGTGCACAGCTCACCTGCTCGTCGGAGGCCAGGTTGGAGAACATGGGGATGATCTCGCTCTTGACGTTGTCCAGCTCCAGCACCTTGGCGAACTCCCCCAGCTTGGAGGCTGCGGCCCGCCGCACCATGGGGGTGTCATCTGAGCACAGGTTCCGGAAGTACCTGGATGGGACGGGCACAGGAGAAGGCTCCAAGGCAGCAAGCAAGGGTGTCCCCACCCCAAAATGGAGCTGAGAGTGTCCCGCACCTAGGGTCACCGTGAAGTTTAAGGCGAGTGTGCGTGTGACACTCAGCAGCCGCACACCAAGCCCAGGCAAGCAGGGCACCCACGGCTCCTTGGGGGGGCCCGGCACGCGGCCTGGGCTGAGGCCTGGCTGGTCAGCAGCCTGCTCCAGGGGGACTTCCCGGCCCAAGTGCAGCAGGAACCAGGGTACTGGCAGGTGGATAACGTGCATTCCCCCGCGTGAATGCATGGGAGTCCCGTGGCGGGGAAGACATGTCTATCAGTGAGACATTTTAATCCCGTTAAGGACATCTTCGCCCGTTCTTCTGGAAGACAAGACCCTTCTACAAGGAACTTAGAGCACCACGCCAGAGGGGGCTGGCTGCTGGCCCATGGCACTCGCAGGGGCCTGCGGGAGCCTCGCTCTCAGCAGGGAGCCATTGCTTCGAGCCCTCACGGCACCGGAAGGAGCAGTCAGCTCACTCTCTATATGAGCCAGCCAGGACGACACAGGGCCAGGTCCCTCCAGTGCTGGGGAGCTCAAGGGACCCCTAACTGGAGTGAAGGCGGGGGCCGGGATGCTCAGGGGCCAGAGCCGGGGACTCACTGTCGCAGCTCCGCCTTGACGGCACTGGACACGCGGGGGTAGCAGACGGAGAAGAGGCCGCAGGCCGAGGTACGGGAGGTGAACCAGTCGCCGCCCGCCAGTCGCTTCACCAGCGGCACGAAGTGGGCCTCGAGGTCGGAGGGCGAGTGCTCGTGTGAGATGGCCCGCAGGGACTCCACCGCCTTGTCCCGCACCACTGTCTCTTCCACCGTGGCCAGCGACTCCAGCGGCGGCTGCAGCACAGAACACCTGTCACACGTGCTTCCTGTGGGCGCACCTCCGAGAAGCCTCCCCTGATCGGCCTCCCAGCTGTCACCTGGTGTGCCTTCCTGAGGAGCCCCATTTATCAGTCCAGGGAGGGGCTCGGTGGGGTGCACGAGCCCCCATGATGTCACTTTCTAGGAGAGAACCACAGCTGCCCCCAGTGCGCGAGGTCATAAACGGTAAGGCCTCCAGGGCCCAGGCAGGTAACAGGATGGAGCAAAGCGCAAAGGTAACAGGACAGGACAGCAGAGAAAGGTAGAGACTGCAAATTGGACAGGGGCAGCCTGGGAAGACGGCCGCACACCTGTTGTCCCTGCAGTGAGCTCATGGAAGCAGCCTGGCTTTCCAAGAAGGCCGGGGAGTCACAGGTGAGAAACCACCTTTAACCAGCGCCTCATCTCGTGGGCAGGTCAGTGAGGCGCCGGGCAGGGCCCTCACACGAGGGCTGGTTCACAGGCAGGAGGGGGCATGGGGTCTGCTTACAGGGGCCGGAAGGACGGGAAGCCCCATGAAACTCCACATGCAGGGGCAGACGAAGGGCGGGGCCTGCCCACACGTGACTGCGCCCAAGGCTGCAGAGCCACACGCGCAGAGATGGCTACGACGGCATTCTATTTCGCAATAAAGCAATTCCTTAAAATTATGTCTCCTTTAGAGAAGGCTGGCATGATGGGTTCTGAAGGAACTGTGCCCGCCAGGACACACCTGTTGTAAGGCCACACTAGGCAAGGTTTCAGGTCAGGAGTGACTCACAGGGTGTGGCCACAGGTGTGGGGTTACGCGCTGTCAAGGAGCCGGTCAGCTGCGCCCAGTGACGAAGCAGAGCTCAGGGTAATCAGCCCTTCTCACAAAGGCTACGTCACCCACACGCCCCTGCCCCCGTGGGAGACTACAGAGCCAGCTCTGCCAGGGCGGTGCCCAGGCCACGCCCAGCAGGTCCGCCCAGGCTCTCCCAGCACAGACCTGAGGAGTCAGCCTTCAGGGGCCGGCCTGGGAAGGCGGTGCCAGGGAGCTCCAGGGCTTTCACCCCGTCCGGGGCCCCTCAGGACAGGGGTTTGCTCTCAGACCCGAGGCCAAGGGGTGGGGGTGGGGTCCTTCTAAAGTCTGCTGTGCTGTGCCGAGTCCAGGACTTTGATCGGGTTCTCAGAGATCAAAGGGATCCCCAATTCCAGAAGGGCTAAGACACGGAACTGTCGCCTGCTGTCATTACAGGGGGCCCGAAGAGAACTAGGGCTGGGCCGGGCTGTGATGCCACTGGCTTCCCACACCCTCGGCCCAGCTGTTTGTGGGATGAACAAAGTGTACAGCAGGCACTTTCCGTTCCCTGTGACTTGTCACAAGCAAGCTAGGCACCACCTCCTGCAGGAGGCCTTGTGTGACAGCTCCCCCATGCCAGGCGAAGGGCTGCTCCGGGCTGGAGCACGGCGACCTGACTCACCTATGAGTAACCAGCCCACTGGCTCACAGGCCAAGGCTGTCTGCTCTGATGGACGTCATGGCCACCAGACCTGGGATACCAGCACTGCCCTGTGACTGCAGAGGCTGATGACCTCTGGCACTCGTGGGCTCACGTAAGCCCGGCAAGGCGGGCAGCCACACTCAGCGAGTGCTGCAGGCCAAGCGTGGCCAAGGGCCCCTGGTCGGCCGTCAGGACAGCTGGAATGCTCTCACTTTACAGACGAGCGCACAGAGAGGTGAGCCACTTCCAGTCACACGGTAACCAAGTGTGGCGCCCGGCCCGACTCCACAGCCTCGGAGGTGAGCAGGACGCAGGGTATGAGGTACGGGTGGGGCTGGCACAGCCAGACGGGTGCACCTGTGGTCTGGTGAACATCACTGCTGACTTGCTGCGTGAACGAAGGCCTGAGGCCCATCTTGCAGGAACATGACCTCGGCCGCCTCTCCAGCTCCCCTTCCTGCCCCGGGCCTACTCCCAGGGGCAGCAGAGGGTCCCCCACCTTGCAGACTTACCAACAGGCAGTGCACATACTCGGGGCCGCCCACCAGGGTGGTGAAGGCCCCCAGCTGCTCCGCCAGGGCCAAGAGGACCTCATCCTCGTCGTAGATGGTGTCTGCGAACAAGACAGGCCGGGTCACAGTGCCCCAGACTGAGCCTCCCAGATTCCCACATTCAGCCTGCCCCTCCACCCGGGCCGGGGCAGGAGGGGCCAATGGGCCCACCAGCAGACATGAGTAGTAAAGCCGCCTGGGAAGCAGTGTGGCACCTCAGTGAGGGCACAGTCGTGGGGACTCGAGGCTGTGGGGTGCTGTCCTCCCCTCAGTACTTCTCTGCTAAGCTCTCTGCTCTGAGAAGTGCTCCATCCTGTGAGCCTCAGCTCAGCGAACACTTCCTGGAAGCCTCAGGACACCCCCAGACAGCCAGGACCCTGGTCAGGCTCACACCCCGCCTGCCACACCGCCTCCGACAGAGACACGACAGGCCATGACCCCGAACCCAGGGCTGGCTCCTCTCTGTGCCCAGGCCCTGCAGGGCAGCCCAGCCATACCGCTGAGAACACAGGGGTGCGAAGAGCACAGCCCCACCCTGCGGTCCACGCGGAGCACCTTCTTCTCCCCGCTACACCCCCCCCCCCCCGAGGCAGGGAAGCTGCCAGAACGCTGGCATTCCAACTTCCCGAGTTTAGGCAGGGGCAGCCCGACTACCCTGGGGCCAGGCTCTGGCCACTGGGCAAGCCCCCCGCTGGCACCGCTTCTTCCCTTCCTGACCATCACACGAGCAGGCGAGGCAGCTCAGGAACCGAGTCGCGAGCCCCTGGCGCCTCCCGCGCGGGGCGCACGAACGGTCACGAGGCTGGACAGAGGCTCACTGTCCCGCGGAGCAGGCTGAGCCAGACACCATCCTGTGGGCCTCACATGCCTCCCCTAGGCAGCGGCACAGCCGATCACAGCCCAACCACGACTCTCCGCAGCAGCTCCCGTGCAGGGGCACTGTGACGGCTCCCTGCGTCACCCCACGTCATCTGCACCCCAGCTTCCATGACCCCCCCGGCCCAGGGGGATGGGAGGCCACAGAAACAAAGTGGCAGAGCCTGGACCTGCATGTAGGGTCACGGCCCCCAGGTCTGCGCGACAAGTGCCGGCCAGTGCTGGGGGGCAGAGTTAGAAGACCAGGCAGACACCCCAGGGTCACCTCGAGGCACAAGCGGGCAGACAAACCACACCCCCAGGGCCTGGAGCAGGGCAGGTCTGACCACCAAAGGTGTGGTCGCGAGACTGACCGGGATGACGACGGAGACGCCCACTCACTGAGCAAGCCCTCCCGAGGGCTCCCCCACCTCACGAGAACACAGTGCTCATCCGTGTGATTAGTTCGGGCTCCCGTCCACGCTGCCACGTGACCACCCCACTTGTAGATGAAAGCCGTGAGCAACAGCCCAGCGAAGGAACTGCCCCAAACCCCAGCCTCTGACTGTGGGAGCGGCGCCCCGGCCGAGCGCTCTGCTTCAGGCCCCCTTTCCTCTCCCTGCCCCCGCCCCGCAGACCCCGTCAAGGGCCATCCCCACCCCAGCTCTGGGCCCTCAGACACTGGCAAACAGCTGTGATACCCCCAGCAAAGCAGCTTGGCGCAGCAGGAGCCCCCGTGGCCCACCCATCCCCAAGGGCACCGCACCTGTGAGGAAGGGCAGGAGCTCGGTGCGGGTCCTCTCGACCCCGAGGGCCAGGGCAATGGTGGACAGCTTCTTGATGCTGTTGAGGCGAAGCTACGAGAGAAAAGAAAAGGCGAGAGATGTGAGCAAGTCCAGGGTGATGGGAGAGGAGCAGCGCTGGACTCAGCCAGACCCTGGAAACCCAGGTCATGTAAAGACGCGCCAAGCCGGCAACAGACAGGAATCAACCAAAGTCCAGTCCTAGGGCCCGCACAGGGGCGCGGGGGCGTGACTCGGCACTTCCCCCTCCTCCCCATGCCCCGTGCCAGCCCTCCGCTGTGGGCCCGGCCGCGAGTGGGCACAGCGGTCCTGAAGACGCAATGCCCACGGAAGAGCCAGGCCCAGAATGCAGGAGGAGCAGCTTTCTGAGTCTCTGTTTTCTCACCTGCGAAATGGGGTCACAACAGCACCCATCCTGGGGTGTTCCTGTGAGCACAAAGCGACACTCCCGGAACACCCTGCACCTGCAGCCCCCGCCCGCTGCCTGTCTGGGCATCCACCAGGCGGGAGAAGCAGCTCGCCCATGTCCACCCACACTCTCTCCCCTTCTCCCACAGTGACAGAGCAGCACAGCCAGCGTTTCCATGGCAACAACAGGGTGGGTACAGGCTTTCATGCCTCAACTCATCTGAACCCCACAAGTGCTCATGAGGTAAATTCAGGGCTACCCCACTGGTGACAAAGAAAACGAAGGCTCAAGTTGCTGAGGAAGCCCACGGCCTGCAGCGGCAGGCTCAGGACCGCAGCCCAGCCAGCTGGCTCTTAGCCGAGGCGCCCATCGGATTTCTGAGTTTTCAACTCGGGGTGGGGGTACACCACGGACCCCCTTTAGCAGGTCTGACAATGACCACAAATCTGAAAGAGGGGCCATTAACGACACGAGAAGTACTTGCAGCCACTGACGCTAGACATGGACGGCCACGACTCCAGGCGCACTGCGGCTCCCAACACTGTTGCTGCTCTGCCCGTAACACAGCGAGCCCCGGGGAGCAGAGCCAAGAGGTCAGCGAACATAAAGATGTTATTTCTCGCACCTGAGGCCAGGGCCTACCTTGGAATTCCAGATGGACCCTGGACTGAGCGCCCCTGCACCGGGCTACCCTGCTGGTGAGGAACCCCTAGGTTCCTCATGCACATGACCCACCCCACCCCTGAGGCACCTCTGCATCCGGAGGTGACCTGGACTTAACATCTGGGAATTGTGTGGGTGACTTCTAGAAGTGTCCTTAAGGGAAGATAAGGTCATGCCTTTCTTCCTGTCTGGAATGGGGCTACAGTGCTGGGTTTTGCAACCATCTTGGGGCCTTGAGGTAGTCAAGGGAGGGGAACACGGGTGGAGGACATGCAGGCAGAGCAGTGTCAGAGCCTGGGGCCCACACACCAGCGTGCCCTGTCTTCTTGGAGGACCACCAGACAATTGATCTTCAGTCAGCAGTAAATATGAAGCTCATTTAAAGTTTCCTATTACTGGGCCTCCCTGGTGGCACAGTGGGTTAAGCAACGCACTATGAAGCAAACCGCAGCCACTGCAGCACGAGTTCAATCCCCGCCGCCAGCCAGGGAGGGGACACACAGGGCGCAGCAGACCTCTCCTGCCTCACCCGCTTCTCCCCTCAGCAGTGTGTTTCAGTGGATCCGCCTGTTCTGCTCCCCACTCTGTCTCTGGTGAATCCTTTCACCTCCTGCAACTCTAGCCTGTACCCCAGCTCCTGTATGCATAAATAAATAAATCTTTTTAAAAAATAAAGTTTCCTATTACTCACAGCAAAACTCAACACTAACTGAGCACATGACCCAGTTCTAGACAAAGAGACAAGTTAACAGAGAGCTTCCCCTTATTAAAGGCAGAGGAAGAACCTCCCTGCCCCGGGCCACCTCAGCCAGGATTGAATCCAGCAGACATGCAGCAAGCCCGAGGCTGCACAAGGTGGTCCTGGACCACAACACAAGCTGACAGACTGCTGGCCTTGCGCTGCTGACTGTAAGATGAGCAAACAAACCGCATGTTAAGCGACTGTGGGCTGGTTTCTCTGACAGGGCGGTCGCTGGTGCGGTGAGGAAGCGCTACTGTCCCCTGATGAGATCATGGCCACAAAAGAGCCCCCTGTGCCGTGCCCACAAGTGTGTCCGGCACCCCCAGGTACTCCACACCCAGGTCAGGGCTCCTGTGTCCCCAGCAGCCCCCAGCACACAGCCGGCCTCTGGCAGGAACGCTGCCCTCATCTCAGCCCTCCAGGCTGCCCTGCGGGAAACTGCTGCAGCAGACCCACTCGTGGTCAGCCTTCCCTCCCCAGCCAGGAGAACCCCCGAGGCCCAAGACCACCCAGCCATCTACTGCTCCAGTCTCACTTTCCCCTGCACTTGCTCCCTGGGGTCTGGTGACAAGGGTCTCCCAGGCAGTGACCGATGAGCACACAAACCAACAAAAGCCACCCACTCTCAGCCCAGGTCTGCACGTACTTCCTTGACCTGTGTCCCCAGAACTCCAGGGCTCACGCCCCCTCCTCACTGTTTGACTAGTCCAAGTAAAGCATCTCTCCCCACACACTGTTCTTCGGTCCTCATTTTCCCTCCTCACTAGAACAGGCCCTCAGTTCTAGGCTAGCTTTGCCTTCTTGACCTTTTGTTTGGTTCCTCTACATTCCACATGTAAGTGAGACCACCGGCATTTCTTTTTCCTTCTGCTGTCATCACCCCTTCCAGCTCCATCCATGTTGCCGCAGATGGCATGAGTCTGTCTTTTTTGATGGCTGAGTAATATTGCATTGTATGGATATAGCACTTTTCACTCTTTGTCTATTTGGGGACATTCGGGTTGGGAAACAATTGGATTTTTAGACATAATGAGTGGGCGTGTGCTCAGGCTCCACCAAGGGACTAAGGGTCCCTGGCACGTTCCAGGCACCTCAGAGCTGTAGCTCCCTCAACCACAAGGTGCTGGAGCAGCGCCTGCCTCGCAAACCGCCGGGACGATCCAGTAAGGAGAACAGAGGCTGCCTGGCACGCGGCAAGCACTCATGCTGGCTCTCCCTCTTGTCCCAACACAGTGCTAGGCACAGTAAAAGCCATAAAAATGTTTAATTCTTACGTTTTTAAAACCCCAGCTGTGCTTTAGAGCACGCTTTCTGTGTCGGCTACAAAGGCAAGCACTACTGCACATATGCGCTCGCCCGGATTCTTAGGAACACACTTAGGAACACACTTAGGCGCCGCCTCTGCGCCACTCCAGCAAGCAGCTGAGGCACAGGGAAGCGGGGTCCACTGAGTTCGGGCAGAGCCTGAAACCTGAGCCTGTGCTCTTCACCACCAAGGCCAGAAGGTCACCCACCCCTTAAACCCTCACAAGGCGACCTTCTTGTTCAGCTCAGTCTCACCAGACCCCGGCTCCCTACAAAGAGCGGAGGCTGGATGTGGCCCTGGGCAGGCTGTCCTGCATGGGCCGTGGGAGTGGCCGCTCCGTCTTCAGGGGATCCATCACATTCATCTGCAGCACCCAGCTGGGCGTGTCTTCCGCCCTCTTCTCATTCAACAAGACTGCCCTGGCCAGGACTGGGTAACTCCTTAAGTGACCAGACCAGGACCTGAAACCCTGGTCTGTCTCCACCCACGGCTAGCCTCCTCCTGGAGCTACCTCCAGGCCCAGAGTGTGTCCCGCAGGAGAAACCCAGCTTGGTGAAGTGTGTGCTGTGGAGTGAGTGACTTCTCACCCTTATTCAGTAAATGGGATGAGTTCCAGAATGAAGGTTCTCTACATATGAGAGTCAGCATCCTCCAGGGAAATCGAACACAAACAAATGCAAGCCACATAAATTCACATTTTCTAGCACCATTCAAAAAAGTAACAAGCATCATGTGGAATTACTCGGGACAATGTGAATTAACTCAACATGTCACAGATGTCGTCGCGACATGCAGTCAGTGGAAGCTTCGCGGGGATGGTTTATGGACTCTCTGTTGTTGGACTCTGAGGTAGGTGTACGTTTTACATCTAGCGCTTCTCATGCAAACGAACTGCGTGTCAAGTGCTCCACAGCCGTGTGCAGGAGCGACTTGTCAAGTCCAGCAAGGTCACCTCACCGGCTAACAGTGAGGAACCCCAAGGGTAGTTGGGATGCAGGATTTCCATGCAGAGATGGCTGAAATCAGGAGTTGGCAATCTCTTTCCTGTGAGGGGCCAGGTAGTAAATATTTTAGGCCTCACTAAGCAGCCAGGTTGTCTCTCTTACACTCTACTATGCTGCCGTGGCAGGAAAGCAGCCACCGACAATAATGGGAACAAATGGGTCAAACTGTGTTTTCGGTAACACTTAAAAAACAAAAACAACAGAGGCCACCAGTGGCTGTGTGTCAATCCTGGTTTGAGTGGGAGCTCACAAGACCTTTCTAGACACAGCCCTTTCCATCTTCATCTCCCAACTGGCCTTTCTGCTGTTGCCAGAACACACTCCATACACTCCAGCCTCAGGACCTTTGCACTTGTTTCCAGGACTGCTAGTCCCCAGAGAACCACGGGGTCTGCTCCTTCCTGCCCTTTCTCTGCTTAACTGTCACCTTCTTAGTAAGGCTTCCCTTAGGCAGTCCCTCCAAAATTGTAAGTCCGCCCCATTCCTGCTTTATTTCTCTCCATCTACTTTTCTTTACACTGTTTCTCCCATCAGCCTCCTCAACAAAGTGAGCTCCATGAGTGCAGAATTCTGTCTGTTCACTTCTGTTGTCCCAGCACCCAGCACACATTAGGTTCTCCTTAAGTATTTGCTGAAAGAGCAGCTTCCCTTTAGATATCAAAGCACTGCAAGCAATAAAAAGGAAAATTAAATGACTTGGAAATGTAAGAAAAAAAAAGTCACCTCCCTACTGTCCTCCAGCTCCTATAATTTATCTTCCCATCTCTACCTTCAAACTATGGTAGGCAAAATACAAGCCTGCCACAGATGTCCACACCCCAAAGCCTGTGAACAGAGTCAAAGGAACTCGCAGACATGGTCAAGGTTCAGTGAGATGGGGAGAGAAGCCTGGACTAGCAGGCGGCTCCAGTCAAGTCACACGGATCCTTCACCAGAGATCCTTTACAGGCTGGTGAGAGGGAGGCATGACCATGAAGAACCTTGGGTAGGGATCACAAGCCGAGAAATGTGGGTCTTCTACAAACTGGAAAAGGCCAGGAACAGCTTCTCCCCTCAAGCGTCTAGAAGGAATGTAATTCTGCCAACGCCTTGACTTTAGTCCAGTGGGACGAGTAGGAACAAAGCCCCAGAACTGTCAGTTCATGGAATGATGCTCTTTATTTAGGCCACAAAACTTGCCTCTGGAGCTCCTCGGAAGCCAGCCTTGCCGCCCTCTTCCCTGCAGAAGGTGCATTCCCACTGGTAGGGCTGCCCTTCATGTTGCAGGTTTCACCTCCTTGCATGGAGGCCAGAGCAGCTCCCAGCGGTGACACACGTGTCTCCAGACCTGGCCCCACCAACGGCCCCCCACAGCTAACAACTGCCCTGACCCCTGTGCCTCTCTTCCTGGAAGGGCCTTCCCTACCTCCTTCCTAAAACTGTGGCTCCTGGTCCCATCCTCCACTTGCAGCCTCAGAGGCGCCTCCCTGTACAACTTCCAGTTTGCTGGGTACCCCTACGCAGCATCTCAGAGCTCCAGCTTTGCCTCCTCCGGCTCTTTGCCATCACAGCCTCTGCCACAACTTCCCAAACCACTCTTTAAATCACCCCCTCTCCATGTTCTCCTCGGTGCTTATCCCCATCTAACCCAACATACATTCACTTCTAGACTTGTTTACCACTCGCCCTCGCTCCACCAGACCAGGTGTATACCTGTGCCCACAACAGGGCCCGCCAGAGCGGAGGCAGATGCCTACAGACTCACTATCACAGCACGTGTTGCTTCCTTCACACGTCTAGGCCATACCAAGGTAGTCGTGCTGTTTCACATCTGTCCATGGTACCACACTGGTGTCAGCTTCCAGGCCTCACCATCACACCTGACCCTGGCAGGTGTTTTTCAACAAATGACTTCACACAGCAGCCTGGTGAACTAGACACTGACCTCCATTCCAGAGCAGACCAAACGGAGGCTCAGAGACATAAACTCGCCCTTACCCACCAGCCAAAAGTGGAAGAGCTGAGTGCTGCTCATGGGACTCCAGAGCCCAAACTAACACGAAACCCAGAGACAGCCCCCCCCACTCCATTTTACAAATAGGTAAACTGAGGCCTAAGGGGGGAACCGGAGCTGTTCAATCACCACGCCCAACAACTACAGCTAACATCACTGGGCCCTCACACCAGGCCCCAGACCCCACGGGGTTATTCTACTTGTATCATTAACCCGTTCAGTCCCTCCGCCTGTCCACAAGGCCGGGCTACTATTAGCCCGCGTTTGACTGAAAACGGATGTCCAGGGCGGGGAAGGGACGCGGACAAGGTGACTGGCGGGTGGGACGTGGCGCTGCGCTCGCAAGCTGGCAAGCCCCGGAGACCTCACATCTGGATTTTTTGCCACCACCGAGGCCGGGCAAGCCCCAGTTCTCCACAAATCTGTCAGCCTTTTCAGTAAGGGCCCCCCCCCCGCAGTGGGCGGTCCTGAGGGGGGCGGGTTTGGACCTCGTGATTCGCTCCAGGGAGCTTCCCTCCTCGCCTAGGACCTGGGCATCCTCACCGCGGCCCTACCCTGCAGGGTCTCCGGCCACAGCGCGGGCGGAGGATGGACAGGACTGGCACAGGCAGCCTTCAGGCCCCGCTGCCCTTCGGGAAATTGCCCCACGGCGCTGCGGCCCAGCCGCCGCCGCCCAGGAAGCAGAGCAGCTCCGCGGGCCCCGGCGGCCCCTCCCCAGGGAGCAAGCCCCGCGCCATCCCAATCCCGAGGGTCCGTCGGGGCAGCGCTAGTCACCGGACGCTGCCCTCCCGCACCCAGTCCGCCGCCTCCCAGACCCGGGGCCGCCGCGCGCGCGGGGCAGGCCCGGGACCCTCCCGACGCAAATCGCTGCAGCCCGGCTGACACCCAATCCCCAGCGCCGTCTTATCCGGCCTGGGGACCGGGCGAGATAAGAGCTGGACGCCGATTGGCCACGGTCCCTTCCGCCACTCCCCAAGAACACTGAGCCTTCTCCGCGGAGTCACCCGAGCCCGCGGGCCCCTCTCCCGGATTCCCCGAGTCCCCCGGAGCCTCCGGACCTGAACATCCTCGTTGCGGAGCTCGTCTATGAGCACCGCGATGGGGTAGAGCGAGTCGTCGCCGTCGGCCGCCGCCATCTTGGCTCCGTCCCTTTCCTGTCAGACTGCGGCCAGAGCCGTGCAGAAACGGGGGTAGGGCGGGGCCGGGCCGGGTGGAGGAGGAAAGGCGAGCGTGGGGGCGCCCGAGCCACTTTACAGGGGCCACCCCGCCGTCATTGGCCACGCTAGGCCGGGCCGAGCACACGTTTCTTTGGTTCGACAAATAAAGTCCCGCCCACTTCCCATTTGCCATTGGTCGAAGAGACTAGACTGGGATGGTCGGAGTCTAGGAGAAGGGGGAGGAAACGGAAGTATGGGGTATCTTAGCGACTGCGATTGTGCCCGCCCACGTCGCCACTAACAACGGCCCAGACGAGCAGAGCTTCTAGCCAATGAAAGTCAGGAGTGGGAGGCGGGGGAGCCTGTCCTTCTGCGAGTCCCTGCGGGAACTTCTGCGCGTGCGGCGGGCTGTACGCGTGACGTCGTGCGGTCCGGGTGCTGCCTGCTGGGCTCGGCTGGTGCGGCGGTGACACGGCGCCTGGCGGGCACCTTCGGCGGTGGGGAGGAGGGCGTCTAATTATGCACTTTTGATTAGTGTAGCCGGGAAGGGTGGCGGCGGGCCTCACTCTGGGCTGGGGCTGCCGTCAGCCTCGGGGATCTGATTCAGGACCCGCCAGGCACGCCCCCCCACGTTGACCCTGAGCGGCAGAGCCGCCGCCATCCGAGCTCATCTTCTGGTTCATGCCTGAGACCCTTGGCCCACACTGCGCCTGCTGCTGGGGCCCCCTTCTGCTCAGTTGTCACATGGCTGCACGGATGCCGCAACGCCGGCTCTGAGGGGTGAGCAGCCACATCCCGCTTCTGCTCCGCCCCCAGGATCCTCATCCCCAGGCCTGGGCTGCGACTGTACCCCTGGGTCTGTTGCTTCCACAGGACAGGGCAGCGTTCGGGCTCGCTGGTCGCACCGCCTCACCTCCATCAAGCAGCCACCCACCCTTCCACGTTCAGATGCAGGCCCCTGTATCTGAGGGGTGTGCACCTGGAGGTCTGGGAGACTTCTTTCCCCTTTGCGGCACCACGCAAAGGGCAGGCAACACTGAGCTGGACTCGTTCTGCAGCGTCCAAGCGAATTTGTCCAGAGATCAACCCCCCCACCCACCACCCCACTCCCTTCAGGGAGACCTGTGTGTCTTCCCTATGCCCTGGGAGCTCAGGAAGGACTGGGCCTGCTTTTTGAGGGGGGAGAACTAAAGGGGTTTTTCCTTCATTGCGGGAAGGATTGAGGGTTGCAGACCCAAGGAACTTCCTTTTTTTAAAAAAAAAAAAAAGATTTATGCACACAACTTGGGTACAGGGAAGAAGTGGGGGGAGGTGGTAAGAGGATTCACCAGAGATGGAGTGGGGAGCAGAACAGGCAGGTGGACTGAAATATGCTGCTGAGCGAGGCAAGAGAGGTCTGTTGTGCCACATGGGTCAGCTCCCTGGCCGGGGATCAAACTTGTACTGCAGTGGCTGCAGATGCTTCATGGTGTGGTGCTCAACTCCTTACGCCACCAGCGAGTCCCCCCAAGAAACTTGAATTGGGAAATTTGGTCAGATTCCACCAGATACCCTCTGGAGAGTGCTGATGACATGTGACGTGGGGCTGAGGGGCCACCAACAGCCAACAGTCATTTATATAATGAAATGTATGTCCATGGAAGAGGCACTTGACCTACCTCGTCACCACTTGGGTGGCAAATGAAGGGTGGGTTGTCCAACAAACACACTACTCAGCCTACCTCTCACCAGATTAAGAGGGGGAGGGGTCATCCCCCCTAACCCTTGTGGGACAGAAAGCACAAACCTATATCACAACAGTTCCTATTATAACAGACACAGAAAGATGCCAGGGTGTCACATTTGTCCAAAGGCACGTGCTGTGACTTGCTTGTGTCCCTCAGCGTTCATCTATTGAAGCTGAACACACACATAAACCCCAGGGGATGGGACTGGAGTGAAGCTTGTGCAGGGTGATGAGGTCAGGAGGGCGGATCCCTAGGAATGGGGTTGGGGCCTCTGACATACTTAGGAGAGCTCCTGGCCCCATTCTGCTCTGTGAAGACAAGTGAGAGTCGGCCACTCAGGGGACACAACTGGACGCAAAATGATTGTGTGTGACCGACCACCCAGTGGATGGAGCATTGTCCTTGCAACCCCAACAGATGTGGACAGGCCCCGAGCACCTCAAATCAGCTTCTGAGTTCCATGGCTGTGGAACTCAGTCCCTCTCGTCCTCATTGCCAAAACCGACTTCCAGCTCTACCAGAGGATGCTCAGTGTGGAATCGCTTCACACACCCTTCTCAAATAAGGGGACGGAATGTGCAAACCTCAGAATGCTCCCGACCTGCCAGGATCTATCCTCGGGACAGTTGTCTACTGCTCCAGGACTGCACTGCACCCACCATTCCTTTTCCACGTGTCCTAAGCTCCATGCTGAGATATTTCTAAGAATTTTACTGTGATAATTAAAGTGACATTTTACAGGGGTGTCAGGACCTGGTGCTATATCCACGCACTGCAAGCCATCTGGAGCCAGCATATATTCCTCACAGGAGTACAGGGTCATGAGTATCGACCTCATTACGTGACTGGTCCGGGAACGCATGCTCTGAAGAGGTTGCTCAGCCAGTCCGTGAACCATAGGAAAGTCGCAACAGCACTTAGGACTGGAGGTGCTGAGAGTGAGTATTCCAATAAATAAAGGACCATGACCCATAGGATACACATATTTCTCAAAGGTTAGGGGATTTAATATTCCTCAATATTGCTTTGCAGAGCACAGAAGGGACAGCTTGGATTCCCGACTCAAGAGCACAAAGGGACTGACAGTCGGGTAACACAGAGTGATTACAATATTCAAGTTGAAAAACAATACACTGGGTTGAATAAAAACAGACAAAACCGTTTTCCGGTGCAGGGTGCAGACCATGGAGCCGCTGGCCCACAGCATGATCACAATAAACACAACATCAGGCAACGAGAGCAAAGCCCTGTAGAAGAAGTCACTGGTTGGGTCGTGACGAACAGAGGAACACTTTCCAAACGTTTTCCTGCTCGTGTCGTTTTTGTGACTGAGAACACTAGACAAGTACATGGGATAGACGATGTTAGCGAGCATGCTCAGGACCCAGCTCAGGGCAATGCAGGGCAGGAGGCACCCGGCAGCTTTCTCCCTGAGCCCCACCCACCTGGAGCCCTGGGGGCTGATGGTGACAGCCTGGACCACACTCAGGAGGCAGGTGGTGCTGATGGACACGCCCCTGCCTATCCCTCCAAAATATACTAGAAACTTGCACCCAAAATCACTTTGCTGACACCAGCCAAAATATGTGACTACATACCCGATTCCTCTCGAGAACAACAGCAAGACATTGGCCACAATCAGGTTCTTGACAATCAAATCTGTGGCCCACAGCCTGGAGGCAGTGACATAGCGGAAGAGGTGATGGGAGAGGAGAGAGACATTGCCCAGGAACCCTAATACACTCTGTACTAAAATGACAACTCCTGCCGCCAAATCCCAGGGCCCCATCCTGTCAGTCTCAGCGGCTGACACAGGCCTTCTCGGCAGGAGGAGCCTGCCCGGGGACCCGAGGCTCACACACCCGCATCATGTCAGCGCAGCCCTGTCCTCCCACCCGCACGGCTCCCGCTCTGAGTCGTCACTGAAAGGCCCTGAGTCCTGTGGACACTTTCAGCGGCTGAACGTACAGCCAGGGCGCACTGCCCCGGGGACCCCCGGGGGGATAACGTTCTTCCTCACACGCTCCCGAGACAGTGCTGTCCTGTCCTCACGAGGAAGAGGGTGCGCAGGCACAGATAGGCTCCGGTTCGTCAGATTCACTCACGGGTCGGGGCCGAGAGGAGAGCTGAACCTGGCTGGGCGGGACACACACGGGACACGGAGCCTCACTGACAGGGCCCTCAGCCGAGTCTCCCAAAAATCACAGACCTGACTCCATGTCCCGGCACACCCGTGAGCGCCGCGGCACTCACGTCAACTCTGGTAGTGACAAGCTTCCTCCTGTTTCTAGCTCATTTTCCGACAGTTTCTCACTTTGCTGAAGTGTGGAGACTGGATCCCCAGCATTGGCTGCCGCGTGTCCTGAGCGCTGCCGGGCCTGGGGGTGGTGCACAGTGGCCAGGCCCCAGCAGCAGCCGCAGACTCGGGGCTCCGCTCCAGGAACCCCAGCTCCATGGCCGGAGCGCGGACACCAGCCAGAGCCCAGCAGTGGGGCCCAATGGCACAGCACAGACAGAGCTGGGGGCGCCCCGCTGCTGCGGGCTGAGGTCAGGAGCCCATGATAGCAGGATGGACAGGGCCACAGTGGGGGAGGGGAGGGCCGCACAGCCCTGTCTCTCTCCCTGTGAACGATGCAGGTTTTGGCTGGATTACAGCGTGGAGGGAGAAGCAGCAGAAGTAGATTCTAAGACATGTCAGCCTGAAAATGCTGTCTGTGACCCCCAGCCTGAGTTTCCTCTGTGCTGCCGTCCTAAGGTTGCGGGAGAAAATTTTCTGCATAGTGGGGACCCATGAGCGCTGCCTGCTGCGTCCCTCACACCAGGGTCAGAACTGTCCCCTCCCGCTCCCTCAGACAGGCTTGTGTCCGGACCAGACGCCCTGAGGGCCCTGTTCTTTCTCCCCAGCTGGGAGGCCTTAGGCACCCACAGCCTGGGCATCGGGGCTCTGGCTCCTACTGAGGAGCCACATGCTGCGTTCAGGGGAGTTGGGTTCCCCCACATGGACCCCGCAGCTCCTGTGCCTGAGGAGGTCAAGCCGGGGCACCCGGCACTCTCAGGGTAGGGGACCCGCACCCTGCTCTCTTCACGAGCCCGGGGGTAACTGCCCAGGATTTGGTCCAGAAACAGGCACCCTCCCGCCCTCTCCTCTCCTGCACCCCCTGCCTCCTCCCACTCCCCCCTGTGCACTGACAGACTCACCGGGCTCCTGCCACCCGGCACTGGGTTCAGGCAAGGGCTCAGCCTGAGTCGTGTGTCGGGCCAGTGCACCCCCAGATATAGTGTGTGACTCTGGGGTCCCCCCTCCCAGAGCTGCAATTATCGTGTCCCCTGGAGCTGGCGGGCAGTGACAGGCCTGGGAGCTCAGCAGAGTCGGGAAACTTGTCCCGGTGCTAATTACTGAGAACAACCTCAGGGTCCTCCGCAGCTCCAGAGTCGTGGGCATGGGGGGACCCTGCCCCTGGTCCTGGGGAGACAGCGCTTCTGGAGGAGTCCTGGAATAAACAGGACAGACTGGGCCTGCCAGAGGAGGGGGTCTCATAGAAGCTGCTCACTCGGAATGGTTCCCTGAAGTGATTCTTACGAACTACATCCTAACCACGTTGCTCAAAGAACTGCCATCCGTGAAAATGTCCAGGAAGGTTTCCAAAGGTACCAAATACAAGAACATGGTGCTATTAATGACCTCCTATATTACTGTCTTCTTTTACGACTCTTTATCAAGTATTGGGGAAATAACATGGAATATTGATTCTTACTAGTGACAGATCATTCACCAATATTGATTCTTACTAGTGACAGAACACAGAGGGTGACGATAACCACAGAAAGAGAGAGATGGTCCCAAAATCATTCCTCAGAATGGAGGCACCAGGGTCAGGGATCCCTGCAGAAGAGTCCTCAGGAAACCACCACGTGGAGGGTGGAGGGGGGCGCTGTTGGCCTGATTCTGGACCAGCAGCTGCTCAGCACCATCCTGTACACTTACATTCTGCTGAATTTTCAATAGCTGGCTGTCTTTGTAAATAAGGAAGGTAAACTACTGGGCTTCCGTGCTGCCGCAAGGGGTTAGTTGCAGCACTATGAAGTATCCACAGCCACCGCAACACAAGTTCAATCCCAGTCAGGGAGGGGACCCACGTGGCGCAGCAGACTTCTCCTGCCTCCCCGCTTCTCCCCTCAGCAGTGTGTTTCAGTCCATCTGCCTGTTCTGCACCCCACCCCACTCTGTCTCTGGTAGCTCCTCTCAGGCCCTGCACTTCTGGCCTGTACCCCAGTTCTTATGTGCATGAATAAGTCTCTTTTTTTTTTAAAGGCACCAGGGCCAGAATGGGTGGATGGGTGACCCTACTTGAGACAGACCAGGAGTGGTCACATACTAAAGGTGGGACTGTAACTCATCTAGGAAAAGGCAACGGGAATACCCACATGTGGATCTGCCCCACGTGGCCCAACCTTGGCGGACTTCCCTCTAGCCTTCCCCTGTAATAAACCTCAACCGTGAGCATAGCAGCTCTCAGTGGGCTCTGAGTCCTTCTAAAGAATGGTTAAACCCCAAGGTTTGGGGAGCACCCATCCTTGTGGTCGGTATATGAAATGAGGATGGTCCTGTGTGAACTACGCCCCCTCTGACCTCTCAGTCGGCGTAAAACTTTCACAGGGGATGAACAGTGGATCTTGGTTATGCTGTGGATTTGTCTGTCGAGAAGTCCTAAGTACTGACTTTGGTTCATCTTTTACAGTTCTCCAAAACTTACACTGCCAATATGGCTCCTGACGGAAAATTCAACAATAAAAAGTGTAAAGAGGGCCTGCCTAGTGGCCTAGCCGCTAAGTCTCAACACTACTACCACCACGGCCTAAGTCCAATCCCCAGCCAAGGAGCTGACCCACATGGTGCAGCTGACCTGCCTGTTCTGCTCCCCACTCTGTCTCTGGTGAATCCTCTCACCCCCACACCTCTGGCCTGTACCCCAATAGGGTATAACCTAGTAACTATTCAGTGTTGTTGAATTGAGAAGGTAGCACTGATTTATCTGCCAAAAGGGTGGAAAAACCTGCTTGTTCGACCACTGGAAACTGGTGGTTTTACTTGTGACAGACATCTTTTTAAAACATTTATTTATTTATGCATACAAGACCTGGAGTGTTGGGGGAAGCCAGAGGCTGCAAGAGCTGTGAGCAATGGGCAAGGAGTGAACGAGGTGTTATGACCAAGATCCTTGCAGACTTGCAAACAAGTCTGCTAAAGGAGCTTCCCAGGCTCTTAGGATTGAAGCATACATTCCTCTGTGTGGAAGAAGATAAATAAAACAAAGGTTGTTAGATCATAGTAGAGGCTAGTTACATGTTACGGGCTTGTGGCAGGCTTGGCACACAACTACGTGACCTTGTACTTCTGGGCTGTGCTTTTTGTAGCAAATGACATAAGCTTGTTACTTGTTCTCCTGCTCAATAAAAGCTACGGAGAAGCAGGGAGGTTTGCTATTTGCCTAATAAGCAGTAACCCTCCATCTGCATGCTGACACACAGCACATCAGCACAACCGCCTCCGGAGATAACAGCAACACTGGAGTACAGGCCAGCAGTGTGGGGGCGAGACAATTCACCAGAGACAGAGTGGGGAACAGAACAGGCAGATCTACTTAAATGTACTGCTGAGGAGAGTAGCAGGGAGTCAGGAGAGGTCTGCTGCGCCACGGGGGTCAGCTCCCTGGTGGAGGATAGAACTCGAACCACAGTGGCTGAGGGTAGTCATAGTGCTATGACTTAACCCCTGCGCCACCAGCGAGGCCCCGTGACAGATGTTTTGTAAGCATCTTTCATTCTTCTAGGGATTTATTTTTGTTAAGATTTCCTATCATATTGGAGTTAATTAGGTAAGTATATTTTCCTTAAAAACGATCATACCTTCATTTCCAAATTAATTTGCATCTAGTTATACAAGTGAGTCCATTACTTTCTAATGGTAAATTATTGACATCATGTACTTTGGCTTTCAGCTCATGAAAAATCCTTCCCAATTCCTTTCCACCTGTCAAGTGCTTCAATAATGATACAACTTTGAGGGTTGAAAATGAAGAATTAATTTTATTTTGGGTAGAACTTCGGACAGGATCCAGCCTGACACGTATGCTTTGCTGCCAGTCTCTGCTCACCTGAGACCCAGGCCACCTTAGAGTTTATGAATAAGTAAGAATGTCTCCCAGGCACATTAACGGTCTCCTTGAAGATTCTCACAAGATACTTGTAATTGTTTTCGACAGTTGGCAACAAGGCAACAAGTTTTTCCACAGTGTTCTCAGTTCTGCAAGCCGCCCTGTCAGCAGTGCTTCAGGAGAAGCGATAACTGCAGTTCTGAGGGGAGGTGATGTCACCACATCACAAGCCTATATCTAGGGGTCTCTCTCCTCCACTACGTGCTGGGTGCCCCAACCATCGCCTGGAGCCAAACATCCTGGTAGAGGGAAGGAATCCAGTGAGTACTTTGTTTCAGTCTGAGCAGACTCTGTAAAGAAGTCTGAGACAGGGCTTGTGTCTCTCCTGGGGTGGCAGCAGTTGACCCTTTGCTATGAGATGAGCTAGTGAAAAGAATCGAGGGCCCAGGCCCTGTGCAACCTTGATGACTCCCAGTGTGACCTCATTAGCTCCTGTCTGAGGAAACGTACTGGTGAATAGTGAAACCTGATTTTTAAGGCACATAAGGATTGCAGTCATGAACTCAAACTATCATTTGCATTTCCTTACACAAATCATAGACTAAATTTTCCAAGTCATTGTAAGGGCATTTACAGTAGCTTCAAGCTTAAAATAAAGAGTAGGACGGAGCTGTAACAACGACCTAATTTTGTGTAAAAAACAGGTGTCTGAATTTCTCTCTGTGACAAAAATGCTCTTCTAGAGTCCTGAGCTTACGAGTTCTCCAGGAGTGGAGACAGTAATTATGAAATAATTAATGATTATAGAGAGACACTTTTCTCCTTGATGTTGGGGAAGCAGCATTTAGGGAAAAGGCAGTAATGCAACTGTAAATAATAGATGATCAAAGCAAACATGTTATGTGTAATTTCTGGGTTAATAATGTCCTAACGTCACTCCCACACTCGAGACTCACTCCCTATTTTAATTTCTAGAATTCACAAGGCTTCACAGCTCCCAACCCTATTTCCATGTCTCTTGTATTTTATTCTTTCAGTTAAGAAATTAAGAAATAATTAGCAATTAAGAAAAAAATAAGCATACAATTTGAAATCATTAAAACTTAGTTTCTATCCTATTTTATCACGTACTCCTGTTTCATAGTTTAGGGACAAAATAACATTATCCCATAATTTACTTCATTAAATACAAATTCATTACATAAATACCATCGGGTTTTTGTCCCTGGCAGGTCAGCAGATGGGGCTTTCTGTTCAGAAACCAGGCTGGGTCACTAAACCCAACTTGAACTTGAGGCCATTCAAGATCAAATTGTAGTGCAGGCAACTGCCTTTTCATTAGGGCTCTTGAAAGCTTTATTTGCTAAAGCTTGACCCCACGAATGGAAACTGCTCACCACCCAAGTGATAAAATACTAACAACGTGAAATACAAGGGCCGGGTACGCAGCCAACTAAGAGTGGCCTGGCAACCAGCCCAGCCAGCTCCAGTCGGTGTGACTTCAGATGGGTCACGTGGCCCCCAGTGCCTGACCCCTCCTGGTCTTGACAGCGAAAATGTGCCACGCTGCCAGCAAACAGAGACAAGCTCAAAGGAGGCTGGCAGCAGGGGACACCGGGCCCAGCTCATTGTGAGCGCCATCTAGAGCACATGCTTTTGACAAGATGCTAAGAAAGCATCCCTGTGAGGACACTGCCTGCCAGTGCCCGGGACAGGTAGCCACGCCTCCTGTTCCCAGGAGTCTGCTTGGACACGGGGGGCCTGGCCGAACCACCTCTAAGGATTTGGCGGTAAGAATGTTCCACTTATCCTAAAATACAGTTGGGCATCCTGGGGATTTACTCTTTTCTCTGCCATTTTCTCTTCCTTTGCTGCTCTGAGTCCAAGTTGAAAGCCTTATGTTTAATTCTCAAGCACCACTGGTATCGCCCCACTCACCCCCAAAGCAATGGCCCCCACTGGGTTTGACTGTTTCTTGTACGGGTTAGAATGTCAACTGGTTTCCTGGCCTCATAGAGCGGCCACACCACACCCCACCTCTCCGGCGTCTCCTACCTCCGCCGGCACCAGGCACTGACTCAGGTGGGTAGAACTGAAGGGTCCCGAGAGTCTGGGGGTTTCCTTTTCCTTTGCTAGCCCCTGAGTGGTCAGCACATATTGTCTCCCCCAGGTGTCTGCCAGATGCAGCCGCGAAAACATCCTACAGGAGGATTTAGGGCCCAGTGCGCCGAGCTCACGACAGGTGGCACCGTCACCATCCCAGGATGTTTCTTTTTGGGTTCCTGGGGGACCCCTGGCTCTGCGGTTTCACCCCCACAGACCCAACCAGCAGGTCAGACACTCAGCAGCGACCTCTGTCCCAGCTGACCCTCCCAACTTTCCTTTCGGTGATGGGCATTTTCTTAAGTGTAGAGGCATGTGTGCAGGTTATAAGCGCGCCACTCCGAGGGATTCCTCAGCCGCAGCTGCGTACACAACACCCACAGCAAGGAACAAATGTCCTCAGCGGCCCAGAAGCCCTCCTGGCCCCCCTGTAAGTCGGGACCTGAAGAGCAGAGTTCCGGGGCACTCTTTGTGGGAGGGGGATTCTTGGGAGTAGTGGGAGTAAGTTTGCAACTAGCCTGACCCTGAAGAGATGAGTTCCATTTTGCTGGTGTTGTATGCAAACAGAGCCGAACAGTACGAACTTTCCATATTGGCCCCTTTTCCCCATTCCATGTGGGCTTGTGTGTCTGGACTTCGGTGTACTGCTGCCCCATTCATTACGCTGCTTGTGGAATCCTGTCGTGTGAATAGTCAACAATGAATGGAGTTATTCTGCTGTTAATAGGGTTTTGAGTTTGGGGGGGGGGGGCGGGTCTCACAAAGAACAAGTAGCAGTGCCGTGTGCAATCTGGTCCACGTTAACTTCTTCCTCTGCTTGTGCCTTTCGGTGAGACCAGCTCTTCATTTTATGACTAATAGTTCAGCGCATCCGTACAATGCACTTAGTGATGCTTCCCAAATATTTTACGCTCTCAGACCACAGAAATATTTTTTGTTCTTCTAAACACTTATCTTGAACATGCAGAGTAGACAGGCCTGTGACTTAGGGTTGCTTCCCTGCCTGGCACAGGTAATGGTTGAGGTCGTCTCCCTGTTCCAATGGGACCAAAGCCTCCCACCTATTCTGAGAATTTGGATCCTGCTTTCTTTCCATTTTCTGTCATTGCTTCCCAAGGGGAATCCCACCTCATCTTTCAAGCTGATTCTCCCGTGAAAGACACGGATCAGGCTCTATCCGGCAAGCTTCTCCACACCTCTGGCCACCCCACGGGCACACACAGCAGAAATCACGCCTGGCGTCAATGCACCTCCATGGGCCTCTGCCAAGGAATGACCGCTCCCATAATCCAAAGGGAAGCATGCTGAATGACAGAATCACCTCCAGAGACCTGACAGTAGGGCTCATCTTCTCCCAGACGACGCTGGGAGTCCTGGACAATTTCTCCCTTCTTTACCATCAACTCTTCCTTCACCTCCCTAGGTGTCAGCCACGGGCCATAGACTTGATTCTCCAGCATGTGGTTCTATCCAACTCTTTGGTCATTCTCTCTATAGGGGTCCCCCAGATAACTTCAGCTCTTGGGTGGAAACACTTCTTCAGTGATTCAGCATGCAAACTTCTCCGGTACGTGCAGCGGGTGAGCAGGAGTGTCCATCGGCACCGCCTGCCTCGAGTGTGTTCCAGGTCATCACCATCAGTCCCCAGGGCTCCTGCTGGAAGAGTCAGAAAAGAAAATGCCCCCAGTACACTGGCATCACTAGACTCCTCTGCTGGGTCCAGTGCCTGCTGGTGAACTTCCTCTGCTTTTTATTTGTCATATGAGTCCAGTGAATGGAGCAGTAAAAACATGACCAGGGAAAGGGATTTTGGATACTGTTTCACCAAAGGCCATGACAGAACCACACTCTACGCTGTGCTCATTGTCGTCCCTGAACTTTTGTTTTCTCTATTCATCATCTGGGCCAGCGGCTCCACGGTTCTCTTCCTGCTCAGGCACAGGCAGCAGGTCCGGCACCTCCACAAGAGGCCCGACCCCTCCAGGCCTGCCCCCGAGACCAGAGCCACCCAGAGCACCTCATGCTAGCGAGCACCTTCGTGGCATTTCAAACCCTCTCCTCCATCGCCCACATTTGTGCCACTTGTTTGGCTAGTGCCAGCTGCTGGCCGGTGCACATGGCTGCCTTTCTCTCCGTGTGCTTTATGGGTGGTGACTGCAAGGTCTCCAGGCTCTGCTTTGTGTGGGTCAAGGTCAGAAGATGCCCCGGTCTTATCGGAAATATATAAATTGGGTATTTGGGCACAATATTTGGTGGCTTATTCACTTGTCACTCTCAGAAAGTCGACACAGACACTTGAGAAGCCACTGGTCCGAGACACCTGACGGGCCGGGATATCCTCAGCTGGCTGAATGTGTCACAGGTCCCAGGGTCTTTGTTGACTGTCACCAATACATCCCCCACGTTTTGAGAAAGCTGTTTGTGACAAGCCGGGAGTGATTTCTATGGGTCGCACTACGGAGAGGGGCCGCAAGCGCCCACCAGCCATGTTCTCTCCCTGACAGCAGCAGAGGTCCTGGTTCTGTGGGGCTGGTTGCCAAGGTGGGGGGAAGCATCACAGCATGCTTTAGGTTGGACTAGACACGGGCGTGTGCAGCTGGCTACGTGTCTTCATGCATGGAGGGTCTCGTTAGCACCTGTGCCCACCCAGGGGTGTGCCTTCTGGCAGGCTAACAAGACCAAGGTCCTTCTGGATCAGTCTTCTTGAAATGGGGGCAGTCAGGGAGGGAGGGTGGATGCCGCAGTGGCTGGATGGTTGCCCACCCGGGCTCTCGACAAGGGAACGGCCGGCCAAAAGCCAAAACCAAAGGCTATGGCGCTAGCTATACAGCAGCAGGCCACAGTCGCTGAAAGGACAGTGCCTGACAGCGGACAGGCCACCGTGGGCTCATGCGGGTACTCAATTGCAAGAGACCTCAGCTCCGGAACCAGGTTCATTTTACAAACCGGGAAACAAAGAGCTCACTGCAGCCACTAGAGGCACTGCCTCACCCAGGCAGTGTCCACCAGGAGTACGAGCAGAGGGCCGGTCACCTGCCAGCAGTGGTCATCACTGGTCACTCATCATGGTGATGAGTCTGGACTCAAGAAACCATTTTACAGAGACACAGAAGATTTCATTGATTGAAACATTTCTTTAGAAATGAAACTCCAATTCTTGGAGCCTGAAGCTAGGGTTCTGAGTCCGGCCTGCTTTTCCAGGAACAGAGCCCAGCAGACTGGGAGGAGGCTCCTCACCTGGCCCCACTGGCTGGGAAGTGCGCGCTGCCACCCTTCTGCTGGCAAGGGTGCCCCCCAAATAGGCACTATGGGGAAGGGGTACTAGGAGAAAGCTGGCTCTTTCACCTCCTGTTTCACGTCCGGAGATTCATCCAGTGAGAGCGACACAGCTCGTTTCTGATGCCACCAGAAAGCTTTTCTAGGTTTGTAAAGCTGCACTTTCAGAATTCTGTTACTTCCCTTGAAGGAAAAATGCAGTTTTTATACTGGCCTTCAATGTTGACTCGAAGCCAATGATTTGTATGATCGCCATGAAACACCCAGTCCAAAAGTTGGTCAATAAACTAAAACTTAAGTTCCAGTTTGTCATATTTAAAATGTAAATATATTTTTTAAAGCGTATTGACTTTAAAAAGAGAGAGAGAGCGCGCGGGAGAGATTAGTGGGAGACGGTATGCGAGGAGGGCAGACTTCAAAGAGGCGAGTTGGAGCTGCTAGATGTTGTACCTTCAGGTCCCTCCTCCTGGGGCCTCTGGTGTCCAAAGCTCAGCCCCCAGCCCCCCCCCCACACACACACTGGCATCCACACCCCCAAGACCAACAATAAAACCACTCCAAGTTCAATGTGGAACCTGATCCAAAACTCCCCTTGAATAGCATCCTTCCTCACCACTCACCTTCGCCCTGGGCTGCGCCCCACAGTAAACAATGAACCTGGATGCGACACCGAGTTCACGGACTGTTTTCAACATGAGCAGCCAAGTGGAATGGTCCACGCCAGCGCCAAACCCAGACAGGCGGGGCCGCTCCTCTCGTGGGACCTTCAACACCGGTGCCCCAGCTCCCAGTGGCTGACCCAGAACCCCCAGATCACAGCCCACCACTGGACCCACCACCCTTCCCTCAATGCGACCACCCTCCCGGGCTTCTCCACAAAGGCGGAATCGACCTCCCAGTCCTCACCCTCCGCCCAAGTACCCTGGTCGCCAGGGCCGCTCTGGGTGCGGGCAGCATTTCTTGGGGGTCACGTCGATGTGGGCTCAGTGATGCAATGTGACCACGCCCGCCGTGGTTCCGCCCCGCAACCCCAATCAGCTCAAGGTCTGATTGTCTTCCCCTTCTCCGCGTGGGTCGAAAGCACCGTGGCGAGAAAAGTCCTCAGGAGCCAACGCCGGCTGTATCCACTTAGCCTCTTGCCAAAGATGGCGGCACCGTGGGCCGAGGGCACGAGCACCGTGGGGGCCGCCATCTTACAGAAAGTCAAGGCCGTACGGCGCGAAGCCCCAGGTCTGTAGGCGGGGTAGCCCCTGGTTGCCCAACAGAGACGTCAGAGGTGGCAGCTGCTGCGGCCTGAGAGAGCAGACACCAGGTGGTGGTGGCCCAGTGACACCGGAAACGGCGCGTAGTGGGGTGGAAGTCGCTAGGCCTGCGTGAGTGACGAGGGCAGAGACTGTCTGAAAGGGCGGAGCCGACGGCGAGGGCCGGGTCATGTGAGTCTTCAGGTGGTAGAGGGTCCATCTACTAGGGAGGTGGGGGTAAGGCTTCGGTGTGGGTGAATGTCCCCTAGGAAGACAAAGGACAGTGGCGAGTGAGTAAATAACGCGCAGTGATAGTGTCTTGCTTGGTATCATCCCAAATGAAAAAGGAAACACAAGAAACATTAGCTGTTGATGCGCGCCAGGGAGGTGGGTACAGAGGATTCAGAGTTTCTCATTCCAGTTGATCTAGAGATTCCAATGCTAAAAATATTGTTAATTTTTTATATGAATTACAGACGCTTTGGTAAACGTTTTAAGAATAAGATGAATGTTCAGGTGGATGGACAGGTAAATAAACACACTCCTTAAACAGTATACAGCCATTAAAGAGCAATATAGAATTACCAGTATTTTTTAAGTAACTCTTGAAACAATGAATTAATAGTTTCCAGAACAATACAATATAATCACCTAATGGCAAACTTCATAAGCATACACATTTCAAACTTTTGAGTGGATTAAGTAAAACAGCAATTTTGATTTTCAGGTTTGGATTGGGAGGAGAGACTCTTCACTAAGAGTGTAACTAGCTAGTTCTAAGCTTTTTTATAAATCTCGGATCGAAATAGGCTTCCTTCTTTACTCCCATAGCTCCTCAAACCAAACAACTCTAAAAAAGAAAGTTGGGCCTCCCTGATGGCACAAGGGGTTAAGCCCCACACTATGAAGCATCCATAGCCACTGAAACACCCAAGTTCAATCCCCAGCCAGGGAGCGGACCCACATGGTGCGGCAGACCTCTCCTGCCTAACCCGCTGCTCCTCAGTCGATCTGCCTGTTCTTCTCCCCACTCTGTCTCTGGTGACTCCTCTCACACCTCTGGCCTATACCTCAGTTCATATATGCATAAATAAATCAATCTTAAAAAAAAAATGAAAGTCCCTTTCCCTCTAGACTAACACTTCCCTGAATCTGCTTCATATCCAGCAGCCCCTATTACACAGCCAACCAAAAAGAATTGCGTTATCTCGCTTGTAGATTAATTAAGGCTGATGTGAAAAGTTGAGAGGGTCCACCCAAACCAACCTACAAGTCATCATCATGGGAGCCACCAATTCCTGCTAAAACTGACTCAAAAATGACTCTTCAACCACTGCTCTCTACTTGACCCGTGGATCGGGTTCATTTATCCCAACTATTACTGACTATGCTGTATCACTAGGTCTCCACAACTAGGCGGTTGCCCAACTCCCTCCTTTTCCCACAGGACGACCGATTTTTTTTTAAAGATTTATTTATTTATGCATACAAGCACTGGGGTACAGGCCAGAGGTGTGGGGGGTGAGAGGATTCACCACAGAGAGCGGGGAGCA